>CM040242.1:218757729-219150058 GCA_022545495.1 Chrysanthemum lavandulifolium
GAAATCCAGTTGATCACGCATGTCAATGAGTGGAATACTCTATGACCTTATAGATGACATTAATAATCTTCATGTGGAGTAGATTTCGTTGTAGTAGTAGTAGCATTTGTTGTTGTACTTGTTTAATGTTTTAATGTTTAATGTTTTATTGTTATTGTTTAATTAAATGGAAACAAATACACAATAAAAAAAACATAACGTAAAAACACTACACAAATAAATATACTTTACATATAAAAACACTACACAAATAAATACACTATACATATAAAAACACTACACAAATTAAATATACTTCACAAATTAAACACTACACAATTAAATACAAAAATAAATAAATAAAATAATGGTACAAAATACGGTACGGATAGGACCCACATGAAGGGGCAACCCTATACGGGGTGCTTGGGAAGTAAAAAACGGGGTGCCCCATTAGACTATCCTTTCAATATTTACTACAGTACTGCGACTTCTCACTACTTTTTCATTTTTGTTAAACAAAATGATTGTGTTTTCTCTTTTTTACTTTTTTACTTTTACATTTACCTTTTGGGAGAGGTTATATTGTAGTACTATTTTTACAAGAGACACTCTCATGTTTGTTTGTTTTTTTTTTTTTTTTTTTTTTTTGGTCTAAATTTTGTTTATATTATAAAATAGTGAACGAAAATGCGGAATAAAAAATATAAATTTTAATATTCCGTAAGTCAAAAGTATTAAATTGACAAAAGTATGGAACAAAACCGATAAAAATTACATATATCAGAATTAGTGGGTCAAAGGGGTAGAAAGTACGAATATGTGTATTTTTGATGGACCAAGAGGGGTACCAATAACACAACCCTTACTTTTTACAGAAGAATATTAATATCTTCTTTAAAGTTTGTAAAAATAATTTCAAGTAACTGTAATATAGTAAACTCGATTAAACTTCTCTACCTATATTCTTGAGTGGTTTGAACTCGTTTGGGTGCCATGATTGTTAAGAAACTGATATTTGGAGCGGGTGAAGGTGATGAAGATGCAAGCATTTTAGGACATTATTTATAGATAGAAATCATGCATTAAAATGAATGCTAAAACCATAAAATAAGCGATAATTTAATTATTAGATATGAATTGAATGTATGTAATAGGAATAGGTTAAGCACTAAGTCTCAAACTTAGTAAATATTAAAGAGAATGTAGTATAAGTAATAAATTTCAAGTTAAAACACATCAAAATAAGAGTAAAAATCTCTTATGTGCAGCCGGATCTCCCAGACCCATCCCAAAAGGGATCCGGCCTGCCTTAACGCATGGATCCGGGTATCTAGTGCAGTAAGAAGCAGATTTACGTAAAAAAAACAACAGGACCTGGTGTGTGCCTATATGTAAACTATGTGGAGTTTTGGTTATCTCGACTCCAGATGAAAAACAGAGATAGAAGTGTAAAATATGTACATATATACATCAGATAACCCAAACACTCCTTAATTTGATGTAGCTATGTTTGAATATACCCGAAGATACATATTGGTTATGTATTCCCTTTAGCATTCAAGAGACATATGAGATGATGCATGAAAAAAGTTTTTACTTTATATTAAATATGTAGGGAAGATATGAGTGTCCTAAACGTGAGAATTTTGATTTGAAAGTATGGGGTGTAGATTTGGAAAAATCGATTTGTTAGAGATTAGATGCAATTTCTAACTAAAAATATATATATTTGTGTAATTTTGAACATAACTCCTCATAAATTTTAATGTTTGTGATTGTGTGAAATAGAGATCCTAGACTCGGAAGAAGAATTAGAAATGTGTACCTTGTAGAAAGGTGAATGGTTCACGCTTCAATGGCTTGGTGAGAATGTCGGCAATGTTGTCTTCGGATGAGACTTTCTCGATTGTAATGTTCCCTTTTTTGAACATTATCTCTTATGAAGTGGTGGCGTATTTCTATATGTTTGGTGCGAGAATGCAAAAGGATTCTTGCTAGAATCAATGGCGCAGAGGATGGCAATGTCACTTAGACGGATGTCGTAGTCAATAAGAGCTTGTTTCATCCATAATGCTTGTTGGCATGCTTTTCCTTCAGATACATATTCTGCTTCGGTAGTAGAGATAGCTAGTGCGGTTTGCTTCTTAGAAACCAAGATGTTAAGCAACATCCCATAAATGTAGAAACACCACTTGTACTTTTGCGATCAACATATTCACCTACATGGTCAGAATTTGTATATACAATAGTTTCTATCCCCGTCCCTTTAGGATACCATAACCCCAATTGAGTTGTACCTTTTATGTACCTAAAGATTCTTTTTACGGCTTCAAGATGAGAAGATTTAGTATCTTCTTGAAAACGAGCACATAAACACACACTAAACATGGTATCCGGCCGATTAGTCGTAAGATAAAGTAAACTACCAATCATACCACGGTATTTGGTGTTATCAACGGATTCACCATCTTCGTCTTTGGTAAGTGATTCCGTAATAAAAGGCTTAGGGGTATGTGTATGGATAAAACCTCAATATCGATATCAAAAATAATCACGAAGATAGATTCAAAATTCCTTTAGGAAAAGAATATTAAATCAAATCCGTGTGTGATCGCTGATACGGATTAGTCAACCCGAATCGCTTCCCAACGAAAGCGAATTGCCAACGCTGCTTTTGGTTTGGAATTTAATGCTCGATGTTTTGGATTTGTTGATTTGGTTTTATTAAACCACGGAGAATGGAAAGTAATTAAGGAAATCTAATCTACGGAAATCCTAAGTGCGAAATTAACTAAAACGTAATAAACGAAACGTAATTAAAATGCAACTACGTCTAAATTATATCCGAAAAATGCCTAAAATTACTTCTACTCTAGAAATGCAATTTGAAAACTATTTATGAATTAAAACTATTTTTTAGGATTTTTCTGGATTTTATTAGAATTAAAAACTAATTATTAACTTTTAAATCTAAGTTAAAATACTAAAAATTATAAAAATTAAGAGGAAAAATATGAAACTATTTTTATAAAATTTAAAATATCCTAAGAGAATTTTCAAAACTATTTTTTTATTTTTCAGATTATTTTTCTATTTTCTACTAATTTAAAACTATTTAAATCTAATAAAATGGCTAAAATTACAAAATAAGCTAGAAAAATCTAGAAAATTATTTTTTTTTTTGTATTTATCTTAATCTATGAAAATTGAAAATTATTTTTTGGAACTTTTCTCGATTTAATTGCAATAAAACTATTTAAAATACCTAAAACTGCTTTAAATTGTGAAAAATACCAAACAATGATTAAAAATTATGAAAAATTCAGTAAAAGTCTAAAATATTATTCTAAATCTAGGAAAATTATAAAAACTATAGCTTATGTGTGAGAAATGAGAGCTGCTGTGTAAACTGTTTAAGAATAAGCTACTAGAATAAGCTAAAGGACACTATAAGCTACCAAATGAGTACAGAAGCTAACTTAAGCTGAAACAAGCCAATTCTAACTGATTCCACCTAATCCTAACAAGCTACAAGCTCTGCCTTAAGATTTATGCAACCGACTATTCTATCCAAACAAGATTAACCCCTATAGTTTAAGTTTCAGTACAGTGCTTATTCAATAAGCCAATGTGCAAACCAGATCTGTGGTTCTCAAGACCACCAACCCAAGAGTAGTTATGCCAAATTTCAGATCAAGACAAGCTCAAATGAAGCTAATACAAGGCCTAAACAGTTTGATGAAAACTGATTTTTGACAACATTGACTTTTGAAAACAGTTTTGGTTATTTGACTAAAATGAGATTTGATTCCAAATTTTTAACTGAGAGTGATGAATATCAATGTAATGAACCTAATGCTAGCTAACTTATCTATATTAACACCTAAATGTATAATATTACTAACTGATTTCAACAGTAATGCAATTAAAATCAGTTTCACTTTGATTTTGACTTTGAGCAATATAATGTGTAATCTAAGACCTGAACTGGCTGAGTTATAGCTAAATAGAACTGAAGCAACCAACCTACACTATTGAATCATCTACAGACTCAGGTTTTACCCTTGATCCAAACAGTAGTTATTATGATTTATGTGCTGCTAATTAAGTATAATGTATAATCTCAACCTATGCAATCCTAAGAATGATTCAGTAAACTAAATATCTCCTAAATGATGTAAACAAGATAGCAATGCATATGAAAAACAACTGAACTACTAATCTAACTTAACCACAGATATTATGCAGTAAATAATATTAATCAATAGTGATTCAAAGTTAAAACAAAAACTTAATCAAACTATTATAAGCTAAACTGAACTAGATCAAACAATAAGCTAACAATTATAACTACTAAAATTCAGATTTAAAATGGAGAAAGAATTAGAACTCACAAAGGTCCAACCATAATGGTTTGCCAAAGAACTCAAGTAACCACTACCCTAAACTGATCTCAACCCAAACACAACTCAGAATCAACCCATATCCATGTTCATATCAGCAACTCAGATCAATTTAACCAATATTCTGAACCTTTGACTTTTGTTGACCAGGATTGTTTTTAGAGTAATTTGTTGGTAAAACTGAGTAGTAGTATAAGCTAGCACTGATTAAGCTATAGGTGAGCTTAAGAGAGCTTTTAGAAACATAAACATAAGCTGTTTGCAGCTTATGAGCAGATTTGAGATTTTTTTATTTTTGAAGATTTTTCTTATTTTTTTTGTGATTTTTGCTTAAAGGAACAAATAAACTAAAACTGAGTTTATATAAGCTAAATTTAGTGACTAAGATATTATTAAGCTAATGAAAACAATGAAACAAAGAATAGAAATTATTTGAAGACAAAACCGAAATTACTTGAATTCATAAAACTTGAGATTACATCGAATTTAAAAATACGTAAATGAAAGTTAAAACAATAATAAGCTACTACTACTACTTAATTTCTACCTATCAATACAAATGAAATGAGGAGGTATTTATAACCGAGCTTGAGGCCTTGGAAGCATCTAGAAATCGCAAATGTGTGCTTCTTTGAGTCGCTTACAACCCTTAGATCACCTTCCACGTATCCCATCAATTTTGAACCCTCGATTGTATTTTCCACGAGCTTCACCAATCACAGAGCATATATTGAGATGTTGCACACGGATAGTGACTTGACACTCCCATGTGTCGGTTGTGTCGAGTAAAATACGAATGTACCCTTAATTGTGGTTAATTTGACTAATTGACCAAAGGGTAATTCTAGGTTCATGTGATAGCGAGTTTGGGGGTAAAAAAGGCGGGTAATTTGTTTATTATTGTTTGATTAGGTTGACCGGCTCATGCTGACTTGGGTAAAAACCGGTAACAAGTTAATATATTAGCCGTGGGTTATGAGATGTGGATTGGACCGGGTTTGTAATTTTGGGCCGTGAGTTTATATATTGAATTAGGGATTAATTAGTGATCCAAGTAACATTTTAAGGACCAAACATGTATAAACTGAAACTTCAGGGACCAAAATTGTATTTTCTGAAAATCTCTTTCAAGGGCCAATCTTGTCATTCACAAATAATCCAAGGGCTGAACTTGTAAATTCTGAAACTTGAGGGATTACTTTTTCCAAATGCTCAAAGATGAGGGACTGATCTTGACAATTATTCAAACTTGATTATAACTTCTAAAAATCATCCTCAGAGAATAAAATCTTCATAAATGCACAATCTCGACCTTCCTACCAAATTTCAAACTCTCTTGATCTCTCGTGCTCGGTTTACGTCGATTGGCTTCTTTTTGTGTGTTTTAACATATCCGTACCTGCACAAGCACAAACTCAAGAAAACCACAAATATTAGCAATAAACGGCTCTTTCTTGGTTATTATGGGTTATATTTGATAAAGAAATGATATGTGTTTTTGCACATATCAAAATACCCCAGACGAGACCATTGTCGTGTCCTCACGCAATGCAATCAACTCACGCTTCTAAAACCAAGGATTACAATCTCTTTCTACTAAACCTATGAAGAAGTAACAAAGATTCCTCAAAAGAGATTAAGAAAGCCTTAATTCTAAAAACGCCCCGTTTACCTTTTAATTCACATGTATAGATGTTACGATTAAGCACTTCCATTATGAGTGACGGTTTGTTGAACTTTCATGTCGATCAATAACTCCAACATTTTTCAAAAGACATGTTAGGATCACGGAGTAAGAAACACAACACAGCGTGAAGTGACCATACAGATAGAATACATCGTCCCTGATTTTTCACAACTCTCAAACTAAGCGTAAAATCGAAATCATTGTTAAATATGATTCTAGATGCTAACACTACCCATGGAAGTTACTTGTGTAATTACCTTTTGCTCCCATTTTCCTATTTTCCTCTAGATTTTTTATTTTTTGTGAGAAATGAATTTCTTCAAATTTCTCGTTTCGATAATTTTTATTCCGATAAAGATAAAAAGCTAAGTCGCTAATTAGTTATCCATCTTTTCTCAAGAACCATTGTTCCAAAAATGAGGTCCACATAAAGGAATTTTTATTCACTAACATTTTTGACTTTTTCATTTTTTTTTCATTTTCATCACTTTTCATCATCATTTTTTTTTAATACTTTAACACTTATACTTTTACTTATATGAGCTATGAACTACGGAGCTTCACGGGTAATTCCAAGACTATAGGCTTCATGAAATGAGGATCCCGGTTGGCTAGACTAAGACCTCACTCAATCCCGCTAAAGATCCAAGGGTCCGATCTCGACACCGCACTCATAACTTTACTTATTACTTATTACTTACTTATTTATTTATTACGGATCCTTGATGTGTACCCAATTTTTAAAACAAAGATTCTTTTAAGAAGATAAAGAACTAACTATCGCCAAAACTCAACATCTCTAATTATTTAATAGATGATATGGGGTGAAACAATTTTGTGGGAACAAAAAGCCATAAGTACCTTCATGGGCTCTAAAGAGAACCAACTACTCCACGCTTAGCATCTAAACTCATAAGTACCTCTATCATTTCTCGATCTCCGCAAATTTAAAATCCCAAATAATGAGATCACGGATGCTTAGCCGATAATTTTAGATTATCTATGGTTAAGGGAACAAGCTAGGGCTCAACACGCCCGTGAAGTCGAATTCTATTCCTACCCTCACCAAATGAAAGTCAACAAGGTGTCAAAACATATATTAACTTAGCAAATGCTTCGTTAAATAATCTCAAGTCTCGCATTTTTAAAGTCACTTATTAGAAACTAGCAAATTCTTGGTTAAGCTTCGCATATAAAATCACTTAGGGAGACTTGCAAATTCTTGGCCTTATGAGCTAGAATCTCATTTTATAGCCTCTTGTCTAAGCAATTAGCAAAGGCTATTTCAAGAAAAACACATATTTAAAGAAACTTCTAAGAGACTAGCAAAGACTTTTCGATCATAAAACTAGCAAAAGCTTACAAAAATTTTTAAATTTTCTCATTTTTGCACAATTTTTCATTCTCTAAGGAAAAACGAGGTTGCGAGAGAAACACGACAGAAAATAAGCAAGTGCGGTCAAATCAAATCGAAGATTACCCTACCCCAGACTAGAACGAAACATTGTCCTCAATGTTTAAAGCAAGGGTATCACGAAAATCTAAAAGCCGTTTATTAAGTATGCTAAAAGATTAACGTTAGTCGATAAGATTAGGATATCGGATTTCCATCAGCAATGATCATGAAACTCGAGTGGAGAAAAGACAAACTTCGAGCACGAGAGTCTTCATATCGGGAAAATCCTACACACAACATCACAAACAACCAAACACGAAAAATTGAAGAGGCTAACCCCTTCACGTCACTTATTAGAAAATAGAAAGAAGATAGAGATAAGCATGGGGTGCCTCCCACTAAGCGCCATCGTTTTTGTCACCGAGTCGCTAGCCCGACTCGTCCCGAATTCATTTGTCCTTGGGAAACAAGCGGAGGGATACCCGGATCAAAGATGGTATCCTCACTCCCGAGGAAAGAGAATGGGTGAGTTGGGAGGAAAAGAAAGTGTCGGCTCGAGCACAAATGGAATAACATCTCCCGAACTCACATAAGGTATGTTAAGAAAGAACGATCCATCATCCGGTGGTTTTGCGGGCGGACGTCGGGATGACGGATCAAAGAGAAATGACTCGATAACGCCACACGCTGTCGTTCGGGGTCAAGGAAACTTCCTTTTCTTCGAGCAAGTTTTATAACACCCTAGGCAAAGAACCTAATCGTTGTAGTGTAGTAATTAGGGTAAGCCACGGGTATTGATATCGCTCTCTGGGAATAGGAATGCTAGTAAGAAGTTACTACGCTAAGGTTAAGGTTGAGGAAGATTATTTTGTATTTTTATATTTTATGAAATGGAAAGGTACGAATCTCGGGTATTGGATTTGGGGGTTGGTATTTCACCGATTACTCTACTATTATCTAATCTAATTAACTAAGCTAAGGTGAGGATAGTCTATGTCTATTGTTGTGTGCTCGTATGATAGTTAAAGATGTGTTTACCTAGATGCTACTACTCCCTAGTTATCTCCTATTGATGGTTGAATTGTCACGCCCTTATTCTTAACGCGTTGTGTTTTCTAAGGTCGTAAGGTGTGCATTCCCTAACTCTTTGAAGTCACCTTTAAGTGTAGTAAACAAAATCCACTAAGTCATTCATAAACTAACTTTGAGGTTATCTTTGGGTTTAGTAAACGAAATCCACTAAGTCATTCATAAACTATCAAAGATTTATCAAGTATTAAACACAACGATAGCCTAGTCGCACTCTAAGCCAATTACAATTAAGATAAGAGACAACCTAACAATAATTAACAACTAGGTTTCATACATCTAAGCAAACACACAAGTAATTTAGCCGGACATGGTAAACATGCAAGCATACACACAATCAATCAAAGACATAATTAAATTAATGAAGTAAATACTTATCTTGATGTATAATAGGGTTTAGAACCCTAAAATACTGCACAAGAAAGCCTTGGTTCGGTTTTAGGTTTTTACTCCAAAAGACTACACTCCAAAAATTGAAAAATTCGGATTCTATATATAAGATTACATCTGCGACGGCGTCACCTTATGTTTCGTGACGCCGCCGTGTCGCCGTCATTAGGGTTTCGCCTTGCCACGTAAACCTTTCGACGGCGTCCACCTTATGACCGTGACGCCGTCCCTTCACCTCGACGCCGCCTTGGCGCATCTAGGCCGCCCGAGTAACGACGGCCTACTCCTTTAGAACCCGACGTCGTCCCTTGAAAACATGCAATTTCGCCTCGACCCGTCAGTAAAATCCTTCCCGACGGCGTCGCAGATATGCAGTGACGCCGCCGCCTTATGTTTCAAAGACTTTGAGTGTCTCGATTCGACTTTGGCCATTTTCTTCAGATATTCGCGCTTTTCGTCCAAATAAGCATCATTCCAAAGATTTTGCCTTCAAGAGACCTAAAAGTGAAAAGGAACGATATTAAGCAATAACGGATATGTAGTGATCGAATAAGGGCTTAAATGACCCCTTAAAAGGTACCTTTAAAACCTTATCAAATATCCCTACACTTGGTATTTGCTTGTCCTCAAGCAAATGTGCTTTTAGCCAATTAATTTATAAGTTGGGTCATGAAGCATCCATTCAAAACGGTCCACAACACATATAAGCCCAAGAAAGTCATAACAAGCACGGAAATTACATACTAGCACCTCACATGGGGTGTTTGGATACTCACATCTCTCTCGGGTGTATATATGAAATATAACAAATCGGAAATGGAAGATAAACACTCATTAACCGGTCCTAGTACATAGATTACCATAGGCTTGAGAATAGATCAAACCTCCGTCGCTTTGGCGTAAGCACCTAGGAAAGACTATCAAAGAGGTCTTTAAAGGGTTGTAACGTTAGGCTTACGGTAGGGAAATAAGGGTTTGGTGGGATAGGCTATATAGTGGTGGATAGTCAAAAATCTCTATGTTGCAAGTATACGAAGAATGGCGTTGCTAAGCCAAGACTCGACACTCTAAAACTCTAGGCAACGAAAATAAACAAACACAATTTAAAAGATAGATGTAGGATGGTAGCCCGTATGTATTTTTTTTTTTTTTTTTTTTTTTTTTTTTCTTTTTTTTTTTTTTTTTTTTTTTTTTTTGCATACACTTTACTCTACCATCCTCTACGGTACATCAAAATGATAGGATTTATAGACACATCCCTACACTTGAGTTTTTATTACTCTAACACTAATTTGACCCGAATTGAAAAGATCAAAACACTTGGAGTACATTATTATGCAAACAAAGGAATTTGAGTTTAACGCTCTCTTCCTATGTTTCATAAACTTTAACTTTTCCCATGAATCCCAATCATCCCAAAATCAGATACAAGGGATATGACTCGACTTAGCAACTCATGCAAGCAACCGATAATTGAACTAAGGGTTTTGGGTGATAATATAAGTTTGCACTAAAAGTGAGTGCAATAAAGGTAGGCTAAGGCGATTTGGGTGTATATTCAGGTGGGGTGTAAACAATGCTCTTCATTGATATTCCGGAAAACCAAACATCACGAGAACCGCGAAAAGGATAGGCTCGAGGGGTTAACTAGGGTATCGTGTACTAAAGATGAGTACAACAAGAAAGGGTGGGGAATTACTCAACCGATATGGAAGAAGTAATTATATTACAGTATCAAACAAGGGTTTATCCTAATGCCTCTTATCATTTAGTTATTCCTAACTACACAAGTGTAGCCTCACTAGCGATCTCGAATGCATCACAAAACAAGTTCTAGAATCTAATATACTACCGGTTCACACTCTAAGCATTAAAGATGAATGCTTTAATTCCTACTAATCTAAGGCGATCCTTACATTTTGGGTGGAATTTAGGTGGTAAGGGTTTTTGTGCTAGTCATGCAACTTCCTATCCATGAGACGCTTTTGTTAAGACTAATGGCCCACTCTTATATGTCATGAAAAAAATTTAAATTTGGCTAAAATTACCCTAACCTACATTTTCTCATGATTTATTACACAAATACACTTGGACAAAGCAAATAGTCAAGGATAAGCATAGTTTCAAAGTTCCCGTTTTATTTTCCCTCCCTACATTTAAACCGAACATTGTCCCCAATGTTCCCGAAAGTATCAAAGTTATGATAATAGAAGGTAATTAAAACGAAAGAAACTAATACTCCCCGATTAGCTCGGTAGATCCGTAAAAGTGGTGGTTAAATCTTTTCCAAGAAGAGTTTTTATGAAAGGCTCCTTCCAAACTTGTGTAACTTCTTCTTGACAAACTAAACCTCGCACACTTGAAGAAAACAAACGAAACCTTCACGTAAAATCGCGATAATATTATATATAAGACTCGATTTAAACTAGGATATAATGCTTGTGGAATGGATGTTTACGCATTTCTAAGAAAATTAAGACATGGAAAATTCCAAAATTTATAAGTAACACGTAAAACGAGAAAAAGTAGTGCGCTTTACTCCTCCCGACGCCGTCAGTTGTGATCTCGACGCCGCCAGTTATCCCGACAAACCGGTCTCGATTTTCAAAAAAATTCGAAAATTTATATCTTTAGAATCGGAAAATTCTCGCAAAACATCCATTATGACTCGATACAAGCATTTGACTCTAACAAACACACATATATATCTTTTAAATAATTGTATTCTCATGTTCACGCTTTCTTTTGAAAACGTGTGTAATCCTCCCTACACTTATCCCTTATGTAAAATACCTTTATATGTAATTAAGACGAGGTTAAAGACAAAATAAAGCATTTTTACAAATTCAAACATGAGAATAAACAATTAATAAAAGATATACGACACAAAATGAAAATGAAAACAAAATACACATGGGTTGCCTCCCAAGAAGCGCTTGTTTTTGTTCGAGTCACGAGCCTGACTCTACCCTTATTTAACAGATAAAGGGGAAGTTTTTCCTACACTTAAGTTTAAGTGCGGGTGATAGTAGCAATACACACCCTTAGGGTGGAAATTTGCTACGTGAGGAGAGGGTGATGGGTGATTTATATGCTCAAAGGAGTGTGCTCCATTCATTATAACCTTACCTAAGTCTATTGGTGTAGCGGGTGAATAAATTATCCCTCCTAAAAATGGATCATCTTCTATCAACTTCAAAAGATTCTTATTTAAGGATCCATCTTGACCTAATAAACCCGTTTAAACCCATAGTGTTTCTTGTTATCAACCATGAATGGGTGATATAAGTGTGTAAGGTCATGGGTTACTCCTATATTAGCTTCCACTCTACATGGCCTAGAATCTATCACCTTTATCAAGCAACTACCCGGACTATCTATTTTGATGGGTGGATTGGGGCCTAATTCAATTCCAAGATTCACATCTAAAGACGGAACATTGGGTAAGGTTTTTGGTTGAGGCTCGGTTCATCAAAATTAGGAACTTCCTAGGACTAAGAGAGGTCATGACAACAAGCATCTAAACCTACATTCTCTAGTGGCGTTTGGTCCAAAGGTTCTCTATCAATTGGGGCTCCTATAGTCTCTTCTACTTCTTCCGGTAAGTTATAGTGATGTGTGTTCCTCAGTGGTGGTAGGGCTTGTGGGCTTGGAGTTTCCACCTTTTTCTCCATTATATCTAGATCTCCTAAATGTTTGAAATCTATCCCACACATGCAACTAGGTACTTTAGCTTCAACCATCTCACAATCTTGTTTGGGTTTAGGTTTCATGTTTTTAAAAACTAGGTCTTTTTGATCATGATTCCTAAGGTTAGATAAATCCTTCTTATCCATTTCCTCAAGTTGTAACAACTGAAGGTTTATGCATAGGAGGCTTTTCTGAAAAATTCTAAAGACGGTGTCACTAAAAGGAGTTGATCTTGACAACGATCGTTGAATAGAAGCTACACAAACACAAAATATATCAAATCCATCCAATCTTACACCCTTGTTCTTTTGGATATCTTTAAGATCACTCACAAATTTATCGTAACAATAAAAACTAAACCAATCAAAAATTCAATTGTTCCTCATTTGTTAATGATTCAAATGCAACTTCACTTGCCATAACGACAAATGAAAAGGGTTTTACTAACACAAACACAAAGAAGGGGGATAGACTAAGAGAAATCTAAAAATGAGAAAAAGTTTACTTGATAGGAATCAAGCAAAGAAACCTAAACGAGTGGACTACTAACTAGCTATTCTATTCCCGCAGCGCGCCAAAACTTGATAACGCCACACGCCGCTCGGGGTCAAGGAAACTTCCTTTCTTCGAGCAAGTTTTATAACACCCTAGGCAAAGGAACCTAATCGTTGTAGTGTAGTAATTAGGGTAAGCCACGGGTATTGATATCGCCTCTGGGAATAGGAATGCTAGTAAGAAGTTACTACGCTAAGGTTAAGGTTGAGGAAGATTATTTTGTATTTTTATATTTTATGAAATGGAAAGGTACGAATCTCGGTATTGGATTTGGGGGTTGGTATTTCTACCGATTACTCTACTATTATCTAATCTAATTAACTAAGCTAAGGTGAGGATAGTCTATGTCTATTGTTGTGTGCTCGTATGATAGTTAAAGATGTGTTTACCTAGATGCTACTACTCCCTAGTTATCTCCTATTGATGGTTGAATTGTCACGCCCTTATTCTTAACGCGTTGTGTTTTCTAAGGTCGTAAGGTGTGCATTCCCTAACTCTTTGAAGTCACCTTTAAGTGTAGTAAACAAAATCCACTAAGTCATTCATAAACTAACTTTGAGGTTATCTTTGGGTTTAGTAAACGAAATCCACTAAGTCATTCATAAACTATCAAAGATTTATCAAGTATTAAACACAACGATAGCCTAGTCGCACTCCTAAGCCAATTACAATTAAGATAAGAGACAACCTAACAATAATTAACAACTAGGTTTCATACATCTAAGCAAACACACAAGTAATTTAGCGGACATGGTAAACATGCAAGCATACACACAATCAATCAAAGACATAATTAAATTAATGAAGTAAATACTTATCTTGATGTATAATAGGTTTAGAACCCTAAAATACCGCACAAGAAAGCCTTGGTCTGGTTTTAGGTTTTACCCAAAAGACTACACTCCAAAACCGAAAAATTCGGATTCTATATATAAGATTACATCTCGCGACGCGCCACCTTATGTTTCGTGACGCCGTGTGTCGCCGCTATTAGGGTTTCGCCTTGGCCACGTAAACCTTTCGACGGCCACCTTATGACCGTGACGCCGTCCCTTCACCTCGACGCCGCCTTGGCGCATCTAGGCCAACGACGGCCTACGAACTCGACGTCCCTTGAAAACATGCAATTTCGCCTCGACCCGTCAGCAAAATTCCTTCCGACGGCGCCGCAGATATGCAAAGGACGCCGCTTTATGTTTCAAAGACTTTGAGTGTCTCGATTCGACTTTGGCCATTTTCTTCAGATATTCGCGCTTTTCGTCCAAATAAGCATCATTCCAAGATTTTGCCTTCAAGAGACCTAAAAGTGAAAAGGAACGATATTAAGCAATAACGGATATGTATGATCGAATAAGGGCTTAAATGACCCTTAAAAGGTACCTTTAAAACCTTATCGACTCCATAGAAGAAGGAGTCCATGGTACGTAGGTGTATTTCAAAGGTTCAAACATGAAGGCATCCAAGAGAGGATCCTTTTCCGAATAACTTTGGTGATAAGAATGTACTCTTTGATGAGTATCCTGTGGTTAAAAATCTTGTCCTCGGAGAGAACGAAATCAAAGTATCATCTACGTGAAAATCCTCACGAAAAGGAATTACTCTTGGATAAAAATAGTGTGGGACCTCCAATCAACAAGCTCATCAATGAAATCTTAACTTCCTTATCTTTCTTCTGTAGAATGGATCATTGTATTCTTTTCTTTATTTTCGGAAAGAATCGAGTCGGTGGGAGCAAGTTCATGGTGAACTTCTCAAGTAAATTGACGGACCTTGATATAACAAATATTCAATTTCGCGTAAGTCGGCTCTAAAATCAAAGATGTCATCCTCACTTCCCTGGAATAGGATCCATGCGAGCGAGTTCATCGGCGAACTCCTCGATAAGTAAATCAATGGAAGAATCCTTGAGCTCGGGCTCAAGGATTAAAGGACGGCTTGACTTCTTTAATAACTTTTCTTCCAAAGGAATATAAGAATCCCGTAAAGCATTTTTTCAATCAAACGAATATCTCCTTCGATGTCGATGTCGGCGTTATCAATTTCGGTGAAACCAATCACTTTTCAAATAAGCCTCAATTTCTTTCATGATAGAATCATCCTCCTCATATTTAGTGAGGGAAGGGAAGAATCGAAATGATTTGTTTAGAAGAAAGTTCCATATTTTCGTAAGGAGGAGGGATTGCCACTCAAAGAAAACTCGACGCTTTTAGGAACAAGATCAATCCGATACACGTAAAGCGGAGGTGGGACAAGTGGTATGCTCTTAGAGCTAGCATTTTCCACCACAACCGCTGTAGTCTCCTTTTCTAATTTCTTCCTTTGCTCAAGACGATCGTCGATAAACTCTTAACCGTAAAACGTGAAAGACTCGGATCAATTCTCGATGTCTTAGGCTCAACTTTTGAACAATCGGAGGTTGGACGCTTTTGGTACTTCATTATTAGTAGGAATTCCGGGTCCTTTGTCACCCGGTGTTACTAATTTTGGCCACATCATATTGTTTGGTAAAAGATTTAGAAGTATTGTTAACGTTGAACGTGACGGCTTTTTTCCAACTCTTAAAGTGATTTCTCCTTCATACACATCAATCAACGCATGGTCTGCCCTTGAAGCCTCTTCCAGAATAAGGGGTACTCGAGGGTCGGCATCAAAATCAACGACAACAAAATCCGCGGAAATCGAACTTCCCACTTTAACAAAACATCCTCGGCTATACCGATTGGTGTTGTCGTAGTTCGGTCGGCTAGCTCGAGGTCATACACGCTGGGGTAAGTGGGGCAATGAAAGTTTATCGACATTGATTTCGCATCAAATTGATACTCGCGCCAAGATCGCCAAGGCGGAGCAATGAATAATTCCTTGAAAATTGCACGGAATGAGGAACTTGCCGGGTCACCTAACTTTCGGGAAGTTTCTTGTGAATAACCGAACAATTCTCATTCAAAGACGCTTTTGCCAAATCCACAATTTTTTCTTTGTTACTTAATAATCCTTTTAGTGTCGAAACAAACTTAGGCATGAGAAGAAGAGCATCCATGAAGCTAATTTCAAGTGAAGATCTTGAAATATTTGAAATTTTTTTTCCATTTGAAGATTTGCTTGTTCACGTTGCTTTTGATCATTCATCCTGACGGTACGGAAGTGTTGTTTTGAGTTAGTCTTTCAAGACTAACTCGAGCATCCTTGGGCTCAGACGTCGGGACAACCGTGGGTTGGACATTCTCGATACTCCTTATTAGTAGGAAGCACGGTGTCCTTTGTCACCCCGGTCTCACGGTTCACCACACAAGACGGAGAAGAAGAAATAGTGGTAGGAGCCATGGGTCCATCGTAAGCAACACCACTTCGGGTAGTAATCGCTTTCATGTCACCTCTCGGGTTAGGAATCGACACTCGTAAGAGAACCGGAACCCGAGGGTTGAGAATAAGACGTAGAAGCTTGATTAGCTTGAAAGAAACTAGCCATCATATTCTCATTTCACTCATCTCGCTTGTTACCGTAGCTTCCATTTCTCTTTGAAATCATTCCTAATCTTCGGTGATTTGAGTTTGCAAACTTTTAATGGTGTTGTCGAATTCTTCATGTAAGATGAAACTCGTTGTTTGGAACAACTTGATGAGGTGGTTGATATTGTTGTTGAGGACGTTGTTGATAAACTTGAGGTGGAGGAGCTTGGTAGTTTTGATTACCATGATTGAGATTGGCTCCTCGGTTTTGATTGTAAGATTGGTTTGAATAACGGTTTTGGTTTTGTTGAGAACGGTGCAAACCGGGTGGTCCCATTTGGTTGGCACGGTATCCTTGGTTTTGATTTTGAACCGATTAGCAGAGGCTACGGAAGCATTTCGGAGATCGCCATCGGTGGCTTGACAATTATAGTACGGATGAGGACCACCGCAAATAACACATGTTTCAAGAACGGCTTTGACCGTTCAGATTTATGAATCTTAAACTCTCTCATCATAGAATTAATAAAGATCGCCACCCACTAACTTACTTCTCGGATGTAGTTATCGTCAGAGTGATCTTAGAAACAACCGGTCGGTTTCTAGACGAAGAAACTTTTGACTTATTTTCGATAATCGTTCTAATATCGGTGGGCATACGACTCAAGATATTACCACCGCATGACAAGCGTTTAATCTTGATCGGACGGAGTAAGAGCATTATAGAACGATCAATCGATGAAGATCGGTAAAACCATGATTTGGGCATTTACGTAAAAGTTCTTTAAATCTATCCCATGCTTCTCCAAAACTTTCGCCAAATTTTGTTGAAAATTTATGATTTGATTCGTAACATTGTTATTTTCGACGGAGGAAAGAATTGGTTCACAAATTTCTTAGAAAGATCTTCCCATGTTGTAATCGATCGGGGGGTCTTTTCTAGCCAAGTCCGGTCCGCCCTCAAGGGAAAATGGAAACAATCTCAACTTAATCGACTCATGAGAGACGCCCAAAGTTAATTGTAGAAGCAACTTGATTAAACCAACGGAGGTGTGCGTGGGGCTCCTCATGATCTAAACCACAAAAGGTTTATTAGACACCAATTGTATTAAATTTGTTTTAGTTCAAAATTTTCGGTGTTAATTGGTGGAAGTACGATAACATCACCGTAGCCGCCTCACGGGAGCTTGAAGTAACTCGCTCATCGCTCGAGTGTCTCGCCATGACGGGTTCTTCAACGATAGTACGTAACTCGGCACGCCTATTCTTTGATTACGTCTACGTCCGTGATTGAGAGCGAAGCGCATGCACTTTAAAAACCAAGGCAATTAAATGAAACGGTATTCGAAAACACAATGAACTTAACCAATAATCCCAAGTGAATAAATCACCTCTATAAGACAAACGCATAAGTCGAGCGGAGAAGCTTTGTAGGTCGTGTGAAGCTTATTAAAACCCGCTTCTTTTCACCGCAATTTAATGTCGAGCCGCCCTTATACCCACCACACAGCTTTGTTTATCCGATAGAAATAAATCGATTCACGTTTACACAAAGGCAAGTTTTTGATCTTTGGTTCGAACTTATTAATGATAACACCTCCGTTGAGAATGTTATATAATTGGTTCTATTTAAGCTCAAAACACAAGAGAAAATCTTTTGTATTTTTTGTAATATGATATATATATATACAAAAGAAAAAGGAAAATATTTTTACTTTTTGATTTTTAGAAAAATAGTAACTTCACGAATGAAGGATCTCGAGTCACTAATCGTCAAACCTCTAACGATATTGTCGTGACACAACCTCCCCGGCAGCGGCGCCAAAATTTGATTCGTCAATAAAAGGCTTAGGGGTATGTGTATGGATAAAACCTCAATATCGATATAAAAAATAATCACGAAGATAGATTCAAAATTCCTTTAGGAAAAAGAATATTAAATCAAATCCCGTGTGTGATCGTTGATACGGATTAGTCAACCCGAATCGTTTCCCAACGAGGCGTGAATTGCCAACGTCGTTTTTGGTTTGGAATTTAATGCTCGATGTTTTGGATTTGTTGATTTGGTTTTTATTAAACTACGGGAGAATGGAAAGTAATTAAGGGAAATCTAATCTACGGGAAATCCTAAGTGCGAAATTAACTAAAACGTAATAAACGAAACGTAATTAAAATGCAACTACGTCTAAATTATATCCGAAAAATGCCTAAAATTACTTCTACTCTAGAAATGCAATTTGAAAACTATTTTTTAGGATTTTTCTGGATTTTATTATAATTAAAAACTAATTATTAACTTTTAAATCTAAGTTAAAATACTGATGAGTGTGTAAATACTCATCATTTTGGTTAAATCAATCGCAAAACATTTAAAATGCTCGAATGCATCAAAATATCGAAAATATCTCAAAATTGCATTTTATATGTTTCGATGCAAAATGTTTAAAATCGATGAAAATGAGCTAAGTTTGCATAATTGGCGCTTCACCCCCAAGTTTCAAAAGTTGTCGAAATAGTCCCCGAGCACTTATTTCAAAAGAAAAGTCACCAAAGGTCCTTTTAAAATCATAAGTTGTCAAAATTAGTCCTTTGGTGAAAATGTCAAAAGTTTTGAGAAATTACAAGTTTGGTCCTTCAAGTTTCAAAATTGGCAAAATAGTCCTTGAAATTTGAAAATGTCTATTTTGGTCCTTGTACTATTGAAACTTGTCACTTTTGGTCCCTTGAACAACTTTGATAAATTGGCGCTTTGGTCCTTGTATTTTCGTAAATTGCAAAAAAGGTCCTTGTTTATTAAACCCTAAACCCTTTAACCTTGGACCTTGTCATAACCCATTGGACCCCGCCATAACCATTTGACCCCCTTCCATTTTGACCCCTTCCTTATATTAAACCCCCGTCAAACCCACCCACGTCAAACAAACACACCCCCTCCCTTTTTTCTTCTTCTTCACCAACCACACCACGCAACACTCAACCCCATCCTCCACCACTCACCACCCTCCTTGTTCCCCCACCTCAACAACCTCCAAGAAGCATTTAATGCTTCCTCCCCTTGCACTCAACCCCAACCGCAAAAATACATTTTGGCGCCAAAATTGATCAAACGGCCAATATCCTCAAGCCATCCAATGGCCCCAATTATTGGGGATTTGCTCGAAGAGGAGAGAGAAGATATTTTGGTGTATAAAAGAAGAAGAAGAAGAGAGAGAGAGTAGTACTTAGTTTTAAAATTTCACATGTATGTCGCTTTTAATATAAATGTTTTAGTTAAAGTTAAAAGTTGTAATCTTTTGTTTTATTGTATCAAACTCAAGTTATTTTATCATTG
Organism: Chrysanthemum lavandulifolium; assembly: GCA_022545495.1. Classification (NCBI taxonomy): domain Eukaryota; kingdom Viridiplantae; phylum Streptophyta; class Magnoliopsida; order Asterales; family Asteraceae; genus Chrysanthemum; species Chrysanthemum lavandulifolium. The sequence continues at coordinate 218,777,700 of CM040242.1, forward strand.
TAATCTACTTTCAAGTATCAATTCAAGTTTTATTAAGTTTCATGTTTCATGTTCATCGTTGAAAAATTCGCTTTCAAACTCTTATGTTCAAGCTTCAAATAGCTTATTTTAAGTTCAAATAAGCTTATATAAGCTTATTATAGCTTTTGTAAGCTTATAAATCAAGTTTCAAGCAACTTTGGTTTTTGGTCAACGAAAGTCAAACCGGGCTCATTTGGAAATGGAAATGGATATGGGTTGATGCAGAGCATGGATTTGGGTTGATTCGAGTTAGGTTGGGTTGATAAAATAGGATAGTGGTTCTTTGTTTGATTGATCTCAAGCCATAGTGGCTAGGACCAAATGTAAGTTCATTTTCAAAGTTGCATAATAATCAGTATTTGGTTAGATATAAATAGTTTTTAACTTGTTTATTTAGTTGTAATTAGGTTAATTAGACTCGCTTTAATCAATAATATAAGCTAGTTCAAGTTTTAGCTCAGTTTAAAATTTGCAAATCGCTTTATAAAAAAAGTGTTTGTTTGGATTATATATTAAACCGAGTTTAGGGTTTGTTCAAGAGTTAAGACTTGTTGTTTTAGGCTTGTTAAGCTCATTTGAACTCATTTTAGTCATTATTTTGCACCTAGACTAGCTCAAAGTCAAAATCATCTTTAACTGCCTTAATTTCTTAATCTGTTGAATTTTGTAAAATCAAAAGCTTGTTTTGTGTTTAGAATCATAGAGATAGCTTGCATTAGTTTTATTTCATCATAATACATCAATCTCACCCACAAATTGGTTTCAAAGTTCATAAAAGTCAAAATTATCAAAACTGCTTTCAAAAGTCAAAACCATGAAAATCCATTTTTTCCCAACTAGGATGATTTTTCATTGATTCATTTTTGGGCCAAATCAAGTGAAATTGTGGGTTTAAAACTTCAACTGGTCTAGTTTCTTATTATCATTTTTGTAGATTTTTGTAAATTTTTATAAGCTCCAAAATAGCTTGTCAATTTGGGTTATATCCCCTCTCACACACACTCAAGATATACCGAGTGTGCATGTGTTTTGTGCAGGCTTGTCACAAGCTCATAAGAGCTTGTCCAGGTCTCATTTTTGGTTTATAAGTAGCTAGCCGTGTCTAGTTTAGGTTCCAACTTTTGGTTTTCAGTTTCACTTATTGAGTAGCTTATTCTTAAGCTTAAAAGTAGTAGTCTCAAACTGCTTTTAGACTTAAGCTCAAATCATCAAATCTGTGTAGCTTGTATTTTAGAGGTTTAGGATAGTTGTAATTAGTTGCATTTGAGTACTTTTAGCATATTATAGCTTCAGAATCGTTTGGTGGTTATTTGGTGTTCATTTGCTTATTTCAAGTGCTTATTTATAAGCACTTGTCATTGCGCTTCATTTTCTTACACACAAGCCACTGCTTTTATATTTTTCTTAGATTCATAATATTATTTTAGACTTTTCTTGAATTTTTCATATTTTTCTAGGTCATTGCTATTTTTCTTCATTTAAAACAGCTTTTAAGCCTTTTTAATTAGCTTTTAATACAATTAAATCGTAAAAGTTTCAAAAAATAAGTTTTCATTTTTCCTAGGTTAAGATAAATATAAAAGTCAAAAAATATTTTTCCAGATTTTTCTTAGTTAAATTTGTATTTTTAAGCAATTTAAGTAGTTTTAAATAGTTTTAATTCATAGAAAATAGAAAATAATCGAAAAATATAAAATTAGTTTTGAAAATTCTCTTTAGTTATTTTAGATTTTTCTAAGTCATAATTTCATTTTTCTAGCTTTATTTCATATTTTCTTGTATTTTAGGTTATTATTAAATAAGTAAAATAGTTTTAATTAATAATAATTAGATAAATAGTTTTAAAAATAATTTTCTTTTTCTAAAATTTTCTTTTATCATTAGGTTTGTAAAATGTCATTTTCATATTTTTAGGATTAATATTGTTTCAGTTTCACATTTTCTTTTGTACGTCACGTAGTTTTTAATTTAAGTTTTATAAAAGAAAATCAAAACATCATTTTGCAAATAGTGATAGCGTTTATTTAATATATTTTATCTTTTAATTTTCTTTAATTTGCATTTAAGCCCTTGTAATTTATATACTTTTTCTTTAGTTATAATCAATCAAAACTCTTTTCCGCTCAAATCCTCTCGATCACTATTCGCTTGGTGATTCATCGCACACCGCTGGGACATAACGACTGGGAAACACTATACTCTCCCGATCTTCATTGCATTTGTGTCCGAACTGCTTTAAGTTTCTTACGGTTAGCCATTCACAAGTGGCTAGCTTGTGTGAGAAAACTTGACGGTTCGGGACCGATCAAATTTTTACGCCACGCCGGAGTCAGTAATTAATTATCTTCCGCTTAGCGATTAGTGATTTGAATATTCACTCTTTGTTCATACCATCTATCTATATCTATATATATTTTTCTTATAAAAATCCAAAACCCAAAACATCCAAAACGATAAAACACAAAAATATTTTCCTTTTGTTTCTATATATATATCAAAGATAAAAATACAAAAGATTTGTCGCTTTTCTTTGTTTAATAATAACAACATAAAAGATTACCACCGCAAACCAAGGCAAGGTACTACCTAACTGGGGTACGACCATAATAAGTTCCCGAACCAAAGATTAAAACTTGCCTTTGTGTCCTTGTGATTGGTGTACCTTTTCAAAGAAGCCATTCATCTTGTGATTATTGGTTTAAGTTCACCGTTGTTTTGCCTCGATTTTGTTTTAATTGGATTTGTTGTTATATCTACTTTTCAAAACCGTAAAACCCAAAAGATTCTTCTTACCCCATTTTCATAATTCATTTTCATAATTCCCATTCCTTTCCTTAACTCGAGATCTCTTAGAGTTAACTCTAGTGTATGCGCACTCGCTTCTTCTAGATCCGTAAGCCCATTTCGTGAGCTTGTCAAGATTCCAAGAAGGCGTGTCCAGACTTTCGCGCCCATCACCGGATCCGAGATCCGGATCGCTCACACTACTCCGCTATCATGGCGGAAGAACGCCCTATGTGCGAGCTTCTCCGTGCACCCATCGACGGGTATGGAGATGTTATTGTTATCCCACCATTGTGGTCGAAAATTTTGAACTCAAAACCGGTTATCAATCTTGTAACCTCAAGTCAATTCTATGGTTTTGAGCGGATGATCCTCATGCTCATATTCGATGGTTTAACAAGATTGCATCTACCATCAAATACAAGAATGTCCCTACAGATGTCGTTAAGCTTCTTCTTCTGCTCCCATTTTCTCGAGGACAAGCCCGGATTTGGCTTGAAAACAACCCCTCAATCAATTGAGACATGGGAAGACCGTGAAGAAATTTGTGAATGAATTTTATCCACCTTCCAAAACCACGAGTCTTAAAATGAAATCATCAAGTTCACACAAAAGTTTGATGAATCCTTCAAAGAATCGTGGATCGTTTTAAGGAGTTGCTCCGCAAATGTCCTCACCACGGTTTCTCCGAGTTGATGCAACTCGATACTTTCTATAATGGAGTGAGTCAACTGATCAAGATTCTTCTCAATTCCTCCACCGGAGGAAATTTCTTGAGCAAAACCACAAAGAAGCTTTAGCGATCATTGAAAACAAGTCTAAAGTCCGTGACCGCACGAAGCAAGCCGGTTGTTTCCCAAGTCGTTGTTGGTCCTTCTATTTCATCGCTCGTGAGTCAATCTAGCACCGATGCTAAGATTGACAAACTCACTAAGCAATTCAAGCTTTGGTTCTTCCAACCAAAAGAAAGTCTTTTTCCACAAACTTCACCTCCCGTCAAGTTAAGAAAGTGGAAGTCTGTTACTTGTGGTGGCCCCATGCCTACTACAATCAGATGGCCACCGATGGTAACCCTTTGAAGCTAATGTCATGGGGATTTCTAATCCAGAGGCAACCAATACCGTGCTCCTATAGACCCGAACCACCGCCCTAACCACTACCTCGACCTCCCGGTTTCAACCAAAACCGTAATCAAAATCGAATAGACCAAACCAAGGTTTTCAAAACCAAGGTAATTTTAGTCCAAACAACGGTTTTCAAAATCAAAATCAAAACTTCCAACACCAAGGAAATTTCAATAGAAACCAAGTGTCGTGGAAATTTCAACCTGTGGTATTTTCATGGCAATAATCAAGGAAATTTTCAAAATCAAGGCCCTAATCCAAACAATAGAGGCCGAAATTTTCCTGCAAAATCAAGCCATTGTTCCAACTGACCATCATCCGATGAGTTGTTGAAACAATTCATGAAATCCCAAGAGGAAATGAATCAGTTGTTGGTTAGCCGATTTCGACATTAAGAAGTCTTTAAATGATCGACCCTGCCTCGTGTACTTTACCTAGCAACACGATCGCTAATCCGAGGGGCGATGCAAAGGCGATCACAACCGTAAGTGGTGCTTCAGATGATGGACCCGCTATTCCTACTACCTCTTCTTCTTCTCTCCCAAGGTAGTGGAAAGTGAACCCGAGGCGACAAAGGACAAGGAACTTCCTACTAATAACGGAGGTACCAAAGAATGTCCATCCTCGTGTTGTCCCGAAACCCAAAACCAAACCTCGAGTTGTTTTGAACCTCCAGCTGGTAACCCCAAATCCAAAACTTCTATTCCTTACCCTCACGCTTAAATGAGCAAAACTCCGCGAAAAAGCTACCATCAAATGGAAAAATTTTTCAAATTTTCCAAGAACTTCATTTTGACATAAGCTTTATGGATGCCATCATGTTGATGCCCAAGTTTGCATCAACTCTCAAACACATGTTAAGCAACAAGGAAAAGTCGTTTGAAATGGCCAAAACTCCTTGAACGAGAACCGCCAGCCAGCTCATAAAGAAGCTTCCCGAGAAGCTAGGAGATCCCGGAAAATTTCTTCTTCCTTGTGTTTTTCCGTGGATGATTGAATGCTTTGCCCTTGCCGATCTTGGTGCAAGCATCAACTGATGCCTTATTCAAGATGGAAGAAACTTTCTTCCGAACTTATTCCTACCGCATGACTCTTGAGCTTGCGATCGTTTCTATATCGCGCCCTCTTGGCATCGCCGAGGATGTATTCGTGAAAGTAGGAAAGTTCCATTTTCCACCGACTTTGTGGTTGTTGATTTCGATGCCGATCATCGGGTTCCCTCATTGTTGGACGAGGATTCCCGAGAACGGGCCGTGCTCTTATTGATGTATTTGAGCAAGAAATCACGTTACGTGTGGGTAATGAAGTCATACCTTTAACCTTGATCAAACTTCGAGGTACTCCTCAAATTATGATATCGAATCGCTTAATCGAGTCGATTTAATTGATATTGCTTCGAGGAGTACTCTCAAGAGTTTCTTGGTTATCTTCATAATTCGTGAGTGGGATTCCACCACATCTTCTAAACCAATCATTGCCGACTCTTCCCTCTCTCACCCGCTTGAGGGAGGTGACTTTTCTCGAAGAGATCGATGAGTTTCTTGTTAGTGATGAATCAATTCACCGAATTGATGGTGTTTATGATTCGGAGGAGATATCCTTTATCTTGAGCAATTGTTAAATGAAGATCCATTACCTTCACTCCTCCGAAAGAGATCACAATTGAGGAAATCAAATCAAGACAAACATCTATCAAGAATTTCCCGAGGTTGAACTTAAGGACCTACCTCCTCATCTCGAGTATGCATTCTTGAGGGTGATGATAAATTACCCGTCATAATTGCTAAAGACTTAACCGAGGAGGAGAAAACGCTCTCATAAAGGTCTTGAAGTCACACAAGCAAGCAATTGCTTGAAACTCTCCGACATTATGGGTATCAACCCCGAGTTTTGTACTCACAAAATCTTAATGGAGGATGACTTCAAACCAAAGAATTCAACATCGTAGAAGGGTGAATCCTAAGATTCATGAGGTTATCAAACAAGAGGTTCTCAAACTTCTTGATGCCGGTTTAATTTACCCGATCTCGATAGTCCTTGGGTTAGCCCAATTCATTGTGTTCCAAAAAGGGTGGCATAACTCATGTCACAATGAAGAAAACGAGTTAATTCCAACTCGATTGGTTACGGATGGCGTGTGTATTGACTATCGCAAGTTAAACGAAGCCACCAGAAAGACCATTTTCCTCACCCTTCATGGACCGATGCTTGAGAGATTAGCAGGAACGAATACTATTGTTTCCTTGATGGTTTCTCGGTTACTTTCAGATCCCCATTGATCCGCCGGATCAAGAAAAGACCACATTCACCGCCCATACGGAACTTTTGCCTACAGACGATGCCTTTTGGCCTATGTAACGCTCCCGCACGCTCCAACGATGTATGATGGCAATTTTCCACGACATGATCGGGAAACAATGGAGGTGTTTATGGATGACTTCTCGTCATTGGGGACTCGTTTCAAACATGTCTCCCATTTAGATAAAATGCTTCAACGGTGTGAAGACACCAATCTTTGTCTAAATTGGGAGAAGAGCCACTTTATGGTCAAAGAAGGCATAGTCCTTGGCCATAAGATTTCCAAAACGGGATTGAGGTAGATAGAGCAAAAGTTGATGTTATTGCTAAATTGCCTCATCCTACTACCGCAAAGGTATTAGGAGTTTTCTAGGTCATGCCGGTTTTATCGCAGATTCATACAAGATTTTTCTAAAATCGCCGCCTATGACCCATCTTCTTGAAAAGATGCTCCTTTTATCTTCTCACCGAGTGCATCAAGCTTTTGAAACATTAAAGAAAAAGCTACTAAGCACCCATTCTAGTTGCCCCGATCGATTTACCCTTTGAGCTCATGTGCGATGCAAGTGATTTTGCTATCGGTGCGCCTTGGGGCAACGAAAACCAAGCATTTTCACCTTTATCCACTACGCAAGTAAAACTATGATCAAGCTCAAACCCATTACACCACTACGTAAAAGAATTATTAGTCATGGTGTATGCTTGAAAAGTTTCGCCATACCTTATCTTGACCAAATGCGTGGTGTATACGGATCACTCGGCTCTCAAATATCTCTTTGCAAAACAAGATGCAAAGCCGAGATTGCTCCGCTGGGTTCTCCTCCTACAAGAATTTGATATCATTATACGTGATAAAAAGGAGCCGAGAACCCGTCACGATCATCTCGTCCTGCCTAGAAAACCTCACCAAGATGTGTTCGAGAAAAGGAAATAAACGAAACATTTCCTCTCGAAACAATCAATGTGGTTTCTTTTCGTGGAGACTCTTCTACCCCATGGTTTGTCGACTTTGCAAATTACCATGCGGGTAACTTTGTGGTGAAAGGGATGTCGTCCCAACAAAAAACAAATTCTTTAAAGATGTGAAACATTACTCGGGACGACCCTACTTGTTCAAAATTTGCGCGATCAAGTCATCAGCGATGTGTGTATGGTCGAAGCCAATGACATTCTCAAGGCTTGCCATTCGACCCACTGGGGACATCATAGCCCCAACTACACCGCCAAGAAGGTGTTTGATTCCGGATTCTATTGGCCCACGATTTACAAGGATGCCCATGAATTTGTCAAAACTCGTGACGCTTGTCAACGCCACGGAATATCTCACAAAGAAATGAAATGCCGCAAAACGCCATTCAAGTGTGTGAGATTTTGACATCCGGGCATTGACTTTACGGGCCATTTCCTTCGCCTCGCGGTAATAAATACATACTCGTGGTCGCTGACTATTTGTCAAAATGGGTTGAAGCTAAGGCTTTGCCTACCAACGATGCCCGAGTTGTTGTGAAATTCTTAAAATCTCTTTTGCTAGGTTTGGAACCCACGAGCTATAATCGCGATCGTGGTACGATTTTTGCAATGACCAGCTTGATAGAGTCATGCAAAAGTATGGTGTAACTCACCGCCTCTCATCGCTGCACCACCCCAAACAAGTGGGCAAGTGGAAGTTTCCAACCGAGGATTAAAAGAATTCTTGAAAGGACAAGAGGCGAAAACCGTGCCTCTTGGTCGGATAAGCTAGATGACGACTGGCCTTCCGTGACAATTTTATAAAACACCCATCGGTGCACTCCATACAAGCTTGTGTACGGAAGGCATGTCATCTCGCCGGTTGAGCTTGAGCACAAGGCATACCGGGCCTTGAAACATGCCAACTTCGATATTCAGATACCGGTGATCACCGGAAAGTTCAAATGAATGAATTAAATGAACTCCGTGATCAAGCATACGAGAACTCTTTGATCTACAAAGAAAAGACAAAGAAGATTCATGACTCAAAATCAAAACCGCTTTTCAACGCCGGTGATCGAGTCCTTCTTTTCAACTCAAGATTGAAGATTTTCTGAAAACTAAAATCCTACCGGTCCGGACCATTTACCATCACTAAAGTATTTCCATATGGAACCATTGAGTTATCTCAACCCGATGGTCCAAACTTTAAAGTGAATGGTCATCGGTTGAAGCATTATTTTGGAGAGGACATTCCTCCCGTGGTTGTCCCGGATCTACAAACTTTCCCCATGAACCAATGAATGCGGGATCGAGTCAAGCTAGCGACTGGAATCAAAAACAAGAGCATGCCATATGGGTTTTCACCCATATTTCGACTTCTTTCTATCTTTCTACCACCCTAGTGGGGGAGTTGCCCACATGTTGTATATAAGTTTTCTTAAAAAAAAAAAAAAAAAAAAAAAAATTTCAAAATAATGGCCGTAGTATTTCCCTTTACGTTTCGTTTCGCATAACCGCGGTACTTTGAATATTGAGGGCAATATTCATTTCTAGTGGGGGGAATTCTCACGAATTTTATCATGTAATTATACCGCCCAATTCCCCATTTTGGCCAAAATTTTTTTTGGAGTAAGTGTTTTGCACTTACTCAACTTATGGTTATCATCCGCCATGTCTAATAAACAAAAGGATTGGCTAATCCAGAGCAAACGGCTCTTGGTAAAGATATCTCAAACCGCTGACGGCTTGCAATTTGCCCAAAATTGTATGGTATTCACCACCATATCCTTAAAAGTGAAGAGTTGGCTAGCCCGCAAGTTTATGGCTTGTGGTAAAGGCAAGGAAAACCATAATTGGTAATCACCACCAAAGATAATATTGATAATTTATCTAAGAGTTGGCTAGTCCGTAGCAAACGGCTTCGTAAAGACAAATCAAACCGTTGAAGTCGGTGGTTTGCTCAAAATCACATGGTTATCGCAGTACCATAGTTCTTACTTGAACTCAAACATTTGGCTACTCCGTAAGTAATGGCTTTTGGTAAAGAGATTCAAATCCATTAAGTTTTTCTCAAAAGATTGCTAGGACTAGCAATAGTTTAGTGTGGGGATTGATGAGTGTGTAAATACTCATCATTTTTGGTTAAATCAATCGCAAAACATTTAAAATGCTCGAAATGCATCAAAATATCGAAAATATCTCAAAATTGCATTTTATATGTTTCGATGCAAAATGTTTAAAATCGATGAAAATGAGCTAAGTTTGCATAATTGGCGCTTCACCCCCAAGTTTCAAAAGTTGTCGAAATAGTCCCCGAGCACTTATTTCAAAAGAAAAGTCACCAAAGGTCCTTTTAAAATCATAAGTTGTCAAAATTAGTCCTTTGGTGAAAAATATCAAAAGTTTTGAGAAATTACAAGTTTGGTCCTTCAAGTTTCAAAATTGGCAAAATGGTCCTTGAAATTTGAAAATGTCTATTTTGGTCCTTGTACTATTGAAACTTGTCACTTTTGGTCCCTTGGAACAACTTTGATAAATTGGCGCTTTGGTCCTTGTATTTTCGTAAATTACAAAACAAGTCCTTGTTTATTAAACCCATTTTACCTTTGGACCTTGTCATAACCCATTGGACCCCCCATAAACCTTTTGACCCCTTCATTTTGACCCCTTCAATAATATTAAACCCGGTCAAACCCAATCAAACCAAACAAACACACCCCTCCTCTTTTCTTCTTCTTCCCCACCAACATCACCTCGCAACACTCAAGCCTCCCATCCTCCACCACCACCTCCACACCACCCTTGTTCCCCCACCTCAACAACCTCCCAAGATGCATTTAATGCTTCCTCCCCACCTTGCACTCAACCCCAACCGGCAAAAACCATTTTGGCGCCAAAATTGATCAAACGGCCAATATCTTCTCAAGCCATCCAATGGCCAAGAAAATTATTGTGGGATTTGCTCAGAGGAGAGAAAGATTTTGTGTATAAAAAAGAAGAAGAGAGAGAAGAGAGTAGTAGTTTTTAGTTTTAAAATTTCATGTATGTCGCTTTTAATATAAATGTTTTAGTTAAGTTCTCGTTGTAATCTTTTGTTTCATTGTACTAAACTCAAGTTATTTTATCATTATAATGTACTTTCAAGTATCAATTCAAGTTTTATTAAGATTTCATGTTTTTGTGTTCATCGTTGCAAATTTCGCTTTCAAACTCTTATGTCCAAGCTTCAAGTAGCTTATTTTTAAGTTCAAATAAGCTTATATAAGCTACTTATAGCTTTTTGTAAGCTTATAATTTCAGTTTCAAGCAACTTTGGTATTGGTCAACGAAAGTCAAACTGGGCTCAAATGGAAATGGAAATGGATATGGGTGATGCAAAGCATGGATTGGGGTTGAATTAGAGTTAGGTGGGTTGATATAAATAGGTTAGTGGTTCTTGTTTGATTGATCTCAAGCCATAGTGGCTAGGACCAAATGTAAGTTCATTTTCAAGAAGTCATTGCATAATCTGTGTTTGTGGTTATAAATAGTTTTTACTTGTTTATTTAGTGGTAATTAGGTTAGTTAGACTCGCTTTATCAATGTTAATATAAGCTAGTTCAAGAGTTAGCTCAGTTTAAATTGCAAATCGCTGAATAAAGTAAGTGGTGTTTGGATTTCATAGCATTAACCTGAGTTTGAGGTTTGTTCAAGGTTAAAACTTGTTGTTTTAGGCTTGTTAAGCTCATTTGAACTCATTTTAGTCATTATTTTGCACCTCTAGAACACTCAAAGTCAAAATCATCTTTAACTGCCTTAATTTCTTAATCGTTGGAATTTTGTAAAATCAAAAGCTTGTTTTGTGTTTAGAAATCATAGAGATAGCTTGCATTAGTTTTATTTCATCATAATACATCAATCTTCACCCACAAATTGGTTTCAAAGTTCATAAAAGTCAAAATTATCAAAACTGCTCAAAAGTCAAAACCATTGAAAATCCAGCTTTTCACCCAAACTAGGATGATTTTTCATTGATTCATTTTGGCCAAATCAAGTGAAATTGTGGGTTTAAAACTTCAACTTGGTCTAGTTTCTTAATATCATTTTTGTAGATTTTGTAAATTTTTATAAGCTCCAAAATGGCTTGTCAATTTGGTTATATCTCCTCGCACACACACTCAAGATATAATCGAGTGTGCATGTGTTTTGTGGCTTGTCACAAGCTCATAAGAGCTTGTCCAAGTCTCATTTTTGGTTTATAAGTAGCTAGCCGTGTCTAGTTTAGGTTCCAACTTCTGTTTTGAGTTTCACTTATTGGTAGCTTATTCTTAAGCTTAAAAGTAGTAGTCAAAACTGCTTTTAAGACTTAAGCTCAAATCATCAAATCATAGTAGCTTGTATTTTAGAGGTTTAGGATAGTTGTAATTAGTTGCATTTTGAGTACTTTTAGCATATTATAGCTTCGTAATCATTGGTGCTCTTTTGTGTTCATTTGGCTTATTCCAAGTGCTTATTTATAAGCACTTGTCATTGCGCTTCATTTTCTTACACACAAGCCACTGCTTTTATATTTTTCTTAGATTCATAATATTATTTTAGACTTTTCCTGAATTTTTCATATTTTTCTAGGTCTGCTTTGCTATTTTTCTTCATTTAAAACAGCTTTTAAGTACTTTTAATTAGCTTTTAATACAATTAAATCGTAAAAGTTTCAAAAAATAAGTTTTCATTTTTCCTAGGTTAAGATAAATATAAAAAGTCAAAAAAATATTTTTCCAGATTTTTCTTAGTTAAATTTGTATTTTTAAGCAATTTAAGTAGTTTTAAATAGTTTTTAATTCATAGAAAATAGAAAATAATCGTAAAAATATAAAATTAGTTTTGAAAATTCTCTTTAGTTATTTTAGATTTTTCTAAGTCATAATTTCATTTTTCTAGCTTTATTTCATATTTTCTTGTATTTTAGGCTATTATTAAATAAGTAAAATAGTTTTAATTAATAATAATTAGATAAATAGTTTTAAAAATAATTTTCTTTTTCTAAAAATTTTCTTTTATCATTAGGTTTGTAAAAATATCATTTTCATATTTTTAGGATTAATATTGTTTCAGTTTCACATTTTCTTTTGTACGTCACGTAGTTTTTAATTTAAGTTTTATAAAAGAAAATCAAAACATCATTTTGCAAATAGTGATAGCGTTTATTTAATATATTTTATCTTTTAATTTTCTTTAATTTGCATTTAAGCCCCTGTAATTTATATACTTTTTCTTTAGTTATAATCAATCAAAACTCTTTTCCGCTCAAATCCTCTCGATCACTATTCGCTTGGTGATTCATCGCACAAGCTCGGGGACATAACGACTGGGAAACACTATACTCTCCCGATCTTCATTGCATTTGTGTTCCCGAACTGCTTTAAGTTTCTTACGGTTAGCCATTCACAAGTGGCTAGCTTGTGTGAGATAACTAGCTAGCACCGATTAAGCTATAGGTGAGCTTAAGAGAGCTTTTAGAAACATAAACATAAGCTGTTTGCAGCTTATGAGCAGATTTGAGATTTTTTTATTTTTGAAGATTTTTCTTATTTTTTTTGTGATTTTTGCTTAAAGGAACAAATAAACTAAAACTGAGTTTATATAAGCTAAATTTAGTGACTAAGATATTATTAAGCTAATGAAAACAATGAAACAGTAATAGAAATTATTTGAAGACAAAAACTGAAATTACTTGAATTCATAAAACTTGAGATTACACTGGAATTTAAAAATACAGAAATGAAAGTTAAAACAATAATAAGCTACTACTACTACTTAATTTCTACCTATCAATACAAATGAAATGAGGAGGTATTTATAACCGAGCTTGAGGCCTTGGAAGCATCTAGAAATCGCAAATGTGTGCTTCTTTGAGTCGTTTACAACCCTTAGATCACCTTCCACGTATCCCATCAATTTTGAACCCTTGGATTGTATTTTCCACGTAGCTTCGACCAATCACAGAGCATATATTGAGATGTTGCACACGAATAGCTGACTTGGCACTCCCCATGTGTCAGTTGTGTCAGAGTAAAGTACGAATGTACCCTTAATTGTGGTTAATTTGACTAATTGACCAAAGGGTAATTCTAGGGTTCATGTGATAGCAGGTTTGGGGGTAAAAAAAGGGCGGGGTAATTTGTTTATTATTGTTTGATTAGGTTGACCGGGTTTGGGCGTTGACTTGGGTAAAAAACCGGGTAACGGGTTAATATATTAGCCGTGGGTTATGAGATGTGGATTGGACCGGGTTTGTAATTTTGGGCCGTGAGTTTATATATTGAATTAGGGATTAATTAGTGATCCAAGTAACATTTTAAGGACCAAACATGTATAAAATGAAACTTCAGGGACCAAAACTGTATTTTCTGAAAATCTCTTTCAAGGGCCAATCTTGTCATTCACAAATAATCCAAGGGCTGAACTTGTAAATTCTGAAACTTGAGGGATCACTTTTGCCAAATGCTCAAAGATGAGGGACTGATCTTGACAATTCTTTAAACTTGATTATAACTTCTAAAAATCATCCTCAGAGAATAAAATCTTCATAAATGCACAATCTCGACCTTCCGGCTCAGCTCAAACTCTCTTGATCTCTCGTGCTCGGATTTACGTCTGATTTGGCTTCTTTTTGTGTGTTTTAACATGTCCGTACCTGCACAAGCACAAACTCAAGAAAACCACAAATATTAGCAATAAACGGCTCTTTCTTGGTTATTATGGGTTATATTTGATAAAGAAATGATATGTGTTTTTGCACATATCAGTAAGTTTAGTGTCGGATGACATTGGTGTTTTAATTGGTTTAGAATCTTCTAGTCCGCATTTCTTTAACATTTCTTTAATATAATTAGATTGGTTAAAGAAGATACATCTTCTAATTGTTTGATTTGTAGACTGAGAAAGAAGTTTAATTCTCCCATCATACTCATTTTAGACTCTTCGTGCATGATTTTAGAAAAATCATCACACAATTCTTGACAAGTAGATCCGAATATAATATCGTCCACGTATATTTGAACGATGATAAAATGTGATTTACTTTTCTTGGTGAATAAGGTGTTATCTACTAACCTCATTTGTTAATACAAATATCGTCTAAAAAATGTTATTTATATTTTATGATATTTGCTATTTTTTGTTGTTAACAATAATTTAATTTTAGCAAAAGTATAAATCTTGTCAAGACCTTTACATATAGCTACAAGTTTTTTTTTTAACACAAAGTGTTTTCAACATTTGTTTACAAATTGGTACTTTGTCATTTTAAGATAAAATGTCACTATTAGATGTTAAACAAAAAAAACACATTACATTTCTAGTCTTTTACAAGTAAATAAGTTTTTGTGGAAAACTAGAAGGGGGGGTTGAATAGTTTTGCCAATTAAAACTTCCTTTTAAACTATTTAGATCAACTTATGTCAATCTATTTGGTTGTGTGTGTTGGATGTTGATAAACAAGCATATAAAGATATGTAATGAAAAGATAAGAGTAAGAAGCACAAAACCACAACGCGAGTATTTATAGTGGTTCGCCACAAGGACACCTTCATTGCCCTACTCCACCCTCGAGTCACCTACTCGAGAGTTCGTAAACACTACACCAATCTCCTTATGGCGGAGAAGCCTTCACAACGCCGCTAACCTTTTTCCGCACAAAGCTAAATACCGAGTTCTTTCACACCAAGGCGAACCACACCTAACACAACGCCGCCACCCTTTATACGGTGCTAGGATAACCACCGAGTTCTTTCACACCTTAGGAGAACTAATCCTACACAACGTCGCCTACCCTTTATAAGGTACTAGGCTAAGTACCTAGTTCTTTCACACCAAGGTGAACTACACCTTCACAACGTCGCCTACCCTTTATTAGGTACTAGGCTAAGCACCTAGTTCCATTGCAATGGAGGAACTACTACCACACTACACCAACGACTAATCCCAAAGGAGATCTACTCCTTTACAACATCATCAAGGACATCAATATCCTTGGATCTAATGCTAGTCTATCTAGTACATCGAAACACACCATATCGAATGTACATCTAAGGCACCTTTCACTAATGCCTTTGACTAGATCTACAAGACACCTTCACTAATGTCTTGTGTCTTCACTTCTAAGCACCTTCACTAATGCTTCAAGTCTTGACTTCTAAGCACCTTCACTAATGCTTCTTGTCTTGACTTCTAAGCACCTACCACAAGTGCTTGTCCTATAGACGATAGATACCCTTCACTAATATCTTCGCCTTGACACTGAGACATCTTTCACTCATGTCTTCAACACTATACTTTGAAGAAAGAAAGGAATCATCAACAAGAAGACTTCAAGAGCCTTGATGATGAGGAAGCTTGGCAACTCATGGACTTGAGCTTGCTCGACTTCAAAGGTGGTGATCTTGCCTTTAAGAGGAACCTAAAAGATCACACAAAACAAAACTACAAACATAGATCTCTTGGATCTAAGGTTAGTGAGATATAACTCGATGGAGAAAGTATGTTAGAGAGGTGAGAAATAATGAAGAAATGGCTCACTATTTATAGAGGAAAATCCTACTGCTTCCCCGATCCCACGTATCCTTCCACAAGGGATCCGCTCTAGCGTTAAGCTAGGGATCCGTGGAACGCCCTCTTGCCCATGGGTATTTTGGTTATGGGTCATGGGTTGAACCATGGATCTTTGGCTAGATACAATGTATCTTTGAGTGCAATGCACTTAGTCACTGGGTATGGGTTGATCCATAGGTTTATGGATATTATCCATGTATGATATAAGCATGATGTCATGCAATGGGTTATGGGTCAAGATCCACGGGTTATGGGCTTTGGGTTGTACCCAACTAAATTCAATGTATTTGCCCAATGGGTTGTGATACTTAAGTTTCTACCCATTTATATTACCCAATATACTACATACTAGTTATGTGTATATTTTATCCAAATATGTAAACACTAGTTGTTGTACATATGTATTACTTAAATCATAAAATCACTTATACTTGTTTTAGTGTTTTATGTGAAATGTGAATATTTTAGAAACTATTAGTTCAAACCATTTACGTATTTTATTTGTTTCGTTAATATGATTTTACGTTTGTTATCGACAAAACATTAGAAGATCGTAAAATATAAATAAACATTTTACGGCTTATTTGTATTAACAATCTCCCTTTTGTTGATGACAAAACATAAAATTATTTTAAGGAAAAGCTAAAATTGTAAAAGTTTGAATTTGTAGTTTTTACTTTCTCTCCCCTTTTGTCGAAACAAAAGTGTTTAAAGGAAAGCGACATTGTTTTAAGAAAAACATGTGAAAGAAGTAAACGTAAAAGATAGAGAGCAAGTAACGGAAAGGATCTCGTCGTTACTCCCCTCGACGAGTCCATCTCTAAGTAAGGCGCCAAGAAACTAATTCTAATCTAGTTCATTTGCAACTAACTTTTGCAAAAGATTACGTCTATGTGACGGGTGTGCTCCCCCTAGATGATCGCAATTTTTGCAACGGGAAGTCATGAAATATAAATCTAAGATTGCAAGTAATTTTGCAACGTATTGTTTTGACATAAAGCTACCCCTAGCTTTAGGATGTCAAAGTTTTCATGTGTAAATTGAATAGCTACAAAACAAAGATTAGAAAGCAAGTATAATTCACAATTTCCTCAAATGTGATTTAAGTTAGTAGAAAGAAAAACTTTAAATCTTCACGGATCCCACGGTTCCTCCTAGTAGGGATCCGCCTAGGCAATCTTGAGGGATCCGTAGTAGCCGATTAATTCAAAGAATGGTGATATAACAAGTAATGTTATCACAAAATGAGATATGAATACAAGGTAATCATATGCTCGAAAAATAACAAGTAGCATGTAATTCAATTTAATAAAACAAGAGTTATGATATACATGACTCTAAAAATAAGAAAATAGACAATACATGACTAGGAATTTTAGACTAGCTAACGCTTGATGCTAGGACACCACTAAAATCTTCTAGCTCAAGTTTTGTTCGGGTTTAATCTCGTCGAAACGTTCGAGGAGATGATAGAACATGAAACTTTGGTCTTCTCGTACCATGTATCAAACTTTCAACATGTTGACAATGATAGCAATCTTTGTCATGGCTAGGTAGTGGTGGTGGAAGAAATGAAATGGCTTGATGCGAAGGATCAAGTGAAGCGGCTTGTGGAGCTTCAAACGATGGAGGGATTGGTGGAGGTACATTTGAGAATGACTCAACCAAGAATGATGGTGGTGGTAGAGAAGTGTCAACTTTCATATGATCGGGTGGTTGACTTTGATGATTTCTCATAATCCAAATGGGATTATATGATGGAGACGGCGAAAAGGAAGCCGGAGCAAGTGTTGACTCCACACCTTGATTTTGAACCATTATTCATCCTAATGAGGAGAATGTTGTCGGCGGAAGCGGATGAGACGGCCTAGTAGGCAAGTTGATGAGTGTCTAAATACTCATCATTTTGTACAAAATAAACCGCAAAATCATCCGAAAACAATCGAAACACATCAAAATGATCAAAATATCACAAATCGTTGTTTTATGTGTTTTAAATGCAAAATATCAAAATCGATGAAAAACATATCAAATTTGCAAAATTGCGCTTTAGTCCCCAAGTTTCTAAAATTGTCAAAAATAGTCCTCGAGTCAAAATTTCAAAAGAAAAGTCACCAAAGGTCCTTTTTAAATCAAAAGTTGTCAAATTTAGTCCTTTGGTGAAAAATGTAAAAAGTTTTGAGAAAATTACAAATTAGTCCTTCAAGTTTCAAATTTGGCAGAAATGGCCCCTGGAAAATGTGAAAATGGCAACTTTGGTCCTTGCATTATTAAACTTTGTCATTTTTAGTCCTTTGAGCAACTTTTCAGATTTGGCAAGAATGGTCCTTATAATTTCGAAATTACAAATGAGCCCTTGTCATTAATACCCTTATAACACCCTTTTGGCCTCGCCACCCCATTGTGACCCCGTCATAATGAATTTCGACCTCCCTTACTTATTAATATCTCACCAAACCAAATGGTCAAACCACCACTTGCCCGCGTTTTTCTTCTC
This sequence comes from Chrysanthemum lavandulifolium, assembly GCA_022545495.1. Taxonomy (NCBI): domain Eukaryota; kingdom Viridiplantae; phylum Streptophyta; class Magnoliopsida; order Asterales; family Asteraceae; genus Chrysanthemum; species Chrysanthemum lavandulifolium. Next base: position 218,795,964 of record CM040242.1, read on the forward strand.
TTCCCACCGCCTGCATAATCTCCACAAAACCATCTCCCCTCCTCACTTTTTCCTCCCATTGTCCCCTCATCATCAACACAAGACAAGAACCATTAAATGATCCTAAACCCTTAACACTCAAGTCCTCCACCTGTGATAATCTACTTTGGCGCCAAAATTCAATCAATGGCCAAAAATGCTTCTACTAATCCAATGGCTAGTATTATTGGTGGGATATACTCTGAAGTCAAAGGGAAAGAAAGTTTGCATATAAAAAGGAAGAGGAGAAGAAGCTAGAGGCAGTAGCTAGTTTTTATTTTTTACTTTAAATGTCGTTTTTAATTAAATGTTTTTAGTTTCAGTTAAAATATTGTAATTTCAGTCTTTATATATCAACATTAAGTTAATAAACCTTTGTAATATGCTTTTGAATTCTTAATCAAAGTTTTTAGACAAAATCCATGTTTCATGTTACTGTTGCATATTTAAGTCTCAACTTTTTATGTTTAAGCTTCTATTAGCTTCTTTGTAAGCTTAAACAAGTGTACTTAAGCTTTATATAGCTTTTGATGAGCTTTGGAATCATTTTCAAGCAAGTTTGTGAAAAAGTCAACAAAAGTCAATCGTGATGATTCTTGGGTCGAAATGGAAAATGGTGATGCTAAGGTTGCTTTGGGTTGTATTAGAGTAGGTTAGAGTAGTATTTGGGTCAGGTTTAGCCTGTGGCACCAACTGGATAGTGGTTAGTACTTTTCTCATTTCCAAATTTCAAGTCATAATGCAGTTTCTATTGGTGCTTGTATCTGTGGTCACAACTGATTTTCATGTGTTTACATAGCTGTAATTAGGATAGTTATACTTGGTTTGATCATTAATATCAAGTGGTTTAGTGTTTTTATCAGTTTTACTTGCTAATCAATAGTTAAAAGTGGTGTTTGGTTTAAGCTAATTTGTGGTCAAAACCCATTTTTTACCCACTTTGACTCTCAAAGTCAAAGTGGTCTTAGGTCTAAGTAAGTTTTTAAAGTTGAGTTTAGCTTAGTTTACAATGTTTGCAAGTTTTGGTTAAAGAAAAAGTCACAAATCCTTTTCTGTCTTATCGTTTTAAACAAAGACCATCTTCTTTGTTTGAACACCTTTTCACGGCTTATTTTTGGTCCAAACCTTGTCCAAATCATTTTCTTGCATCCCAACATACCCTTCTTTATGTATGCTTAGTTTATATGCTTTTAGGAACAGTGTAGCTTAGTTAAAATTGCTTTAAAATCATCAAAGTCTGTGGCGATTCTTGCTTTTGCAACGACTGCATCCCATTTTCACTTATTTTTGTGCTTTTAGTGCTCCATTGTAGCTTATTTAGTGTACCTTAGTGCTTATTAGGTGACATAGATTAGGTGTACCAGTTTTTAGCTTATTTTATGCTTATTTAGTGCTTATATTGTCTTTTCATTTTGCTTGAAAATCTGCAAAAGAGTGTTTGTTTGGTGCTTCTGTCCTAACTGTTGGACATAAGCAGTTGTGAAACTGCTTATTCCAAGTTTTTATAAAAAGTTTTTTCACAAAAAGTTTTATTTTCATCTTATTTATAAGTTGCAAAAAGAAAATTCAAAAAAAAAAATGGTTTGCAAAAGGTGCAGGGGTGGGATTCACCCCCGACCTCTTGCACACGACCACAACACCACACCACTTAACCAACGCGCCTAGGGTCTTTGATCACCATACGTTGCACCCTTTAATATTTAACTACCAAGTTCGGTTTATAACTAGTTGCTTATTTAGGCTTTTTAACTCGCTTATTTCATAAAGTAGTATACCACTTTTCATTTTTCTTAAATCCAAGATAACCTAAAGTATTTTAGTGAAAATTTGATTTTTCTAAAATCATTTAGTATTTTTATAATTTAATTAGATTAAATTAGTTTTTAAATCATAATAAATAATTTAAAAGTCAAAAAATATAAATCTTTTTTGTAAAATTTTCTTTTGTCATATATTTTGTAAGAAAATTGATTTTACACTTGTAGGCCTTTTATTTCTTAAAATTTACGCTTTATTTTGCGCCCAAACCATTTTAAATAACGCTGCTTTAGTTTTAAGTAACGTTTTAGATATTTTGAGTTTACGTTTTAGTTAATATAGTTTATTTAAGTTATTTTATTTTATAAATATCATAAACGCTCATCACTTTAAAAATAGTGATAGCGTTTATTTAATATCTTTATCTTTTAATTTTCTTAATTTGCATTTAAGTCATTGTTATTTATTAACTTTTCAAGAGTGTAATTATCCTATCCAAATCCTTTCTGATCGCTATCATTAGTGATCATTCTATCGTCTGATCAAGCGTTTGCACACCATTGAGTCTCCTTGGGACTTAACGACCCGGGAATCCACTGTATTCTCCAGGACTTCATTGTATTTGTGTTTAAGCTGTTTTAAGTCTGTTTGACTTAACGGTTTTGCGCGAATCACAAGTCCTCTAAGTTGTAGAGGTGTGGTGATGATAGAGGGGAAGTAAATGAAATAGCTCTAGGAACCAATGGTGATGGTTTAGTGGAGATGATATTGTTTGACCTAGGAGGCATGGTGGTGTTTGGCATAAGTAGTGTTGTGGATAATATCCTTTTAGGAATTGGTTTGATTGGATGATGAAGGATTCTATCATTTGTTGGTTTGACCGGAGATGATTCGGTTGAAGAGATTTCGTGTACAACACGAGCCTTTTTCATGGGTAGTTCTTTGGTAGATAAGTTACTACTCGGGGTTTTCCTCATGATGAGATGATTTCAAGAGGTTGCAAGAGTTGAAAGTTAGGATAAGAGTGATGACTATGGAGGTCCTAACAAGGTGGTTTATAAAGCAAGAAAATTGGCAAGTGCATTCAAGCCTTAAGCCACTAGATTCATTGGAATGTGATGATTAACATGCACAAGAGTCAACTTCGAGTTTACATCGATCTAGGAACTCATTTAAGATGAGATGGAGTGTTTGAGTTAGGAAGATGAGTTGAAGTGATTGTTTTAGCAATATTTGACCTAAACTCGTCATCCGGATCCCACTGTTCCTTCCTCGAGGGATCCGCTTAGGCTAATCCTAGGGATCCGGCTTCAAAGATTATGAAATAGTGGAAATGATGTTTCTAAGATCTAAGACCTATATCATCTTGAGTGTTTCAGTCCTTCTAAGTGTTTTAAATGAAGGGTGCTTGAGTACTTGAAGGTAATGAATGATGTAGCTAATGATTGTCATTTATGGAAGGATTTGGAACTTTCAAGAGTACCAATGGATGAGCAAGGATGGCACTAAAGATTTAGAGTGTCAATTAAAGCTAAATGATCCTAGAGATCAGGTTGTGTCTTAGGATAGTGTTTTGGAAAAAATCCTAGAAGCTTTGAGATGGAAAAACTAGATTTTGATCAACTTTGATCAATTTTGAGGTGAGGATGATTTATGATCAATTTTGCCACAATCGAAAGATTTCTAAGACTAGATGTGAGGGATCAAGTAGAAAATGAAGTGTGAGTTTAAGAGCGGAAGAGTAGTGGATTAAGGACGAGATAGTAGATTTACAATCGTCTTAGAGTTTGATCTAGGTGAGTTATGTATGAGTAGGAAATATCAACCTATCTTGATAAGGACTTAATTTTGCCTTAAGGCACTATGCTTAGCTTAGTATGTGAGGTGTTCTAAGGGTATGTTTGAAATATAATGCTTGCAATTGCATTTTCTGTTTGCCGGATCCCACGGTTCCCTAAAGATAGGGATCCATCTAGTACAACATTTGGGATCCGTTCATCTGCTAGGCAAAACCTTTACTAAAGGTATGCAATGATCTTGACAATGCATTATATTCCAAGATTAGTTAAAAGAGTTCTAAAACTAAGATATCAAATGTAAGATGTTTTATTTCATGAAGGAAATAGGATTACATTGATAAAGCACGAGTACAAGAGAATTGATCCTATTTTGGAATACTACTAGGTTCCTTGAGTGTTTTCGCTAGGAGGATCATTATGTGATTGATGGGTGTTGGTGGAATCAAGAATGAAGAAAGTCTTCATGAGAGATATGTTTAGCGGTTCCATCATCTTGTTCACAAGTACGTACATCGGACTTTGAAATTGAGGATGGAAGTGCATAACATTATGATAGAGGCGTGTCAAGAACATTCCATAAGGGATGAGTTTATTCTTGGAGCCTTGAAGATTTGCAATTCGCCTTCATGAAGAAGTAGGCGAGATTGTATGGTTGTTGTGTTAGCAAACAAGACAACATGTGAGCACAACAAGCGGGAAGAATTTCTCGATTTCCTAAGACTCAAACATTTTCACGTGGGATGAGTGCAAAAGGCTTGTACTCTTCTCGGATGTCCCGTGTGAAGATAATGTTTGGATCGAGTAATATGGTCGAGGTTTGCATATTATGCGATTTAAATCTTCCGAGAGGGTATGTGTGAACAATATGGACTATTTTCTTCACGAAAGTTAAAGAGAGAATCAAGAGACCAATCTTCGTGAAGGCACATTGACCATGGTTTGGAATCCGGAGGATATGAGCAAATGCCCAAGGGTTAGAGTGAACTTTTGGTTTTGATATAAAACCAAAGAGATAGAGAGCGATCCTCGTTACGAACGAGTTCAACTTGACGAAGAATTCCATTATGAACCTTGGACATATCTTCTCGTTGATTTCAAGAAGACATTCTAGTCCTATGGCTCGGAAGGAGGTATTGATACCTTCTTCGAATTCTAGAGAGGTGTCTACAATACGCCCTTCGTGGAAGTGATGGTTTTCGAGATTATTGAACCCACGGACATGATTTCCGTGTGTGTGGGTTCGAGAGATGTTCGAGTGTAGACGCTAGTGAGTGAAAATCAAACTCATATTCATTCGTCATAGTTGAGCCTATAGGAATGATAAGTTAATGGAAGAAGATGTTTGATATTAACCAATGATTATCTAACGTTTTTACTAGATATTTATTAACAATGGTTTTAATACTCTAACTACTTAAGGTTTTGACAAATTTGTGGATCATTACTTTTAGAAAGATAATGGTTTTAATCTTGCATGAAAACTGCTTTTCAAGAGGACGGATCCCACGGTTCCTTTACAAAAGGGATCCGCTAGTATATCTTCCGGATTCGTGGATCCGTAGTAATGTAAATGATTTGATAAAAACATAGGTTTTATAGTTTTTGTACCATGAAATATGTTTTATCCTACATTTTCTTTTAGCATGCATTATAACAATAATAACCTAGATAAACTAGATTATTAATAATATTGTATTTCAATACTAAGGATGATACAAAGGATTGGGTATATGACCCCAATATAGATTAAAAACACAAAGTAAATGTCTTCGTATGTGAACTTCATTGTAACACCCCAACCCTACATGGGTAGAAGTGTCACATTCTGGTGTCATATCAGAACATACAAATAAAATTTTACAAGCGAAAGCCTTAAAGAATAAAGTACCAAGTCATATAGACGAATGACTTATAAGGAAAATACAAAATCCAATATGTCTAGAATAAAATGAAATCTCCAAACAATAGCCCAACAAAATAAATCCAAATAATAAGGTATCTAGGGTTGGTCCACTCAAATAATCCAACTCTCACCCATCAAAGCCCATCTTCAACCTAACACCGCCGAGAAAAGAAATGCGGTGAGCTTAAAAAGCCCAAGTGAATGATATAACAAAGCGAAGCTAAATAAAATCGAAATGCGAAATGAAACAAAGGAAACGGATAACAAAGTCGCAATGAAAAGAGAACAATGAGTCAATGAGGATCCCGCAGAACACAATTATACGATATCCAAACAAACAGATAACAAGGAGAACGAAGCAAAGCAAAGCATCGATGACATATAAACAAGCACATACAAACCGTACATACAAGAACCAAACATAAGCAAACATAGCAGCGTCGATCCACACAACATATTGTCATACAATCAATTCAGAAATCAAGAGACATACAAGCCAAACAGATATCTACGTAAAAGCGGAAGCAATTAATTAATAAGTGAGCATGGCAATTCCACAGAGGTCAAAACCCTTAGTTGAAAACATAACCAAATATCAATAATGGAAGTACTAACGTATCAACACATGGCGGTCCACGTAATAAGTAGGAAATACAAGATGAACACTATAATTAAATAAATTAAATACATAGTCGGGCAATTAAACAAGTTAACAAGCTAGACTTCATAAGTTGAACCATTTACCCAATCAAAACGTAGCATAAACAGTAAATGCAAACATGGCGGTCAACAACAAGCGAGATAAGGACATCACGGATAGTCATAGTCCACGAGATTAATTGAACGAGGTACAAAAGATAAATGGATCGAGAATCGATTTCACACTAGCACGGTTACCGGACAAATCAAATGATCACATAACAAGAAGATAGCATATCATCGATGACAACAAGTAAATCTTATATCGTATACATACATATCATACGAGTAATCGGAGTCGATAAACATGAATATCATAATCAATCCAATGACATATAATAACCCGATGCGTGAATGGAACCATAGTCCAAGTAGCGGAATGAAAGTGTGACGATCAATGTAATGGAGTATATATAGTAGAGTGAGTCACATAAGGGTACTGGTAAAGGACAATCAATACAGAATATGGGCGTTGAGGAATACGAAACGTACAATATAGGTGTATCAATAGTGTAAGGTCTGTCAGATATCTATCCCGAGCCAACAAAATAAACCATATCAATAGTGGCAATAGCAGCCAAGTAACCAATAGTAGCCATTGTATTCGGAGGGGCGACCTCGTAATACCAAACCAATAGGAGGAGACCTCAAGAACCAATGGAGTAGCTAGCTCCCAAAATGTGAGGGGTGTATTGCACACACGCACCGCATCACCAAAACATATCATATCATATCAAATACAAATCAAAACAAATCTAGGATGCATCCATACCGCAAAACAAATAGTGGCCAATCCAATACATATATCCAAAGCGCATTAATCAATACAAATATGGGGACGGTGTGGAACATCACTCATCCACACCGAGTCATGCCATTGGTGCATCAATGACACGGACATGGAACCCCCATGCCTAGTTAATGGCTCGGGTATCAATCGATGTGTCAAAGTGTACAATATAGAGGTCAATCAATATCAAAGGTCCAATATTAGCGATTCACAAATCAAATCAATAATCCAATATCAATGGTTCAATTATCAAAGGTTCAATAGCAAAGGATCAATATCAAAGGTTCAATAGCAAAAGGGGTCAATAGCAAAGATTCAATATCAATAGTTCAATAGCAGAGCAAAGGTTCAATATCAAATTGGCAAGAGGTCAAAGATGTAAAGAGATCATGAGAAACCTTATGAGAAAGGTCAGAATATCTGTACCTTAACGCCAATGAAAGGAAAGCAAACGAATGAACAAACACGAAGACACCACGCCCCGTCTTCTTCAATGAATCTACACGGATTACGGTTCGCATAATAATTATTAGCTCATTTAATGTCGTAACGGGTTTAAATACTCATTATGAATGCATTAATACTTTTAGAGTTTAATTTGGTTAAGCGCATTCTTGTTTTATTAATTGGCCGATTTAAGTGTTTTAGGTTAAACGCTTAGACACAAAGATAGAATGATAACCCTTAGTTCAAAATACCCATTCAAACACTCATAAAGGACGACACAAACACATTATAACGCCAACTTCAACGAGACCAATAAAAGTAATTAAACACGCTTCGTTAAAATACCCACACAAAATTACCCAAGACACACCGCTCACATGCCAACGACCCAATTTAAACTCACCGATTAGTAATGCATGCAAAACCCTCACACGTATACTCATGACCACACACAAACAAACATATTCTTAAACCATGCATTCGTGACCCACATTTGACCACCACATGATCTTTTATTTCTGATTTTCAAACACATGCATATACATACATTCAACTATCATATAACAACTCTTCTTATTATTTCTAAGTCATATATAGTTAAACATGTTAAGTCACTCAATGAAACACACACAATATGGATATGGCGAGACAAATGAAAAATAGATTTTAGAGACATTATACTACTACTCTAGATGACTCACACAAACATGCATGAAATCACCATTCGAACATGCAAATGTGAACATTTATAAATCCCCGCTCGGATGTAAACGACCCACCATAACCAACCAATAACATGACTTGATTACCCTTTTATTTAGATTGAACATGCTTTCAAAGGACTCTATACGCATCACTAAAGATCACACATGAACGCCTACCCGACCATAAAAGTTAACGCGACACATCAGGTTTTTAATGAGACCAAAAACAAGCATCTAACGTGACAAGTTTGAGCAGATTTTTATCACACCATTAATCCATTTTATTCAGTTTCATGTACGTTAGTTTGAGTTTATGTAACCTTTAATGTTCATCATCTTATGTGAGATTGGCAATTGATTTATATGCACTCGGTTGGAATCTCATACGATCAAGATAAACACAATAAAAAAATGGACAAGATAAATGCGTTACCCTAGTAGTGTGCGAGTGGGAGAAAACAAGAGCCAAGAGAACTAGGAAAATCGAACCCAAAACATCACACCCTCGGCCTAGAAGCCCACGACCAGAAATCAATCTTCGAACCGGAGACTCACGATCCACCAAGACCAACACAACACGCCTCCTTTTCGCCCTAGCCAACCCCACGACCCAAGAATGAACCCCTCGACAAAGTACCCTTGAACCCACTTGATCACAGCTGGCTTCATGATACAACGAGTCTCATTTGAACCCTTGTTATCGATAAGAAAAATGGAGGAGAATAAGTGATGTGCGTCACTTGGTGTAGAGAGAAATTAGAGTGATCATTTTGGATGATACGGTAGGTTATAATGGGAGATAATTATGCATTAAAGGAGAGTTATGAGGAAGGTTAATTTGGGCGTGAATGAGGGTTAAAGCGTTTAACTTGGACCCATTTTTAGGGGGAAGAATAATGACCAAATCAACTAATATTTTAGTTACCATATTTTACTTAAATGTCATTTATAGATTTAGTTTAAATGTGTTAGTCAATATATACATAAAATGGTCCAAGTAATATCATAATGTGTGATTCTTTTACATGAAGTGAAAGTAGATTAATTATTAACTTGCATAAGTCATCTAAAGTTTAGAGTTTAACGAGTATAACGAGCTTGACGTGTTTTACGTACTCTACAAGTATTAAGCTTGAGGGCAAAATGGTATTTTAACACGTTTACGATTTTAGGGTTTTACATTCATCATAGGGAACACAAGTGCGATGAGTGTTAGGGCGATGAGCACGAGTGCGATGTAAACCATGTTGATGACGGATCTTCTTGGTTTCGGTTGAGATGGAATGAGGAAGAAGATGAAGTTTTGAGTAAGAGGAAATTTTGAAATTGGAAGATTTGAAAAGTGAGGGTTTGATAGAGTGGTCATTTATGGGAGTATTTATGGGAAGGAGGAATTTTGAAATTGTGTTTTGTTTTATTATTGGATTAAAAGAAAACAAAACATAAGTTTTATATACCACGACTTTAGACGAGAAATAAGACACGATGTAAGAAAAGGCTTCTAATGAAGCTTCATGTAAAACATGTAATTTGCACAAAAGATAATCATATAAATACCTAAATAGGTATACTTAATTATCAAGCAAAGTAAAAAAGAATCATACCTTTAGCGCACTTAGGAATGTCTTTACAAATGACACAGCAAATGTCACTTAGACTATTCTCGCTCCTTTGCGTTTAAGATACCTTCTTAAGGAAGGTATTCTTGTTACCAAGCGACTCCTAAAGCTTGGTAGGTATGAGCTTTGACTAATCATCATGACAAAGAAGATTAGTGCAATTAAATGAAAAAAATAAATAAGAAAAATGTTGTTATCAAATCAACATCCACACATATAGTTTTAAAAGACATGGTGTTTGTTTTTATGAAAAAAAAACTTTTTTGTAGTTTTCAATTAACCATGGATCGTATCAAGCTTTTAAAGTACAATATACTTCAAGAAAATTGGTAACCTGGCTCTGATACCAATTGTGGAAAACTAGAAGGGGGTTGAATAGTTTTGCCAATTAAAACTTCCTTTTAAACTATTTAGATCAACTTATGTCAATCTATTTGGTTGTGTGTGTTGGATGTTGATAAATAAGCATATAAAGATATGTAATGAAAAGATAAGAGTAAGAAGCACAAAACCACAACGCGAGTATTTATAGTGGTTCCCTACAAGGACACCTTCCTTACCCTACTCCACTCCTCGAGTCACCTACTCGAGAGTTCAGAACACTACACCAATCTCCTTATGGCGGAGAAGCCTTCACAACGTCGCTTAACCTTTTTCCGTACAAAGCTAAATACCGAGTTCTTTCACACCAAGGCGAACCACACCTAACACAACGTCGCCTACCCTTTATACGGTGCTAGGCTAACCACCGAGTTCTTTCACACCTTAGAGAACTAATCCTACACAACGCGCCTACCCTTTATAAGATACTAGGCTAAGTACATAGTTCTTTCACACCAAGGTGAACTACACCTTCACAACGTCGCCTACCCTTTATTAGGTACTAGGCTAAGCACCTAGTTCCATTGCAATGGAGGAACTACTACCACACTACACCAACGACTAATCCCAAAGGAGATCTACTCCTTTACAACATCATCAAGGACATAAATATCCTTGGATCTAATGCTAGTCTATCTGAGTACATCGAAACACACCATATCAAATGTACATCTAAGGCACCTTTCACTAATGCCTTTGACTAGATCTACAAGACACCTTTCACTAATGTCTTGTGTCTTCACTTCTAAGCACCTTTCACTAATGCTTCAAGTCTTGACTTCTAAGCACCTTTCACTAATGCTTATTGTCTTGACTTCTAAGCACCTACCACAAGTGCTTGTCCTATAGACGATAGATACCCTTCACTAATATCTTCGTCTTGACACTTGAGACATCTTTCACTTATATCTTCAACACTATACTTCTTTGAAGAAAGAAAGGAATCATCAACAAGAAGACTTCAGTAGCCTTGATGATGAGGAAGCTTGGCAACTCATGGACTTGAGCTTGCTCGACTTCAAAGGTGGTGATCTTGCCTTTAAGAGGAACCTAAAAGATCACACAAAAACAAAACTACAAACATAGATCTCTTGGATCTAAGGTTAGTGAGATATAACTCGGGGAGAAAGTATGTTAGAGAGGGTGAGAAATAATGAAGAAATGACTCACTATTTATAGAGGAAAAATCCTACTGCTTCCCGGATCCCACGGATCCTTCCACAAGGGATCCGTCTAGCGTTAAGCTAGGGATCCGTGGAACGCCTCTCTTTGCCATGGGTATTTTGGTTATGGGTCATGGGTCATGGGTTGAACCATGGATCTTTGGCTAGATACAATGTATCTTTGAGTGCAATGCACTTAGTCACTTGGGTATGGGTTGATCCATGGGTTTATGGATATTATCCATGTATGATATAAGCATGATGTCATGCAATGGGTTATGGGTCAATATCCATGGGTTATGGGCTTTGGGTTGTACCCAACTACATTCAATGTATTTACCCAATGGGTTGTGGTACTTAAGTTTCTACCTATTTATATTACCCAATATACTACATACTAGTTATGTGTATATTTTATCCAAATATGTAAACACTTGTTGTTGTACATATGTATTACTTAAATCATAAAATCACTTATACTTGTTTTAGTGTTTTATGTGAAAATGTGAATATGTTAGAAACTATTAGTTCAAACCATTTACGTATTTTATTTGTTTCGTTAATATGATTTTACGTTTGTTATCGACAAAACATTAGAAGATCGTAAAATATAAATAAACATTTTTACGGCTTATTTGTATTAACAGTTTTTACTCATTTTATCAAACACATCTAATTTGCTAAACATGTCTATCACAATGTCTATTTACATAAACATATAAAACTAAAAATGAAAAATGTATATTACATCATGTGTTGCATTATCATGAAAATCCTTAGAAGATTTGTTGGATATCTTGTTTATATTTTCACTCAACGTATCAAATGTAATCTTGGTTAGATATGTTAAGATCTTGGTAAGATATGGTGAATATTTTGTTGAGATTTTCTGTTAGACCTACGGAACCAAATTTTAACAAGGACGGAACCATGTTTTTGGTTCCGTGTGATCCGTGAGTTGCTGAGGTTTTTGGCTATAAATAGCAAGCCAAACCAAGTTGTTTTCTCATCCCTTCTAAGCATAAAACACATACATTCTCTCATTTTCTTTCATCTAACTCATTCTCATTTCATTTTTAGTGATCCTCTTTTGTGGCAAAGAAGATCAAGACATTCCAAGCTTCAACGAATTGTTGCAAGTTTTATTTGTTTATAGTTGTGTGAATTGTTGTTATTCATACATCATTATTTGTACCAAACCATCATAAACCTCTGAGTGTGAGTGGTTAGTATTTTAGTCCTTAATATACATAGTGTGTTAGGAGTGGTTGTACCCTTGTAAAAGAACTCGACATCTAGCTTTGTGTCAGAAATATTGTGTAAGCGATGTGTAAAGGTTTTCTCCGCCGGTTAAAGGAGCTTGTTGATTAGTGAAGATAACTCTCGAGTTGGAGACTCAGTGAGTGGAGTAGGGCAAGGAAAAATAGTACTCATAGACCGAACCACTATAAACCACCGTATTGTGGTTTGATCGTTCTTTTCTTTACTTGCATATTATTTATTCTTAATTATCTATATTGTTTGAATTCACGCATTGTTATTCAAAGGCAAATCAAATTTTAAAACGGTAAAACTATTCAACCCCCCTCCTAGTTTTTCACAATTGGTATCAGAGCTTCGTTCCTCAAGATTTTTCTAAAATATATTGTATTTTATAAACTTCAAATGATCCATGATTTCTGAAAACTTTAAAGAAGGGCAATCTATGCAAAGACCACCACTTTTTGAACCCAATGGATTTATCAAGTGGAAAAATCGCTTTGAAACATACGTGTAATCAAAAGATATTGATCTTTGGTATGTAATCAATAAAGGTGACTATAATCCCACAACAAAAGATATTTCTAACGATGAACAAAAGAAACAAATTGATAAAAACAATGAAGCAAAAATGATGTTTTATAATGTTTTATCTAAAAAGGAGTATGAAATAATTTTTATATGTGAAACCGCTAAAGATATTTGGGAATCTTTATTAATCACACATCAAGGGAATTCACAAGTTAATGATAACAAAATTAATCTTCTTGTTCAACAATATGAACAATTTGTTATTCTTGAAGATGAAACCATTGATTGTAGATTTGCTTGATTTAATACTATTATTACTTCTCTTAAAGCACTTGATGAATCTTTTCGTAGTAAGAATTTTGTCAGGAGATTTCTTGGAGCACTCCATCCAAAATGGAAAGAAAAAGTGACGGACATTGAAGAATCAAAATATCTCTCAATAATGTCACTTGATGAGCTAATTGGAAATCATCAAAGGCAAAAGAGAAAAAGTCAAATCCGTTGCTTTAAAAGCAAGGGCGGATTCAAGTGATGATGAAGAATCTTGCTCGGATAGTGAAGATGAGGAATGTGCCATTACCGTAAGAGATTTTAAGAAATTCTTTAGAAGAAGAGGGAAGTTTGTGAGGCAACCCCGAGATGACAAGAAGTCATTCCGGAAAGACTGTGATGACAAGAAAAGAAAATGCTTTAGATGTGGAGATACAAGCCATCTAATAAGAGATTATCCCAAGCCACCAAAAAGCAAAAATCAATGAGGTTTTGTAAGTGGTGCTTGGAGTGGAAGTGAAGACGATGGCAAAGAGCCAAGAAAGGAGGAAATCGCTCTCAAGAATCAAATGAGGTACATTCTGACTCATCTTACTCTTCCATTGATGACGATACATTACAAAAACAATATAACCATTTATGCGAACTAAGTTTAAAAATTATAACCAAAAATAAGTTTTTAAAAACGAAAAAGGAGTTATTAGAAAATGAAGTTTATGGGTTAAAAGAAAAGGCAAAATGATTAGAAAAGAGCAAAGCTAATGGCAATGTTTGTAAATCATGTTAAGAGCTTGGACTCGAAATAGAAAAGTTAAAACTCACACATGAAACGCTTATCAAACATAACTCTAAGTTCAAAAAGTTTGATAGAAGTATTTCATGTGCGGATGAAATAATGAAAATACAAAAGGTACATGGGAATAAAAATGGACTTGGATTTAATGACGTATTAATTCCAAGTAGTCAAACTAAAAGGGCCGAAAAAGACAAACAAATTGTTCCATCCATCTCAGACAACCACGGATCAGACGGAACCAAAAATTTGGTTCCATCCATTAAACCCATCGGTTCCGTGGTGTCTGCAAAAAAACAGGATGTTTGCAAAACGATCCATAATGAATTTGTTAAAGTTACAAAGAAATCGTAGATACTATTAGACAAAAACCTGCTATTACAACATGAGTAGGACTTGCTAAAAACGATTTTAGATCAAAAACCACTCAACAAAGGCATAAAACATCTATTTCCAAACGCCCATTTCCTAAAAGCAACTATAACACACAACCCAACTATCAACATACCGATTGGAATCAAAACTTCCATAGACCATATAAAACTCTAAATTACATGCCATGGAATCCATATCCACCATTTCCATACATAAACCAAGCAAACGACATGTTTAACCCAAACGGACCCATGAGATATTTGGGGACCAAACACTTGAGTTGTATGTTTCATAGGTATACTTGAAAGTCGGCTTGGAACCAGATGAATGGATAAAAGATAGCGGATGCTTAAGACATATGACGGGAAATAAAAGTCTCTTCTCTACCTATCAAGAGTATGACGAAGGTAATGTCACTTTCGGTAGCAATCTTAAGAGCAAAATCATTGGCAAAGGTACGATCGCTCATGACTCTCTCAGTATTGAAAATGTTGCTCATGTTGATAGATTATGATTTAACTTACTTATCATTAGCCAACTATGCGATAAAAAGTATAAAGTCCTCTTTTAGGAAAATGGTAGTAAGATCCTAAAAGATGGAATCACCGTAGCAAACGAAATTAAGAAAAACAACATATATGTCATAAAAATAGATACAACATCTAGGGATAAACTTTACCTTTACTACCATAGATGACAACTCCACTCTTTGGCATAGACGCCTAGGTCATACTTATATGAGACTAATCCAATCATTGTCATCAAAAGAATTAGTTAGAATATTACCCAAGTTGAAATATGACCAACACTTTTGTGATTCTTAAAAAATTGGGAAACAATTTCTTAGTAGCCATAAAGCTAAAAATATGGTGTCTACAACTAGGTGTCTAGAACTTCTACATATGGATCTATTTGGTCCATCCGCTATACAAAGTTACGGAGGCAACTTCTACACTTTAGTTATAGTAGATGATTATTCAAGATACACTTGGACAAAGTTTTTAAAAACCAAAAATGAAGCTTTTGATCAATTTGAAATACTTAGTAAGAAAATTCAAAACCAACTAGGTAGTAACATTATGTCGATCCGTACGGATCATGGTCGTGAATTCGATAATGAAACTCAATTTGGAGTTTTTTGTGATACTAATGGTATAACACACAACTTTTCGGCTCCTCGAACACCCCAATACAATGGTGTAGTAGAACATAAAAATCGGACTCTTCAAGAAATGAGTAAAACAATGCTTAATGAATAAAACATACCTCAAAAGTTTTGGTGTAACATCGTTGACACATCTACTTACATTTTAAATAGAATCTTAATACGTCTATTCTTGAACAAAACACTGCATGAACTTTATAAAGGCAAGAAGCCTACTTTAGGATACTTTAGAGTATTTGGATGTAAATGTTTTATTTTAAATACTAAAGATTATCTCACCAAATTCGACCCAAAGTCTTATGAAGGTGTGTTTCTTGGTTATTCACAATCTAGCAAAGCATATATCATTTTAAATAAAGAAACAACGAGAGTTGAGGAATCGTTAAACGTAACATTTGACGAAAGTCCACCTCCCTCTAAGACATCACCTTTGGTAGATGATGACTTAGTTGAAAGTCAACTTATTAAAAATCAAGAAAACAATGATAATAACAAGGAAGATGAACCATTAAATAAAGAAATTGTAAATATCAAAGAATCCAAAGTTCATCCTTTAAAAAAAGTCATAGGACAATTAAATCAAAGAACCTTAAGATCACAAGCTCAAAATCAAAGTAACTACTTTTTTTTTGTATTATCTATTGAACCGAAAAATATAAATGAAGCAATTAAAGATGAATCTTGGGTCATTGCTATGCAAAAAGATTTAAACCAATTTATTAGAAATGATGTTTGGTACCCCAACCTAAAAATCATACTATAATTGGAACAAAATGGGTTTTTCGAAATAAGATGGACGAAAATGGCATAGTGTCTAGAAACAAAGCTAGAATAGTAGCACAAGGTTATAATCAACAAGAAGGTATTGACTAGGATGAAACTTTTGCTCCCGTTGCTAGGCTCGATTCAATTAGAATTTTAGTTGCTCGATTCAATTAGAAGATGGTATATTCTTTTACTAATCCAAATACATAAAGGATATGCTTAAGAAATTTGGTCTTGAAGATTCTAAACCTATCAAACACCTATGTCCTCGGAAACTAAGCTCACCAAGGATGAAGAAGGAGAATCCGTAGAAAACACTAAATATAGAGGAATGATTGGTAGTCTACTATACCTCACGGCTAGTAGACCCGACATTATATTTAGTGTTTGTCTATGTGCTTGCTTTCAAGAAGATCCTAAAACATCACATCTTGAAGCCGTGAAACGAATATTTAGATACATTAAATGCACTACACACTTAGGATTATGGTACCCCAAAGGAATTGGTGTAGAAACCATAGTGTATGCCGACTCGGACCATGCCGGTGACTATGTCGATAGAAAAAGTACAAGTGGTATTTGTATTTTTGTTGGACAATGTCTCACCTCATGGTTCTCTAAGAAACAAATAGCCCTCGCTATTTCAACAACCGAAGCCGAGTACGTATCAGCCAGAAAAGCATGTCAACAAGCTCTTTTGATGAAGCAAGCTCTCGTGGACTATGGAATTCTACTCAACGACATCTCTATCCTTTGTGATAACAAAGGAGCTATTAATCTCAGCAAAAATCCAGTCCAACATGCTCGAACCAAACATATTGAAATTCGTCATCACTTCCTTCATGACAATGTTCAAAAAAGAAGTGTCTCAATCGAGAAAGTATCCTCCGAAGACAACATTGCCGACATCTTAACAAAACCTCTTAAACAACCATTTAATCTTCTTAGACTTGGATTAGGACTAATGGAACCAAACCTATGGTTAAAACCTTAACCCAAACACTAGTTTAACCAAACATAACAAAAATTGACCAAATTCAATCTGGTTCCATGGAACCAAATGACAACATGGACATAACCCTTATTTTGGTTCTGTCCTATCCGTGGTTCCCTGAAACTGTTTTCAAAAATATTTAACAAATACTTCTTCTCTTATAACTCACAAACGACGCAAACTCATCCAACAACACACCTAACTCACATTGAGGTATTCTCTTCAACCAATCTCAGTCTTAATCAACATTGTAAGTATCCTTATTACCTTTATTCTCTTGATTCTGAGTTTAAGGCTTCTAATTTGTGCACAAAACCAAACATGGGGATTATGCATTATTCTTAGACAAATCATGAGGCACATTTGTTAAAATTAGTTAACTAATCATGTTTCCCTTATTTAGGAATTACATCTCATAAGGCATTATCATAATTAACTAAAAACCCCATGTCAAACTTATGAAAAACTTCTCACTTTAGGACAAACAATTTCTCATTGTTCATACAAATAAAAACGTTATTTCATCACTTGCATGATGTCTCTTGAATGCTAAAGAAAGTACATAATTAATATGTATTCTCGGGTACATTCAATTGAAGCTATATTGAATAAGGAGCATTTGGGTTATCTCTCGTTTTGTTACTAAACTACTTAAAAACATCTTTTTATGCATTTAAAGGATTCGAGATAACCGTACCTCTACATTGTTTTCATATAGACACACACTTTTGACTAAAATGTGAATTATTTTGTATCTAGGACCAAACATGCCTCCCGCAACCTTCTATGATCACAAAGATACTCCTAACTACATTCCCAAACACCACGAAACTAATGGTCTCTCTAAGGAAGAACTAAAAATCTTTAAGGCACTAGAAAAACGATATTTCCATGAGGATAGAACCATTGACCCATCATTCCTTGAAGGCACAAACATTCGTGAAGAACTTGTCGCCATCCACTTTGTTGGTCTTCTAAACATAAATGAACAAATTTGTTCTAGGTTCATTCTAGGGTTCTATGCTAGTGCAATGCTTGTAACTAATGATAATGGTCTTTTGTCTCTTCGCTTCAAAATCAACCAACAAGATTTCCACATTCCTCTCCATGACTTTGCGGAAGTCCTCGGCGTTCCATGTAAAGGTACATGCCTTTACACGGATAAGTGGTCCCTTTCGATCCTTGACTCAATTGTTGATCATATGCCTCCATACGATACTCCTCTAGTTGCAAAGGAAATAATCCGAGAACATCTTTTTCTCCCTAGAAGTCAAATCACTAGGACAACCAGTGCGGGTAATGAAATCAACAAGGATCCCTTTGGCATGGAGCTCAATGAACTTAAGCCAGAATTCAAAAAATGGGAAGAGATTCTAAGGGAAAATGTCTTGTGCACTATAGGTAATCGGGACCACATCAATGCATGCCTTTGTTACATGCTTTATAGCTTGTCAACCCGCCAACCATTCAGTTTAGCTTACTACATTGCCAAGAGGATGGCGGATATACCCTTGCTAGGAACCACCGCCCTTCCATACGGGATGCTTCTCACCCGTCTCTATAGGGCCTTTGCACCAATTCCACCAAATTATAAAGGAATATATCTGGACTACTATCTCGTTGATCACATATTTATCCCTCTAAGTGACAAAAGGGTTGCAAAGACTCAAAGAAAACGTGCTCAACATCCCTGTTCTTCATCATCCTTAATTTGCGAAGATGACGGTCTTCCAAACTCTAGGATTCCTCCATTTGAGTATCTACAACAACTTCCCGAGTTGTAGAACCAAATCAGCAGAGTTCAAGCAAATGAGAGGGATGTTCAAATGTATTGGCAGGTTCCTTACGAAGATGAACAAGAAGTTGGACAGGCAGTTAGAGGTTTGTATGAGCGTTTGGTACAATATGTTAAAACAATGATATATTATGTATGTTTATTCTCCTAAGATGATAACTAAACCATGAACAACTGTGAACTAACATCGGATTGCAGGGAGATGACACCTATGTGTTATCAATTTTCACCACTTTTCACATTAGAAGTGAAATTGTTAGCCCCGCTCAATCTATGCCTATACGTATGTTAGTATATGTGTTATTATTATTTCCTAATCACAACTAATCACACACATGTTTACAACAAAATTACAAAATTTGAACGAGGTTCGGGCATTCAAAATGCCCTCAGTTAAGGAATCTGCACCCGCGGTTCACACGGATCCAAAATTTTGGTTCCGCCAAAAATGATCGAGATGGATCGACGAACAAAATCGGGTTCCGTCTCGTAAGTTTTGGTTCCGCGGACATGCAGATAGCTTTAAAAACTTTCGTTCTAATCTCGCACTCTAGATCGCTCACTTTTGTTACTAGGATAGTTTTTACTAATACTTAATCACATTAGGATGTCTTGAACTACATCAAACCAATAGGACATGCATTTCCCACCATAATTTGAAATTTCTCAAAATTCACTCAAGTTACCTTTCTGCATAAAGGAAGGAACCAAAAATTTGGTTCTTTGCAATCCGTGGCTATCCTATTTTCAGGATTTTGCAATGATTGAAGTTCATTTATTGCATATCTTTCACATCTTACTCAACACATTCTAAATGGATTGACTTAGGATGATTTGACATGCTATTAAACACCTTCATATGATTATAAACCACCATATTTGTATGGATTAACATCAAATCAAACACAATTCTCCATGAATCCTTAGTTCTATAAATTAAACACTTACAGGATGGAACTTTTCACATCTTCACTACCACCTCTCCATACACTTAGCGTCTCTTAACTAAAGTCAAAATGACTAAATCCTCAACCTCATCTCCTTCAACCAAGCCACTTAAGAAAAATGCTAGAATGAGCATACGTCCATGTTGCTTCATCAACTTGAACTCCTCATCATCTGACTCCTCACCAATTAACATCTCATCACCCATTAGAGATGAGAACTTCCTCAACTTAAGTACTCCAACTCCACCACCAAAATCAACCATCATTGTGACTACTTTATCACCAACCAAAACACCAATTATCACCTCACCACCACATACTCCATCACAACCATCCAAAACACTTTCACCACCAAAGTCTCCAAAACTTATACCTCTTGAACTTTTTACAACACCACCAACATCTCCTCATCCATTTGCGGATGATTTGGATGACTTACCACCTAGTCCAACAAATCCACCACCTCTTCCATCCTTTGGCACCATTGAGCGTATTGCTCATGAACCTCCAAGAGCATCCTTTATGCCAAACGAGCCTTTTTAAGATGAACCTAGACCTCTACTTTTTCACCCAGTCCACAAAGAAATCCATGGGCCACTATATGGAGACCATGCTTTACCACCTCACACATATTGAGGATTTGATGAATCCATGTGAGAAGACCACCCACAATCTCAAGTAGAGATCCAAGCTCACCTAGATAATTTCCAAGTCTTCTCTAACATGGTGGACTCTCATCTCAATGAGGCGGTGCAAATGCAAACCGCTTTGCTCTCTTCCCTCGTTGCTCCACCTAATACCAACCATCATTCAACCAATGTTCCACCACCAAACAATGAACCTAGTTTACCACCAAACCAACCTCGCCATGGTTGCACACATTATGAGTGAACCACTCATATAAGTGACATCACCCGAATTATGGTCCATGAACTTTAAGATCAAATGAGGTTCATCCTTAACCACGTTCTTGAGCGTATTAACGCTCTTTCCCATCCTCCACCACAATAGGATCGTTATTAGTTATTCATAGAATTTTTATTTTCTAAGTTACTTTTTTATTTTTCTAGGATTTATTTTCTTTCTTATGTCAACACATCTTCATTATTGTCCATTTTATGACTTTTAGTCATAAAAAATTTTACTAATGAATGATGTTTGTTATATTGATGTTGGTTACTCTAAGTTATTATTTGTTGGTTGTAATCATTTTGGTGATTGTATGTTGGTTGTGATAATTATTTTTTATTATAGCATGTTCACTAACCTTTGTTTTGTAGTTTTTCATAATCCATGTATCTTTCTTGGCACCCAATTAAGGGGGAGCATTGGCCAAGTGGGAGCATCTGGCTCGGGCTCATTGCATTATCCGCCTCGCATCTTCTTTTTGTTTCGACAAAAGGGGGGGGGGGAAATAGTTATAACTTGAAATGAGAAGATTCTTATACTTTACTCTTCAACTAGTTAGTTTATCAAACAATTCAAGTTAAAACTCATATTTTTATAAATCTTAAAAAACTTATGTTTTGTCCTCAACAAAAATGGGGAGATTGTTAATACAATGTTAGGAATTAGAAAATTCAGACGTTAAAGAGTCGGTCACCTCAAGTATATGTATTCGATAGAAAGCTCGTAGTCGTAGTCAAGTTATGTTAGTAAGTAGTTTGTTAAGTAACACCGTGGAGGACGGACGGTCTTTACCCACCTGTATGCCCGATCCACGCCGTAGGTGGCGTTTATTTGTAAGACACTATAAATACCATCTACCTCCCAAGGTAGAGGTTGGAGTTTCAATACCATTTTCTTTGTTTCACATAGTTCCTAACTCTCTTCCCTTTCTCTCTAGAACTTTCTCTCTAAACCTTCTTAACGCCTCATATGATTATGGTTTAATGTGTTTGTGAAATCCTATATCCTACAATTGGTATCAAGAGCCATGGTTTGATCACTCATCTTTCATGCTCTTTGTTTTGGTGGATTTTATAAGGTTTTTGGGGTTTTAAGTGTTTAGGAGAGTTTGAATCATTTGAACAAATTCTAGTGTTAAAGTTTGAAATTTGTGTGTACTTTTGTGTTTAGGATCATCATATGTGTTTAGGTTTTGAATTGGAAGGCTTAAATCATTGTGGTTTGGTTGTTTTTGATTGATAAAGTGGTTGTTTGTGAAAGTTATACGAAGCGAGTTGAGTCTTGCAGTTTTGCTTCTTCGAAGTGAGTTGCTTTGTTATTGGAAGCGAGTTGGTATATGCGACTTGGCTATTTAGCGAGTTGACTC
The DNA here is from genome assembly GCA_022545495.1 of Chrysanthemum lavandulifolium. NCBI lineage: Eukaryota > Viridiplantae > Streptophyta > Magnoliopsida > Asterales > Asteraceae > Chrysanthemum > Chrysanthemum lavandulifolium. The sequence goes on from CM040242.1 coordinate 218,818,415, forward strand.
TTTATGCGACTTGGGTTCTAAGCAAGTTGTTTCTTTAAGCGACTTGGGTTCTAAGCGAGTTGTTTCTTTAAGCGACTTGGGTTCTAAGCGAGTTGTTTCATTAAGCGACTTGGTGGTTAAGCGACTTGGCTATTAAGCGAGTTGTACAGCTAGCGAGTTAGTTTAAGCGACTTGGTGGTTAAGCGAGTTGTCTCAGTTTGCGACTTGGTTATTAAGCGAGTTGTCTCCTTATGCGACTTGGCTATTAAGCGAGTTGGTTCTTTAAGCGACTTGTTTCTTTAAGCGAGTTGATTGTTTAGCGAGTTGATACCAAAGCGAGTTGACTGTTTAGCTACTTGTCTATTGAGACTTGTCACTTCTTCGTGCTACATTTTACGGTTGTTCTTTGGTTTAGTAAAATCCGTGAAAGAATCAATTTCCGGTTTAATCAAGGAATAGTAAAATCCCGTAGAACTTGTAATCATGTCAAACATCGTACCTACTATCGCTTTCTTCATGGTCGAGGACGCCTGCGGTGGATCGGATACTCGCCCACCTATGCTTGATGTAACTGATTATGACTCATGGCTCAACGAATCCGATTGTCTTGTCTTGGAAAGGAAAATGGGGTCAACATTCGAAATCCATTGATGAAGGACCTTATCGAGTTGAGACTACAAGAGACATAATTGATCTTGCTGCAGATGGAACAATGATCTATAGATTAGATGGACAAAGATGTATGATGAGCTCAATGATAAGAAGAAAAGAGATTCGATGTCGATATCGGGGCTTCTAACATTATACTTGTGGTCTTCCAAAAGATATCTACAAGCTTATCAATCACAACACTGAAGCCAAGGCGGTTTGGGATAATGTCAAGATGCTTCTCTCGGGTTACAATTAACCAAGGAAGACAGAGAATCACAAGCGTATGATAAGTTTGAGCACTTCAAGATGAAACCGGATGAGAGTGTCTATGAGTACTACGTGGGATTCCATAAGCTTGTGAATGACATGAGGAACATCAAAATGACCATGCTTAACATTCATTTCAACTCAAAGTTTGTGAACAACATGAATCCCGAATGGCACAAATTTGTCACCGCTGTGAAGCTAACCAAAGGATTGAAGAATACAAACTATGAGCAATTGTATGCCTTCCTGCTTCAGAATGAGAGGCATGCTATGTTTGAAAAAAGGATTCTGGATCAGTTCAAAACCAATAAGGGAGAAACAAGCTCACCAAATGATTCTACAACTTTCTACACCAATGTTGGTATTACCACCAAAGCATCTCAAGTCATACCCACGGGTAATGGTAATCACAAACTTATTCCAGATCCAAAGTTCAAACAAGCTGATGCTGATGCAGTCATGGGACACTTCATCAACCAACCGGCATTTATGGTTAAACAAAACTTGACTCTCGGTCCACATACCAACATCTTCACACTAACAATGAGATCGAATCGCATCCAACCTTCACAATCATGCGGTTGTCGAGATGGAAAAGTTATGGTGCAACCGGTTCAAGGAAGGCAATATGAGCAGGGAAGAGGTGGAGAAGGCGGAGGTTATGTTGGTAATCGAATCGGGAAGGAATGGAAATCAAGGTCAAGCTAAGCCAATTAAGTGCTATAACTGTGGTGGTGAGGACACATTGCTAGAACGCACATCTCCAAACGTCTATAGAATGCGTAATACTTGAGACAAGATGTTGCTCGTGCAAGCTCGGGATAATGGTGCGACTTTGGATGAAGAGGAGTTCTTTGTTTCTTCTTGAGGGCAATGCCAAGACATATGATGCGATGTGGATGAGCGACCAATTCAGAGATAGGTCACAATCATCGAATGCCTTTCAAGTCGCCATCGTGATGCATACAACTCGACGTCGATGATGAACCTCACCGCACAAACAATTTTCATGGCTAGAATTTCTCCAATGGTCTCTCCTAAGGTCTCATCATCACGACAGTGGTCCATCCAAAGAATCAATCATCTCGAGGTATTAAAACTATATGATGAAGTTGATGAGCAAAGATGCATAATAAAGTACAATCTCTTGAAACTTATGAATCGATATTGATGATGAGGTAATAGCAATATTGTCCCATATGATCAATATGTGATGCAAAGTGAAAGTGAGGTTGTACCAAGCAATGCATCTTCGTAGTCGATAATGAGTATGTTTTTATGAATACACCGCATGTGCCTCGATGATTCCGTTATCTCGAACTGAATGCCTATAAAGAACAAGTTGTTATTTATGAACAACGTGCTAAGTTTGAGTTAACTACCCGTGAGCGTGAAATGGATGACCAAATGCGTGCAATTATTAGAAAAAGTAATTTTAGAAAGAAGTATTAAAACAAGAGTTAAACTCCTTACAAGAAAAGCTTTCTAAAACTGCTAAGCAAAACAAGAACTTCAAGAAAATGTGAAAATGCTTAAGCAAGAATTCAATGCTAAGGAATCAAAACTTTTGAATGATTTTTCAAATATAAAAACTTTAAAAACAAGCTTGAAAATAAGTTATACGTACAAGGAATACCATTCGATCCGCTCACTTGATCACTAAACATAGAGTTTTAAGCGATAAGCATAGTATTCCCATTATTAAGGAACCCAACCCCGAGTATGGTAAGAAAGCAAGAGAAGCTCGAAAGTAATTTATGATGGTAATGAAATCCTTAAGCCTAGGCGAAACCTAGTTGCACCGGTGTCTTGAGGAAGATAAGAAATCGATGAAGTCACTAGGGAGAAAATGGATAAGAAACTTAACAATCTCATATGTAAAGAGAAAAACATAATGATCAAACCTCATGATTACACTAAGGAAAATTGGATATCCTTGAACATGTTTAAGCCTCAAACTCAATTAACCCCGCAATGCATCTTTTGGAAGAAAGATATGGATAAGCTCAAAGTTAATGTACTTGTTGAAACAAACACTCCCTTAGGAAAATGCCTGCAGCCATGTGTATCCTCTAAATATACCAATGCATCTAGTTCCTAGATCTATTGCCACTAATAGCAAGACCTTAATCACCTGTATGTTGTTTATCACCGTTTGTTGATTTTGAGAAAACATGTAAGAAGAGAATCACACCTCTGAGGGGATAACCGAGGGGAAAGGGTTTGAGCAAACTAAATAATGTTATTTAAGCGAGGTCATGCCTTTCTTTAAACAATTAAAAGGTCAATTTGAGAGTCTTCAAAAGGAATTAATTCGATATTAAAGAAATGGAAAAGGAATTTGATGCAATGATAGTTGAGGTCAATGACTATGAACAGAACTCGATACAATGACGTTGAAAGAAAGAACTTGCATATTTTAAATGAGAATTTGATTTCGAGTTGTGTTGCTCAAGATGTGTTTTATCTGTTACTAAGCACTCTATTATCGCTTCTCGATTTCATGAATAACTATTGCATTGAAAGTTTCCCATGATCGTGTCATTGAGCTTGAAAACAAAAACTCGTAACTAAGTGAGAAAATTGATCGGGATGATCACGATAATTTGGTAAAACATCTTTCTAAACTAGAAGTTGAACATTTTGATTTACAACTAAAATATCAACATCTTAAAGAAAATGTCAAAACCTCAAATATCAAGACATCCTCGGATGTTCCGAGTTTGATGCGCCGATAAACAAACGCTGACGAATGATTCAAGCTCATTGTAACACGATCGAAAAATTGAAAGCCCAAATCTCTCAATTAAAGGGTGAAAAGAACAATGTGGTGGCTCCCAAATGCCTCCTCCTTTAGATTCTCAATATTCTCAAACTTTTCATCTTCAAAACTTAGTTAATGCTTTACAAAAGAAAGCGAGAGTTTTCTAGAAGAAAATGAAAAGTTAAACGACACTTTAAAGAGTTATATGATTCAATGAAAGTCACTCGTGACAAAAACAACGAAAAATAACGTCTTTACAAAAGGAAATTGAGAATGAGGAGTCGGGAAAAAGGAAACTAGCCGCTTGTTTTAATGAGAATGTTGCATCAAAGTCATCCTCGACCGCAAATATACTGTGATCATTAAATACATTCCTCCTCATCTTAGGAATAATGAACATGTGTTTCACAACTATTGTGCTCACCTTAAGGATAGTCTAGAATATCTCCGTGAGATTGTGGAAGAGGATTTTATAAATAATCTTCTTGACAATGAAATTAGGTTTGCGTGCATTCAAGCCAAACGATCTCAAGAACTGCTAGAATGTTTAATAGCAACATGTCCTAAATCCTTAGGTGCAAAAGGAAAAGCTGTGATGCCTTGTTCTATGCCTAGTGCCAAGCATACAAACCATTCTATGACCGCTTTTAGAAAGTGAACACTAATGTGCCTTCAGTAGTTCGAGATCCTGCACTTCTAGTTCGGGAATGCAAAAGTAGCAAAACCAACTAATGTTCCAATTCCCTCTACAGGAGTAAGAAGTGACACCAAAGCAAGCGGTCAAAGCCTCAAGGCAACACAAAGAATGATAGGACCTTGCATGCTAGGAATGTTCGGTGGAAGAGAGTAGAAGATCACCTTAGGAGAATTTGAATAAGACGAATCGTGTTGATTCTAGTGTTAGCTCTAAGCGTCATTGTAATTAATGCGAATTCTACTACTTTTGGCAAAACATGTAATGATGATTGCGTGGTTTCTGTTACTAATCTTGAATGTGGTGTGAATGATTTGTCTAATGTTGTTAAATGCCCAGCTAAAATTGTTAATGTTAAAATTCAAGCTACAAAGGCAAAAAGGCAAAGGCGAAAGAAAGTTAGAAAACAGTGGAAACCCATAGGGAGGAAATTTAGCAACATAGGTTATCAGTGGATACCTACCGGGCGAAAATTCAATCTTAATGAGATGTGCCCTAAATTATCTAGATCAATGCCCATTAGAAAGTGGATGCCTACTGGTAGAACTATTCCCTTAAGAAGTGAACATACTTTGAATAGGTCTTCTACGGACACTAGCACTGCATCTATCCCTAATGATTCCATTGCTTCTATTTCGATGTGGGTGTTTCTATTTACGATGTGGGTGTTCCAATCATCATTACTAACCAAATGGAACCCATTCTTGCATGGGGATCCCAATTATCCGATTATCCATTCTTGTCTCGTGTTCAATTGCGGATCGTTCAAATCATTCTCGTGGTACCGGACTCAGTTGTTCCAAGCATATGATTGGAGACCGGTCGCACTCATGAACTTCGTGAGTAAATTCATCGGGACCGTTAGATTCGGAATGATCATTTCGGTGCAATTATGGGTTATGGAGATTATGTTGTCGGTGATAGTGTTATCTCCGTGGTATATTACGTAGAAGGTCTTGGTCATAACTTATTCTCTGTCGATCAATTACGTGATTACGATCTAGAAGTGGCCTTGAAAAACATACTTGTGTCATTAGAGAACTTGATGGTAAAGAACTTTTAAGAGGAACACGTGGTTCAAATCTATACACCATCTCTATCGAAGATATGATGAAGTCTTCTCCAATTTGCTTGTTGTCAAAGGCTTCAAAACAAAGTCATGGTTATGGCATCGTCGTCTCAATCACTTGAACTTCGCACCATCAATGATCTCTCCGAAAGGACTTAGTTGTAGGTTTACCTAGACTAAAGTATGAAAATGATCATCTTTGTTCAAGATGCCAATTGGGAAAAAGCAAGAAGTATGCCCACAAACCCAAACCTACAAACTCGGTTACGGTTCTTCATATTCACATGGATCTATGTGGACCCATGAGAGTGCATAATATCTTTGGGAAGAAATATGTGTTAGTTGTGGTTGATGATTACTCTCGATTCACACAGGTTAAGTTCTTAAGGACAAAGGATGAAACTCTAGATATCATCATCAAACTTATCAAACAATTGCAGTTCGACTTAACAAAGCCGCGAGAATCATCCGAACGGACAATGGAACCGAGTTTGTTAATAAACAACTTAGTGTGTTTTATGAAAGTGTTGGAATCACCATCAAAGAAGTGTTCCACGAACTCCTCAACATAACGGTGTAGTTGAAAGACTAAATCGAACTCTTGTGGAAGCCGCACGAACAATGCCGATTTACTCAAAGGTTCCAATGTTTCTCCAGTGAAGCCATTGCCACCGCATGCTACACTCAAAATCGATCCCTAATTCACACCGCTCATGGAAAACTCCATATGAACTTGTCCATAAAAGAAAACCTAATCTCTTATTCCTTCGTGGGTTTGGTGCATTGTGTTATCCAACTAATGAGGGCCAAGACTTAGGCAAAATTAAAGCTAAAGCGGACATTGGAGTTTTTGTAGGATATGCACCAAATGTAAAAGGATACCGAATCTACAACAAAAGAACCCGAAATATCATGGAAACAATTCACGTTACGTTTGATGAGTCGACCGGTCTAATGGCTCCGGGACAACCCAGCCTGGACCCGCATCTTCAAGTAGTCCCATCGGTTCTACTCTTGTATACAATTCTTTGCCAAGAACTCCTTTTGTACCTCCTTCGAAGATGATTTAAAGAAATTGTTTGATCCAATGTTTGATGAACACTATGAGCCAACCGCTAATGATCACAATTCCATCATCGAGGCTGCTACTATCCCTATCAATGAAGTTAACCTTCGGTTTCTATGACGCTAAGTCAAGCGCGCTTCGATCACTCTGCCTCATCAACAAATCATCAATCATCGAGTATACATCATGGAAATGTTTCGGCACCATTGATGGAGAGAATCCTTTCCTACTCACGAAGATGCACCATTTGAAAACATATTTGCTCCCGAATCATCATCGAACCATCTTCATCGGAGAAATCGACTCTGCTACTTCGGTTCCTCAATAACAACCATACGAACACCTTAGAAAATGGACACATGATCATCCATTGGACAACATCATTGGAAACCCTCTCGTCCAAAGATCCACATGGAAACAACTTGCAACCGATGCCTTATGGTGCTTCTTCAACTCCGTACTCTCTAAGGTCGAACCAAAGATGTTAAACCGCCATGAATGAAGACAATGGTTCAATGCCATGCAAGAAGAAATTCATGAGTTTGATCGACTAGATGTATGGGAATTAGTACCTGCTCCATATTGTGCTATGATTATTGCTCTAAAGTGGATCTACAAAGTGAAACTTGATGAGCATGGTGATGTTTTAAAGAACAAGGCTCGATTGGTTGCTAAAGGATACCATCAAGAGGAGGGTATTGACTTTGAAGAATCATTTGATGTAGTTGCACGCATCGAGGCAATCAGAATCTTCCTGGCTAATGCTGCAAGTAAGAATATGATTGTCTATCAGATGGATGTAAAGACGGATTTTCTTAACGGAGATCTTAAAGAAGTCATATACGTCAGCAAACCGGAAGGTTTTGTGAATCTAGAGCATCCTACTCATGTCTATCGCTTGAAGAAGGCCATTTACGGCTTGAAGCAAGCTCCAAGGGCATGGTATGATACGCTATCAAAATTTCTTCTATCTAATGGATTCAAAGAAAGGAGCGATTGATCCGACATTGTTCACCGTAAAGTCGTGCAAACATTTAATTCACGCTCAAATCATGTTGATGATATTATCTTTGCTCGATCGACCCCAATGAATGTGACCGTTTTCAAATGAAATGGGTTCCAAATTTCAAATTTCAATGATGGGACAAATGTCATTTTTCTTGGGATTACAAATTTCACAAAGTCCTGGAGGCATTTTCATAAATCAATCTAAATATGCAAATGAGATTTTAAAGAAATTTGGATTTGATTCTTGTGACCTGTTGACACTCCTATGATAGAGCGTATTAAACTCGATGAGGACCACTCGGGGATCATGGTAGACCAAACGAAATATCGTAGTATGATCGGATCCTCGATGTACCTAACAACCAGCAGACCCGGACATTTTGTTCATTGTTTGCATGTGTGCTAGATATCGAGCTAAGCCTACCAAAAGCACCTTGAAGCGGTTAAACGGGTCTTCGATATCTCCAAGGAACCATCAATATGGGACTTTGGTACCAAGGACACCGTATGTCACTAATGACCTATGCGAGATCTTGATCATGCGGGATGTCAAGATACACGTCAAGTAAATCGGAGGTGCTCGCTTTTGGGTGATAAGCTTGTGAGTGGTCTTCAAAGAAACAAATGAGTACTTCTATTTCCTCTACGAGGTGAATACATAGCCATGTCATCTTGTTGTGCTCAAATCCTTTGGATGAGATCCCAATTATCGACTATGGCTTTGAATTCAACAAAATTCCTCCATCTTGTGATAATAAAAGTGCCATTGCTCTCTCATGCAACAACGTTCAACACTCAAGAGCAAAGCACATCGACATTCGACATCATTTCATCAGGGAACAAGAGGAAAACAGTGTGGTGGAACTATATTTCGTGAGGACGGAATACCAGTTAGCAGACATCTTCACCAAAGCTCTTCCTAGAGAACATTTTGAGTTTATCCTTCCACGACTTGGTCTAAAGAGCCTACAACCAGAAACACTCAAACGTCTTCAAGAGGAAGAAGAGGAGCAAAAGTTTTTCCTTCATCTATCTCTTGTATATATTTATTCAAAAAGCAAAATACAAAATTTCAAAACCAACAAAAGAAAATATAAAAATATAAAATTCTCAAAATCCATAAAATTAGAAAATCTTGAAAAATTCCAAAAATATTGTTATTCTCATTATGTTTTCCTTATTCGATATCATCTACGGACTTTGTGTTGACATTTAAAGAATGTCACGGTATTTAGATGTTCTTCGAATGTACAAAAGTTTGCTTAAAAAAAAAAAAAAAAAAAAAAAAAGGCGGAGAAAAATGGTGGCTTATTGTCATTTCGGCAAGAACTGTTTTAAAAAGTAAAGGATGAGCCATCCTTTATCTTATTTTTCAAATCTCATGCTCTGATTCTCAAAACAAATGTTTGTCATCAAAAAGACAAATGTTTCTCTCTCCAAATATTTTTCCGTCTAACGATTCTTCTGAAAAATATTTGTCATCTCATGAAAACAAAAAATTGCTTTGAAAATACCTTGTACTCTATTTTTTAAATTCATCTGAGCTTATCATCTGTCAAAATCTCTCAATCAACAACCTGTGTCATTGATTGAGGGGGAGAATGATTTCAATCGAATTAAAAAGGTTATTTTGAAAGGTCATTTTTAAAAACAATTGGCACGTAAATGAGCAAGGTTTATTGTTGAACAATCAAAAAGAATTATGTTTTATACAATTGATTCAAAACCTTTGCTAATGTTATGTTTTCAAAAGATACTCTTGCATGTTTAAACAATGGAGTTTAAAATCTGAAAATCTGATCCTTATCAGTTAAAATTGTTTTTTTTAAAAGCAAGTCACTATTCTCCTCAAAAGCTCTAAATTTTTTAATTTAAATCAATAGAGATCACATATCTCAAAGGATTTGACAAGTGTGATCGGGGGAGAATTTGTGATTTAAATTGGATTTAAACTACTAACTTGATAATTGGTTTTATAAGTGTTTAGCAAGCTTTCCTCCCCTCATGTGCCAAACGATTTCAAATTTTCCATGCACATGTTGAGGGGGAGCATCTTTTTAAACCACAAAGAATTGAAACGTGATTGATTTGTCTCTAAGTGCGGGTTCCTCTAGTATGTGCAAAACTCTTTCAAATCTCGAGGCACATATTGAGGGGAGCAACTTTGAAAACCTCATCCTTCCCCAATATGCTTTATCTACTTGATTTAATTAGGGAAGTGATGATGATATCCTTTAGAAAATGGTAATCAAAGAAGTTAATTCTTCCTCTTGCCTCCGTGTGCCAAATAATTTCAAATACATGAAGCACATGTTGAGGGGGAGCTCTTTTTCTAAAAATATCAAAAACAATTCAGGTACAAAATGCTTTGATAATATATCAGAAGTATCTTGTAACATATTGGATTTCATAAAAACACTAAACCAATAATCAAAAGAGGCGTATAAATGATGTTTTAGAGAGAGAAAGTTAGAGGTTGGGAACTTTAGTGAGAGAAAGAAAAATCTTATTATGAGCTCCAACCCTCTACCTTGGGAGGTAGAGTATTTATAGTTCTTACATAAGTCGCCACCTACGGTGTGGATCGTGCATACAAGTGGGTAAAGACCCGTCCGTCCTCCACAAAGTTACATAACTAAATGTTGGGAATTATGCAAAGTAGGAATTCGATGAAAATAATGTCAAGGAATATGTCAAGCACATGGATTCTCAATAAGAAGCGTTTCTCTCAAGTAGTGAAACCGTAGATGGTTTCGGGAGATAGTTATTCCGCGTATTCTATAGTATTTCTACCGATATAGTCAATCGAGATTAGTTTGTTAGGATATGCATTAGCTATTTTAGGTAGTGATATGCATTTATTTTATATTATTATTGTCTATTTAGGGTTCCTTGTGTATAAAAGGAACTAGGGACTTTTGTATTTTATAACTCTTGAGAAAAATATTCCAGGAAAACACCTTGAGAGAGAGTTATAGAGATCCATAGAGGATCATTGTTTTATGAGAAAAACCTTGTTGGTAACTTTGATTGTGTCTATTATTATTCCACTATACATTCAATCATTGTTATTATTATACCCTAGTTGAGTCAGGATCTTGGATTCTACAATTGGTTTCAGAGCTGGTGGCTCTCGATCTAGGGTTTATAAGGTTTTCTGTAATTAGGGTTTTAATAGCAGATTCGATCAGGTAACCTCGTACCAGTCTTTGTGATTTTGTACTCCTTTTATTGATCGGTGGTCTCCATTATCAATAAATGATTTTCTGTTTCAGTGGTCCTACTCTTTTGTATTTATTCGATTGATATTATTTTTAAGTGATCCGTATATTGAATTGGGGACTGCCGTAGTTAATTGGTTAGTGGGTCACGAGGAATCATAATAGTAGGTCACGTGGTATACACTGGTATGATATACAGTTGTTACACTGGTCCCACATTGTATTTGATCATTTAATAGGTCAAAGTTGAGTATTGCGTGATAGTAGGGTCTTTTGCTATTGGATCCCACTGGTGATTTTGATTCTACTGAATTGAATATTGGTTTCTTCATGTACACGTGGGTCCTTCGTTGTTTATTCTACTGATTTCTTCATTTATATTGGACTTATCACGTGGAGATATTGTGTTCGTGGGGCACATCATATTTGATTTTTACATGATCACGTGTCTATGGATCGGATTCGCATCATGTATTGGCTGACGTGGGGCAGTCATAAATGTTGGGTCAAAGCTATTCTTTGATTGGCTAATATATTACTTGTTGCTGCTGAAGTTCACGTGTGGGTATAATATTTCATTTGATTGGTCTAAGTTGTCACGTGTAGATACATATGTGATCAGGTGGTGTGCGATACATTGGTGTTACCGTGGTCTAGATTTTTGATTGGCTCATTGGTATGCATTTTATTGAGCGTGTATCTGTTGGTGGTTTCTATTTCTACTGATTTGGTTTTGATATTAGTGGTTTTGATATCAGTGGCTATATTTTTTGTTGGTTGACATATTTTTGAGACTGCTTTATCACCTTACTTTACTGCTACATTCAGTTAATTACAAACCTCTCCACTAAACTTCTCTCCACACCTTTAAAATGGCAGAATTTGATAATAATAGGGATGATGGTGTGTTTCCTTATTTGATGAATGATGAGTACGAGGTCTGGGCTAAGAAGATGAAACACTGGATCATGAATAATGATATGAATATCTGGAAGGTGATCCAAGATGGCAACAGTTTGAAAAGGATTGGAAGTGATCGCGATAGAAAAATCTTTATTCATCCTCCAACGACTGCGGATGAAAACATTGCTGTACAAAGAGAGTCAAAGGCCAGAACTACCTTGCTTAAATCTATTCATGCTGATCATGTAGCAGATTTTCATTATATAGATGATGCAAGTCGTATATGGAATGTACTCAAAGCAAGGTATGGTGGAAAGGCTGAATTCAAGAAGATGAGCAAGGAAGCTTATGCTAAAGGTGATGCTGAAGAATTTGCCAGTCCACAATTTGCCTTAATGGGCATCTCTCAAGTACAAAATTGTGTGTTTGGTTGTAGTGATAGGTATAATGAACTTAAAGAAGCCTATGATGAATTGAAACCTAAATATAATGAATGCTATGTTGAAGTTGAGGCGTATAAACAGGCTTTAAAAACATTAGAAAGACAAAAAGTTTGGTTTCAAAAGAATCAACTGGCTTATGATGAGAAAATAAGGGTGTTAGAAAGTGATCTAGAATGTACTAAAATTGATTTAAAACGCACTGAGAAAGAAAAAGCTGATGTAGTTTCTGAAAACCTAGTGCTAAAAGAGAAACTAGATGAGGAAGTAGCTAGACATAAAGAATGGTTAATATCAGGTAACAATCTAGCTAGAGAGATCTATAGTAGTCAATCTGAGACTTCTAGGATAGGTTTAGGTTTTCAAAAGTATGTAGGATTAGAAGCTAGGACTGATGGGCGTAAAACTACACCAGCAGGTTTAGCTAATTATGTCAAAGAAGGAAAATTACATGCTGTCCCTGGACCTATTAGAGGAGAACATATGCCTACTAACCTTTCCATTACAGTTGAATTTGATGGATCACACCATTTATATGGCAAAAAGTCAAGTGACTTGCTAGACCTTAATAGCAAAACTAATGACTCTGTCTCTTGTTCTAAAAGTGACAAGTCATCAGACCTAAAGTCCACTGACTATGCCTCATGTGATTCAAGTGAAAAGTCCGACTCATCTAGGCACACACCCAAGTCCAAAGTAGGCGATGATGAGCCCAAAACAAAGCCGCCACTTATTCATTAAATACAATTTTGCTTCTAGTTCTGCTTTCGATAAGTTTATATGTAATAAACAAAGTTGTGTTAAGAATAAGTCTTTTAAGAAGAAATCTTGTTTTGTCTGTGGTAGTAAACTCCATCTTATTAAAGACTATGATTATCATGAGAAAAGGATGGGTGTTTCCTATGACCAATAGACCTTTAGACCCACATGGACTAAGGTTGCTAGTATTCCTCCATTTGTTCCTAAAGTCGCACATGTGAGAGTAGGTAAACCAGCCCTACTAGTAAGCCAAAGGTGTATGCATCTGTTTCTGCGACAGGCTTAATAGGCCTTTTCCGCCCTCCGGTGGAGGATATTCTTCACCGCTTACCACCGGTTGGTGGAAAAGTAATGCTAGACTTATGCCCTATAGACCTACAAGTTCTTATTTTCAGTATATACACCTTATGTATCTCATATGAATATGGCACATGGTGGAGTTAGAGTGGCAACTGTTAAGCCCTCAACAGTTATTCTTGGAAAACTCAAAGGAAAGGTTTATTCGGGTACCCAAGAAAAATAGTCTTTGTCGGTGCATTTGATTGAGGGAGGCATAAGCCTAAGGGAGGCTTATTATTGTATTTTGTATTCTAACCATTTTGGAGTCGTTGGATCCTCATCGCCTAAGGGGAGGCTTAGTGTTTCTTCTGACACTACAACTGTCTTTGGTTTCTACTGTTGCTTGATGGTATATTTTACATGTTTTGTTTGTTTTTATTCTTTCTTTATTTTATATTTCTTAAAAAAATAAAAATAAATAAATAACTCTAACCTGTCTGTGTTCAGTTTCTACTCTTTCTTGCTTGCAGGTTTTGGTATTGGTTAATTACCACACAACTCATGGTTTTCATCTCACCATGTCTTACTGATACAAGAGTTGACTAGCCCACAAGATTATGGCTTGTGGTAAAGGCTGCGAAAATCCATAAATGGTGATCAACTCACCATGATGATGACGGCATTCCATCAAAGAGTTGGCTAGTCCAAAAGCAAACGGTTTTTGGTAAAGACATCTCAATTCCGTTGATAGTCAGAATGGTTTGCTCAAAATCATAGGGTATGCAACCACCCATGCTTAATTGTCGAGGGTTGTATGGTCATCAATTCACCATGGTTTATTCCTTTTGGAATCCAAGAATTGACTAGTCCCGAGCAAACGGCTACGTAAAGACATATCAAATCCGTTTATATGGTTGCCGGTTTGCTAATAAATCGATGGTTATCGGTGTACCATAGTTTTCGAACTTAAACATTTGGCTACTCCAAGAGTGATGGCTATTAGAAGAGACATCAAATCCATTATTTTCAATGATTCACCTCTCACGGAGTTAACACACCGGATGTGATGAGAATAGTATGAAACTAATATGTTTTGATGTACATTATGTCATTTGTTGATGCAAAGATCCGGAGTTTCAAAGTTTTGTCATCATAGAGATGTAATTGTTTTGGTTCTTTGTTGCTGCTGTTCGAGTACAATCCTCATGTTCTGAAGCGTTAAAGATCTATCAAGAAACTGGAACTTAACCAAGTCAAATTCTAGTTTAGGGAAGGATTGTTGGGAATTATGCAAAGTAAGAATTCGATGAAAATAATGTCAAGGAATCAAAGCACATGGATTCTATTTGAAGAAGCGTTTCTCATCAAGTAGTGAAACCGTAGATGGTTTCATGAGATAGTTATTCCACAGATTCTATAGTATTTCTACCGATATAGTCAATCAAGATTAGTTTGTTAGGATATGCATGAGCTATTTTAGGTAGTGATATGCATTTATTTTATATTATTATTGTCTATTTAGGGTTCCTTGTGTATAAAAGGAACTAGGGACTTTTGTATTTTATAACTCTTGAGAAAAATATTCCAGGAAAACACCTTGAGAGAGAGTTATAGAGATCCATAGAGGATCATTGTTTTGTGAGAAAAACCTTGTTGGTAACTTTGATTGTGTCTATTATTATTCCACTGTGCATTCAATCATTGTTATTATTATACCCTAGTTGAGTCAGGATCTTAGATTCTACACTAAATACTACTAAACACTAAATAATCTATGACTACGAGCTTTCTAACGATTACATATACTTGAGGTGACCGAGTCTTTAATAACTGGATTTACTAAATCCTAACAATCTCCCCCTAAGGGAGGTCACCTCAAGATCACCTCAAAATTACATTGAACACAAACAGATATTACATTTAAAATTGTTCTTGCATTCTTGATGTAGTTCTTTGCTCAGAGCTCGTAGTCATTGATTCTTCATTATTGCATGTTTAGATAATCAATGTGAGGTCTTTAACCGATCCACGTGATAATAATTTTGAGCCACCTTGAGATCATCACTATCATAAATCTCGACTCTTCCATTGTGGTGTTGGTATTATGTGATGTTGTGACTTATGGACCGGCATGCTCACATTCGGATCATGATATATTCTCATCGAGTAGCGGAAGTTTTGTTGATTCATGATATTGGCGGGCGTAGCGAAGCATGAAGTGAAAATATCATAGTCATTGATGCACTTATCATGATTTCTTTAGAGATGAATGTGTAGTGTGAGCATGCGGTTATGGATTGACCGCTTCATTCGATCGCCACAAACGCCGGGCGTACCTACATACAATAGTTAGCAATAAAGTGCACGAAGTATCTTTGATCACTTCGTTGAATTGAGGTACACGCCCACGGTTCCCCATTGATCAAGACAAGCATTGCCAGACCGTGTAAAATTCAAGAATTTCCTTGATAGGGTTTCGCAAATTGCTCTAGTCGTTCTCATACCGAACGTCTCAAAGAAGACAACACGGATGAGCGAACCAATAATTGAGATTCACCGATTGATAAAAGAGATTTGAAAACAATCGTATCGCTCAATAGAAATTGTTTTTGCAATACAACGAAGGTTTTAATGAAAATCAATTATCAATCATAAACACCTTTATTTTGAAATATTTGTACACAATCGATGTGCTAAAGAAAAGGGTTTTAAGCACAACGACCGGTTTTCAAAGGTATCCGTCAATCCATAACTCGAACTGTGATTGATTCAAAAGATTGAATCGCCCATTGTTTCTGCTCGGTTGTCACATGGTTGATCTATTGAATAGATCTCACATGCCACCCACCGTGAGCTTGTTTGATGTTGGCTCAAGGCTTTCCATCTTCATTGTGAATATGTTTGCATATCACTCGGATGTTCCGCAATACCACAAGGATAATCTAGGACTTATAAGATATAATCTCTCTTCCACATTGTGTGAAATAGAGAGTCTTCATTGAAAGTGTCCTAATGAGATTTATAGATGATCTCGTGGCTTTAGACTCAATTGTGCATATTTGGATCCTATTTCGAGACTAGGGAGAGGTCTCCTTCTTCAATATCAACAATCTCTAAGAGAAAGTTGATAGATTATGTCGGTTCCTCGTGAGAATGAAACAAGTCCTTTAAGAGGAACTTGAGTGGTTTGGGAAGTTGAAGTGCGGCGTCCACCGGGTCCATGACGTCTTGTCTTCAATACCGATGTTACCTTGGTAACCACCGAGATCATATGAATTGAACCCGATATCGCCCTAAGGTTGAATAATTGGAGGCTATTTATTTTCACCCTTTTCTCATTCAATTCTTTTCATTCTTTAACCCTGCGGTGCTTACCGAGACTTCATAACTAGAACCTTGTTGGGTTTATTCCAAGATTAGCTTAGTCTTAGTCGCACTCTTCCCATATCTCATTTTTCTCCTTTTTCAATATACCTAAGGACTTCTACACTATCTAGTGGATTTTCCTGGGTAGATCCTCCGGTTCGCGCGGATCATGGGAACAAATACCTAACCTTATCGTCCTTATATCACCATACATAAAGTAAAGTTGGTCGGTCTATTTGGTATTGTTCATCCGCCATTGGAACCAATTGAAAACCATTTGAAAATCAATCCGATACTTGTGATATATTATCAAAGCATTTTGTACCGAATTGTTTTTGATATTTTTAGAACAAGAGCTCCCTCAACATTTGCATCAAGCATCATTGTAATAGAAATAATTTTCATCTTTGAGGGTTGGCTTGCATCTAAGAGTAGTTATATAAAGAATGTGGTTTTCAAAATAGTTGCTCCCCTCAATATGTGCATATATATTTGAAAAATGTTTTGCACATATTAGGAAAAGACTCACATTGAAATAAATTGATCACGCTTTCAAATCTTTGTGGTTTAAGATAGATGCTCCCCTCAACATGTGCATGGAAAATTTGAAATCGTTTGGCACATGTGGGAAGGAGAGCTTGTACATCCTTATAAAACCATTTACCGAATTATCGCTTTAAATCTAATTTAAATCACAAATTCTCCCCGATCACAATTATCAAATCATTTGAGATTTGTGATCTCTGTAGATTTAAATTGATTTTGAAAGCTTTTAAAGAGAATTGTGACTTGGTTATGAAAACGTTTTAACTGATAAGGATCGGATTTTGAGACTTTAAACTCCATTGATTAAACATGCATGATTATCTTTTGAAAACAATTGTATGACAAATAACCTTTTGATTTAATTGAAATCATTATCCCCCTCAATCAATGACATAATTTGTTGATTGAGAGATAGATATTTCTGACACACGTTAAGTCCAGATGATTTTCAAAAATAGAGTCCGAATTATTTTTCAAAGCAATTAGTTTTCATTAGATAGAAGTAATTGTTTATAGAATCGAGCATGAGTTTTGAAAAACAAGATAAAGCATGGCTCGTTCTTTCTTTGAAAAGCGTGTTATTGCTCAAATGACAATAACCATTGTTTCACTTTCTCCCAAAAATATTTTTGATTTTTGATTTTTTTAATATTCGAACAACATCTAAAGTCCGTGTCATTCTTTGAATAACAGACAAAGATAGTAGATATTTATAGAATCGAGAAAATCATGACAAAACGACAATATTTTTGGAATTTTTCAAGATTTTCAAATTTTTATGGATTTTTGAAAGTTTTATATTTTTCTATTTGCTTTTGAAGATTTTGTAATTTTGTATTTTGCTTTTCGAAAAGATATTTACAAGAGATGGATGAAGAAAGACCTTTACTCCTCGCCTTCCTCTTGAAGACGTTTGAGTGTTTCCGGTTGTAGACTCTTTAGACCAAGTCGGGAGGATAAACTCAAAACGTTCTCTAGGAAGAGCTTTGGTGAAGATGTCGCTAACCGATATTCGATCCTCACAAAATAGAGTTCCACCACAACGTTTTCTACTTTCTCCCGATGAAATGATGTCGAATGTCAATGTGCTTTGCTCTTGAGTGTTGTACGTTGTTTCATGAGAGAAATAGCACTTTATTATCACATTATAGAGGATTTTGTTGAATTCAAAGCCATAGTCGATAATTGAGATCTCATCCATAGGATTTTAGCACAACAAGATGACATGGCTATGTATTCACCTTTGTAGAGGAAATAGAAGTACTCATTTGCTTCTTTGAAGACCACCACAAGCTTATCACCCAAAACCGAGCACCTCCGCACGTACTTGACGTGTATCTTGACATCCCGCATGATCGGCAGATCCGCATAGGTCGTTAGTGACATACCGGTGTCCTTCGGTACCAAAGTCCCATATTGATGGTTCCTTGGAGATACCAAAATACCCGCTTAACCGCTTCAAGGTGCTTTTGGTAGGCTTAGCCGATATCTAGCACACATGCAAACAAATGAACATAATGTTTGGTTCATCGTCGTGAGGTACATCGTGGATCCAATCATACTACAATATTTTGTTTGGTCTACCATTATCCCCGAGTGGTCCTCATCCGCTTTAGTACGCCTATCATGGGAGTGTCAGCGGGTCACTAGAATCAAATCCAAATTTCTTTAAAATCTCATTTGCATATTTAGATTGATTTATTAAAATGCCTCCGGACTTTGTGAAATTTGTTATCCCAAGAAAATGACATTTGTCCCATCATTGACATTTAAAATTTGGAACCCATTTCATTTGAAAACAATCACATTCATTGGGGTCAATCGAGGCAAAATAATATCATGAACATATATTTGAACGTGAATTAAATGTTTGCCTAACTTTCGGTTAACAATTTCGGATCAACCGCTCCTTTGTTTGAATCCAGAGATAGAAGAAACTTTGATAGCGTATCATACCAAGCCCTTGGAGCTTGCTTCAAACCATAAAGAGCCTTCTTCAAACGATAGACGTGAGTAGGATGCTCGGATTCACAAAGCCTTCAGTTGGTCGACGATACGACTTCTTTAAGATCTCCGTTAAGAAAAGCCGTCTTTACATCCATCGATAGACTACCATGTTCTTACTTGTAGCATTAACCAAGAAGATTCGATTGCCTCGACACGAGCAACTGGGGCAAATGATTCTTCAAAGTCAATACCTCCTCTTGACGGTATCCTTTTGCAACCAATCGAGCCTTGTTCTTTAAAACATCACCATGCTCATCAAGTTTTACTTTGAAGATCCACTTTAGAGCAATGATCATTGCACAATCTAGAGCAGTACTAATTCCATACATCTAGTTGATCAAACTCATGAATTTCTTCTTGCATGGCATTGAACCACCGTCTTCATTCATGGCGCTTTTCACGTCTTTTGGTTCGATCTTAGAGAGTACGGAGTTGAAGAAGCACCATAAGGCATCGGTTGCAAGTTGTTTCCGTGTGGATACTTTGACGAAAAGGTTTCAATGATGTTGTCCAATGGATGATCATGTGTCCATTTTCTAAGGTGTTCATGTGGTTGCCGTTGAGGAACTAAAGTAGCAGAGTCGATATCTCCCGAAGAAGATGGTTCGATGATGATTCGTGAGCAAATATGTTCTCAAAGGGTTCATCTTCGGAGGAGCAAAAGGGTTTTCATCATCGTAATAGCAAAGAACATTTCCATTGTGTACACTCGATGATTGATGATTTGTTGATGAGACAGAGTGATCGCAGCAGCGCTTCTTGACTTAATGACATTGAAACTAAAGGGTTAACTTCATTGACGGGGATAGGGCAGCCTTTGTTGATGGAACCGATATTTCATTAGCATTTGGTTCATAGTGTTCATCAAACATTGGATCAAATAATTTCTTCAAATCATCTTCTCAAGGAGGTACATAAGGAGTTCTTTGGTGAGGTTTAGACACAAGAGTAGAACCGATAGGACTACTTGATAAAGGTTGAAATGCGGTCCGAATCGATTGTCCCGGAGCCATTTGACCGGTCACCATCGAACGTAACGTGAATTGTTTCCATGATATTTCGGGTTCTCTTGTTGTAGATTCGGTATCCTTTTCTGTTTGGTGCATAACCTACAAATACTCCAATGTCCGCTTTAGCCTTTAGTTTACCTAAATCTTGACCATCATTAGTTGGGTAACATAAAGCACCAAACACACGAATGTAGGATAGATCAGGTTTTTGTTTATGGACAAGTTCATATGGAGTTTTTCCATGAGATGTGTGAATTAGGGAACGATTTTGGGTGTAGCAAGCAGTTGGCAATGGCTTCACCATAGAAACATTGGAACCTTTGAATAAATTAGCATTGTTCTTGCGGCTTCCACAAGAGTTCGATTGCCTTTCAACTACACCGCTCGTTGAGGAGTTCGTGGAACGCTTCTTTGATGACCGATTCCAACACTTTCATAAAATCTGAATTAAGTCTTTGTTAACAAACTCTATGCCATTGTCTGCTCAAACAATTCTAACAAGATTGTTGAGTCGAACCTAAAGTCGTTTGATAAGTTTGATGATGACATCCGAGTTTCATCCTTTGTCCTCAAAAACTTTACCCAAGTAAATCGAGAGTAGTCATCAACAACTACTAGAATGTATTTCTTCCCATTTATCGCTTGCACTCTCATTGGTCCGCATGCATCCATATGAAGGGTATAAAGAACTTCCATTACTAAGTTTGTGAGTTTTGGTTTGTGGGCATATTTTGTGCTTTTTTCCAATTGGCAAGTCGAACAAAGATGATCTTTTTCATACTTTAACTGGGTAATCCTCTTACTAAGTCTTTCTCGGAAAGATTGTTTATGGTACCAAAGTTCAAGTGATTGAGACGACGGTGCCATAGCCATGACTTAGTTTTGGAAGCCTTTGACAAGAAGCGATGGGTGAAGATTTCATCATATCTTCGATAGAGATGGTGTATAGGTTTGAACCACGAGTTCCTCCGAGAAGTTCCACACCATCAAGTTCTCTAACAAAGCAAGTATGTTTTCAAGGCCACTTCTAATCGAGTCACATAATTGTCCGACGAAAATAGATTATGTCCAAGACCTTCATCATAATATACCCGAAATCACACTATCTCCAACCACGTAATCTCCATAACCCATAATAGCACCAAATGATCGCTTTCCGAATCTCACGCTCGGATGAATTTACTCACGGTTCATGAGCCGTGATCGGTCTCCATCGTATGCTTGAAACAACTGAGTCCGTGTACTACGTAATCGATTTGAACGATCCGCAGTTGAACACGACAAGAATGGATAACTCGGATAATTGGGATCCCTATGCAAGAATGGGTTCCATTTGGTTAGTAACGATGATTGGAACTCCCACATCAAGTAGAAACAATGGACTCATTAGAAATAGATGCGTGTTAGTGTCCATATTTGACCTATTCAAAGTATGTTCACTTCTTAAGGGAATAGTTTTACCAAGTGGCATCCATTTTCTAGTGGGCATTGACTTAGAAAATTTAGGGCAAAACTCATTAACCTTATGCCCGAGGGTATCCATTTATAACCTATATTACTAAATTTCCTTCCCGGTTTCCAACGTTTTCTAACTTTCTTTCGCCATTGCCTTTTGGCCTTCTTAGCTTGATTTTTAGCATTAACAGTTTTAATTGGGCATTTAACAACATTAGACAAATCATTCACACCACATTGAAGATTAGTAACTGATGAGTGTCTAAATACTCATCATTTTTGTATAATCTAAACTGCAAAATCATCTGAAAACACTCAGAAACACATCAAAATGATCAAAATATCACAAATTAGTGTTTTATGTGTTTTAAATGCAAAAATATCAAAATCAGATGAAAATGTATCAAGTTTGCAATATTGGCGCTTTAGTCCCCAAGTTTTAAAAGTTGTCAAATCTAGTCCACGAATTCAAAATGTGGAATTTTATCATTCAAGGTCCCTCAAGTATTTTAAGTTGTTAAAATGATCCTTGAATGATTCTTTGGTCAATTAGCGTGAAAGGTCCCTAAACTTTGAAAATTGCAAAATTAGTCCTTGGACCTTTAAAATGGAATTTATGCAAAAGGATCCTTGTACTATCAATGTTTGTCATGTTTGGTCCTTGTGAGAAGTTTGGAAAAGTATCATGATCAGTCCTTGAAGTTTGATGAAGTTGCAATTTTGGTCCTTATAATATCACTAAACCAAACGGACCCTTTATGTTAATTATCCCAAATCCAAAGCCCAAAACCAGCTGCTGGCCCAAAACCCTCCCCCGTGTTATTAATCCCAACAGTCAACAAAAGTCAAACCAGAGAAATACCGCCCACTATTCATCGCCCTCACAACCCTCAGAAACCCAAAACCAGAGATGGTTTTCCATCTTTTCAACCCCCTCTCCATACTATGTCCCCTCCACCTCCTCTAAACAACAAAACCTTTAATTGACTCAAACCAACCCAATTAATGATAAAACCTGCCTTGAAATATTTGGCGCCAAAATAACAAGTGGACGGATATGATGGTTCTAGCCAATCCAATGGCTCAGATTTGGTGGGAAACATTCAGAGGTCAAAGAGATGTCACAAAAGTCATTATAAAGGGATAGAGATGCAATGTATCTTAGTATCTAGTGTAACTTTTAATTTCTATGTCGCTTTAGTTAATTTCGAATTTCGGTGTAATTTAATCTTTCCAAGTCTTTTGTTTAAGTTATTAAAAGTATTTGAGAACCTTTTTCGCTTTCAATTTCGGTTTAAGTTACTTTTCAAGTTTATGCATATTTTCTTGTTCAAAATCTCAAAATGATTCAATGTTGTTAATAGATGTTATAAGGACCTGAGTAGGTACACATAAGCTCCCATATAGCTTTTCTAAGCTATTAGAAACACTAAAATTCAGGTTTAGAAGCAAAATCAAAAAATCACCAAAAATACAAATTAAATAGTTCAAAAATCAAAAATCACATGGAGAAGGTGTTCACAGCTGGAGCAGGGTGAATTGTGGATGGCCTTGGGTTAGAAGCTTTGTGGAAAGCTGTTAGGATTGGTCTTAGTTCTTGGTTCTTAGTTTTGAGCTTGGAAAGCTTTTGTAAGCCTTTTATTCATTTTTACATTTTACTGTTGTAGTTGTTCTTTAGCTTGAATTTCTGTTTCTTTTTGTTCATTAGATATAATTAAGTGTTATTAATCATTAAAACAAGTGGTGTGTTCTTTTAAATTAGTAGTTAGCAAAAAATTTCAATTTGACAGTTAAAATAGCTCAAGTCTAAATTCATAGTTTTATGTTGCTATTACTGTTGGTTCAAGCTTATTTGGTCTTAGTTAATGATTACATGATGTCCGAAATCGCCTTCATGGTTATAAGTTGTGGTTTGCTTTGAAAAGTTCTAAAACAAGAATAAAAAGGGTGTTTGCTTTAACTTGTTTATCTGTGATCAAGGGTGTTTAAGACAGTACCATTCTTTGTTCTATGTCACTTTAGTACCTATTATCTCAAACAAGTCAAGAAAACCAGTACTCCTTTGGATAAAAGTCAAAATCTCTTTTGATCCCATCTCATTACTTGTCTGTATGATTTTCAAGATCAAGGATTATGATTTTGTGTTAGCAAGTTGTTAATCTTGCTCAAGTTAGTCTTATTACACCTTAACATAACATAATCAGTGATTTTAATCAACTCAAAGTTCATTTTGGTCAACTTAGCTAGTTTTCTTAAAAAGTCAAATTTTCACTTGGGTCGTTTTTGAATAAAAAAGATCTTTTTACTGTGTGTTTATTAGTGAGAATCAGCTTATAAGCTCTTGGGATATTAGAGTCTAGTTGCTAAACAAAAATACAAAAATACTAGTTATCTCTTAATCAGCTTATTTGGTACTTATTTCTTGGCTTATTTTGGGTACCTGTCTAAAAAGAGTGCCCTGTGCACAGTTGATTGGTCCATTTTGAAAAGCTTGCACAGAGCTTAATAGTTGGTCAAATCTTGTGAATTTTGGTTCTTTGGAAAGCCAACCTGGTCATCTTGAAGTCTCAAGCTTAAGTTTTCACTTTTGAGCTTGTTGGCCAGGGATGCAAGTAGCTTTAAGCTTGTCCCATTTCTGTTTTAATCATAAGTGCTTATCTGCTTATTCTAGCTTATCAGTGTGCTTCTTTGTATGTTTTAGCTTCATTTCAGTTCATATAGATTGTTTGCATCTTATTTAAGCTTTTGTTTCAGCTTGTGACCTTGTTTGAGCTTATTTCTCCAAAATAAGCTCATTAAGCCATCGTTGGACTTTTAAGCTTGTAAAACGACTTATTTCAAGTTTGTAAAATTTTGTGTTCATTAAAGTTTCATAATATCAAGATTAAAGTAGTTTTCAAAAGAAAATCCGAAAAAGATCAATTAAAAATCGGTGATAGTGTTTATTTAATATTTCTTAGCTTTTTGATTTTTCTTTTAGCTTATTAATAAGCAAATCTTGTTTTCTATTTTTCTTAGGTTTCGTCATCATATAGTATTTTTATAAAAGTTTCATATTTTCTCTATCTTTCTAGTATTTATTATAATTTTAATTAGTTAAAATAGTAATTAATTAGTAATAAATAATTAAAAGTATAAAAACATATTTTCAGTTTTAAAATTAGTTTTATTATATTTTAGATTTTTCCAAGTTAAAATTTTATTTTCCAAGTTTATTTTATATTTTCTAGTAATTAAGTGTATTTTAAATAGTTATTAATTAGTAATAATTAAATAAAAGTGTGAAAATATATTTTAATTTTAAAATAAGTTTTATAGTATTTTAGATTTTTCTGAATCATAAGTATATTTTTCTAGCCTTATTTTGTATTTTCTTCTATTTTAGAGTATTTATTAAATAGTTAAAATAGTTTTAATTAATAATAATTAATTAAATAGTTATAAAAATAAATTTCTTTTTCTAATAATTTTCTTTTATTTTAGGATTCCAAAATGTTATTTTCATATTTTTAGGTCTTTTATTTCTTAGTTTTCACTTTTTATTTTGTACGTATACGTAGTTTTAAACTTACGTTTACGCTTCTTTCATCGATTGTTGTGTTTTCCATTCGTATCCTATTCCTCTCCAATCAATCAAGAGTGTAATAGTTCTAATCAAAACCTTTACGCATCACTATCCTTAGTGATCATTCTATCCTCCGAGTTTGTTTTGACACACCATTGAGTCTCCGGGGACTATACGACCGGGAATTCACTATATTCTCCAGACTTCATTGCATTTGTGTTTTAAGCGCTTTAAGCTTTTACGGTTGGCCATTCACAAGTGGCCGCTTGTGTGAGGTAGCTTGATCAGTATTCAAGACTGGATCGAATGTAAACCACGCAATCATCATTACATGTTTTGTCAAAAGTAGAAGAATTCGCATTAATTACGATGACGCTTAGAGCTAACACTAGAATCAACACGATTCGTCTTATTCAACACAAACTTAAAGTTCCTAGGTTGGTCTTCTACTTTCTTCCAATGCACATTCTTAGCTTGCGAGGTCCTATCTTGCTTGGTATTGCCCGGAGGCTTTGACCCGCTTGCTTTAATGTCACTGATTACTCTGTAGAGGGAATTATGGGAACATTAGTTGGTTGATCTACTTTTTGCATTCTGAACTAGACGTGCGGGGATCCGAACTACTTTAAGGCACTTTAGTGTTTACTTTCTTAAAGCGGGCATAGAATGGTTTGTATGCTTGGCACTGGGCATAAAACAAGGCATCACAGACTTTTCCTTTCGTACCTAAGGATTTAGGACATGTTGCTATTAAACATTCTAGCGACTCTTGAGATCGTTTGGCTCGAATGCAAGCAAACCTAATTTCTATCAAGAGGCTTATTTAAGAAATCCTCTTCCACGATCTCACGAAGACATTCTAGACTATCCTTAAGGTGAGCACAATAGTTGTGAAACACGAGTTCATTATTCCTAAGATGAGAAGGAATGTATTTAACGATCACAATATATTTGCGATCGAGGATGACTTTGATGCAACATTCTCATTAAAACAAGTGGTTGTTTCCTTTTCCCGACTCCTCGATTCTCAATTTCTTTTGTAAAGACATTATTTTTTGTTGTTTTTGTCACGAGTGACTTTCATTGAATCATATAACTCTTTAAAGTGTCGTTTAACTTTTCATTTTCTTCTAGAAAACTTTCGCTTTCCTTTTGTAAAGCATTAACTAAGTTTTGAAGATGAAAAGTTTGAGAATACTTGAGAATCTAAAGGAGGAGGCATTTGGGAGCCACCACACATTGTTCTTTCACATTTTAATTGAGAGATTTGGGCTTTCAACTTTCGATCGTGTTACAATGAGCTTGAATCTGTTCACGCGTTTGTTTATCCGAAAAATCGCATCAAACTACGAACATCCGAGGATGTCTTGATATTTGAGGTTTTGAAATTTTCTTTAAGATGTTAATATTTTAGTTGTAAATCAAAATGTTCAACTTCTAGTTTAGAAAGATGTTTTACCAAATTATCGTGATCATCCCGATCAATTTTCTCACTTAGTTCGTAGTTTTTGTTTTCAAGTTCAATGACACGATAATGGGAAACTTTCAATGCAATAGATAATTCATGAAATCGAGAAGCGAAATAGAGTGCTTAGTAACAATATAAACACATCTTGAGCAACACAACTCGAAATCAAATTCTCATTTAAGATGTGCAAGTTCTTCCTTTCAACTTCATTATATTTGAGTTCTGCTCATAATCATTGACTTCAACTATCATTGCATCAAATTCCTTTTCCATTTATTTAATATATGAATTTATCCCTTTTGAAGACTCTCAAATTGATCTTTTAATTGTTTGAAGAAAGGCATGACCTCGCTTAAATAACATTTTTAGTTTGCTCAAACCCCTTTCCCCGCTTATTCCCCGTAGGTGTGATTCTTCTTACATGTTTTCTTAAAATCAACAAACGGTGATAAACAACATATAGGCTGATTAAGGTCTTGCTATTAGTGGCAATAGATCTAGGAACTAGATGCATTGGTCTATTTGGAGGATACACAGTAGCTGCAGGCATTTTCCTACGGGGAGTGTTTGTTTCAACAAGTACATTAAATTTTAGCTTATCCATATCTTTCTTCCAAAAGATCTGTTCAGGGGTTAATTGAGTTTGAGGCTTAAACATGTTCAAGGATATCCAATTTTCTTTAGTGTAATCATGGGGTTTGATCGTTATGTTATTCTCTTTACACGCAGGATCGTTAAGCTTTTTATTCATTTTCTCCTAGATGCATCATCTAGTTTTCTATCTTCCTCAAGCACTCAATGCAACTAGGTTTCGCCTAGGTTTAAGAATCTCATTGCCATCATAGATTACATTTGAGTAGCTTTTTCAATCTTACCATACTCGTGATTAGATTCCTTTATAATGGGGGTACTATGCTTATCACGAGAACTCTATGCTTAGTGATCATGTGAGCAATCAATGGTATTCCCTTATGCGCATAACTTATTTTCAAGCTTGTTTTTCAAGGTTTTTAGATTAGAAAAATCATTCAAAATTTTGATTCCTTAGCATCGAATTCTTGCTTAAGCATTTTAACATTTTCTTGAAGTTATTGTTTTTGCTTAGCGCTTTGAAAGCTTTTCTTGTAAGGAGTTTAACTCTTGTTTTAATACTTCTTCTAAACTTACTTTTTCTAATAGTTGTACGCATTTGGTCATCCATTTCCCCTCACGGGTGGTTAACTCAAACTTAGCACGTTGTTCATAAATAGCTACTTGTTCTTTATTGGCATTCGATTCGAGATAACGAATCATCGAGGGGCACATGCAAGTGTATTCATCAAAACATAATCATCATTGATCGTGTGGAAAACTAGAAGGGGGGTTGAATAGTTTTACCAATTAAAACTTCCTTTTAAACTATTTATAATGACTTATGTCAATCTATTTGGGTGTGTGTGTTGGATGTTGATAAACAAGCATATAAAGATAAGTAATGAAAAGATAAGGGTAAGCACAAAACCACAACACGAGTATTTATAGTGGTTCGCCACAAGGACACCTTCCTTGCCCTACTCTACTCCCGAGTCACCTACTCGAGAGTTTGTAAACACTACACCAATCTCCTTATGGCGGAGAAGCCTTCACAATGTCGCTAACCTTTTCCCGGCATAAAAGCTAAATACCGAGTTCTTTCACACCAAGGCGAACCACACCTAACACAACGTCGCCACCCTTTATACGGTGCTAGGCTAACCACCGAGTTCTTTCACACCAAGGAGAACTAATCCTATCACAACGTCGCCTACCCTTTATTAGGTACTAGGCTAAGCACCTAGTTCTATTGCAATGGAGGAACTACTACCACACTACACCAACGACTAATCCCAAAGGAGATCTACTCCTTTACAACATCATCAAGGATATCAATATCCTTGGATCTAATACTAGTCTATTTTGTACATCGAAACACACCATATCGAATGTACATCTAAGGCACCTTTCACTAATGCCTTTGACTAGATCTACAAGACACCTTTCACTAATGTCTTGTGTCTTTGCTTCTAAGCACCTTTCACTAATGCTTCTTTGTCTTGACTTCTAAGCACCTTTCACTAATGCTTCTTTGTCTTGACTTCTAAGCACCTACCACAAGTGCTTATACTATGGACGATAGATACCCTTCACTAATATCTTCGTCTTGACACTTGAGACATCTTTCACTAATGTCTTCAACACTACACTTCTTTGAAGAAAGAAAGGAATCATCAACAAGAGGACTTGATGAGCCTTGATGATGAGGAAGCTTGGCAACTCATGGACTTGAGCTTGCTCGACTTCAAAGGTGGTGATCTTGCCTTTAAGAGGAACCTAAAGATCACACAAAAACAAAACTACAAACATAGATCTCTTGGATCTAAGGTTAGTGAGATTTAACTCGGGGAGAAAGTGTGTTAGAAAGGGTGAGAAATAATGAAGAAATGACTCACTATTTATAGAAAATTCTCTCTCGTTCCTGGATCCCACGGATCCTTCCACTGGGATCCGCTAGCACAAAGCCGGGATCCGTGGAACGCCCTCTTGCCCATGGGTATTTTGGTTATGGGTCGTGGTTGAACCATGGATCTTTGGCTAGATACAATGTATCTTTGAGTGCAATGCACTTAGTCACTGGGTATAGGTTGATCCATGGGTTATGGGCTTTGGGTCGCACTCCAACTACATTCAATGTATTTGCCCAATGGGTTGTGATACTTAAGTTTCTACCCATTTATATTACCCAATATACTACATACTAGTTATGTGTATATTTTATCCAAATATGTAAACACTAGTTGTTGTACATATGTATTACTTAAATCATAAAATCACTTATACTTGTTTTAGTGTTTTATGTGAAATGTGAATATGTTAGAAACTATTAGTTCAAACCATTTACGTATTTTATTTGTTTCGTTAATATGATTTTACGTTTGTTATCGACAAAACATTAGAAGATCGTAAAATATAAATAAACGTTTTACGGCTTATTTTTATTAACGGACCGTGAAGATGCATCACTTGGTATAGCTCACTTTCACTTTGTTTCACATATTGATCATATGGGACAACGTTGATATTACCCATATTTTCAATATCGACTCAAAAGTTTCAGCTTGATTGTACTTTGTCATGTATCTTTTGCTCATCAACATCATCGTATAGTTTTAATACCTCCGAGATGATTGATTCTTTGGATGGACCACTTCGTGGTGAGGGACCTTGGAGAGACCATTGGAGAAATGCTAGCCATGAAAATAGTCCATGCAGAGGGTTCATCATCAATGTCGAGTCGTATGCATCACGGTCGGCGACTTGAAAGGCATTATGATGATTATGACCTATCTCTGAATTGGTTGCTCATCCATATCTCGCATCATATGTCTTTGCATTGCCTCAAGAAGAAACAACAACTCCTCTTCATCCAATACTGACTCCATTATCCCGAGCTTGCACTAGTAACATCTTGTCTTTGAAGTACTCGCATTTTGAGGGTGTTTTGGAGAAGTGCGGTTCCGCTATGTGTCCATCACCAAAGACAGCTTGTAGCACTTAATTGGCTTAGCTTGACCGACTTGGATTCCTTCCACGATTCGATTTGCCACATATCCTCTACCAACTCCACCTCTTCCCCTGCTCATACCGCCTTTCTTGAACTGGTTGCACCATGACCTTCCCATCTCGACAATAGCTTGATTGTGTGGGTTGGATGCTTGTTCGAGGTTATTGTTGGTGTGTGGGAGAGTTCATGTTTTGACTAACCATGAGAGACAGTTGATTGATGAGGTTTTCCATGAATGTGTTTGGGTCGAGGCTTATATGTCGGATCGGGGATGAGCTTGTAATTACCATTACCCATGGGTATGACTTGAGAAGCTTTGGTGGTAATTCCAATATTTGTGTAAAAAGTCATTGAATCATTTGATGAGCTTGTTTCTCCCTCGTTGGTTTTGAACTGTTCAAGAATCATTTTTCAAACATAGCATGTCTCTCATCTCGAAGAAGGAATGCATAAAGTTTCTCATAGTTGGTGTTCTTCAACTTTGGTTAGCTTCACGAGGTGACAAACTTGTGCCATTCGGGATTCATGTTGTTCACAAACTTTGAGTTCGCTTGAATGTTTGGCATGGTCATTTTGATGTTCTCATGTCATTCACAAGCTTATGGAATCTCACGTAGTATTCATAGACACTCTCATCTGGTTTCATTTGAAGTGCTCAAACTCATCATACAGCTTGTGATTCTCTGTCTTCCTTGGTTAATTCGTAACCCGAGAGAAGCATCTTGACATTATCCCATACCGCCTTGGCTTCAGTGTTGTGACCGATAAGCTAGTAGATATCTTTTGAAGACCACAAGTATAATGTTAGAAGCCACGATATCGATCGAATCTCTTTTCTCCTTATCATTGAGCTCATCATACGTCTTTGTCCGTCTATTCCATAGATCATTGTTCCATCTGCAATTGTATCAATTAAGTCTCTTGTAGTCTCAATCGATAAGGTCCTTCATCAATGGATTTGAGAATGTTGACCCCATTTTACTTTCCAAGATAGTACAATCTAATTCGTTGAGCCCAAGAGTCGTAGTCGATTCTGTCAAGCATAGGTGGATCGAGTATCGAACTAGTCGCTTGAACATCCTCAAGAACAAGTGGAGATGATTGTAGGTACGTTGGTAGACATGTTAACAGATTACGGGATTTTATAACTCTATGATTAAAGCGGGAAATAGATTCTTTCACGGATTTTACTAAATCAAGAGAAACCGTATACAAACAAAATCAACCAAGTCGCTATCTAATTCTTGAACCAAGTCACTAATCACCAAGTCGCTATACCAAGTCATTGACTCAAGTCGCTAATGCACCAAGTCGCTACACGTCAAGTCGCTAAAGAGCAACTCGCTAAGGTCCAAGTCGCTAACACCAAGTCGCTAAGCACCAAGTCGCTAAGTATTTTGACAAAGAAGTCGCTAAGCGGTCAAGTCGCTAAAGAGCAACTCGCTAAGGTCCAAGTCGCTAACACCAAGTCGCTAAGAATCTTAAGTACAAGTCGCTAACAAAATTGAAAGTAAGTCGCTACCTTCACCAAGTCGCTAGCCGTAGTGGAAAATCCACTAAGTTGTACTATTTGTCGGCTTGTCTCAATAGACAAGTCGCTAGGACCAAGTCGCTACCAAAAGCACTACAACTCGCTACCTTTTTCTCAAGCAAGTCGCTATGATGAAATTCACTCACGAGAACCAAGTCGCTACCAAGAAAAACTTCAAAACACACTTTTCAATCCAAAACAAGCTCAACCACGTTGATTCAAGCTTACCAAATCAAAACCTAAGCACATACAATGATTCTAAACACAAAAGTAGACCCAAAATTTAAACTTTAACACTAGAAATGAACCAATGATGCAAAACCACTAAACTTTTAAAACTCAAAACCATCTAAAACCACTAGAAATCCAAGGATATGTAAGAGATGATCAAACCACGGCTCTTGATACCATTTGTAACATTGGATTTCATAAACACACTAAACCAATAATCAAAAGAGGCGATAAATGATGTTTTAGAGAGAAAGTTAGAGGTTGGGAACTTTAGTGAGAGAAAGAAAAATCTTATTATGAGCTCCAACCCCACCTTGGGAGGTAGAGTATTTATAGTTCTTACATAAGTCGCCACCTACGGGTCAGGATCACGACATCAAATGGGTAAAGACCCGTCCGTCCTCCATGGTGTTACATAACTAAATACTAAATAATCTACGACTACGAGCTTTCTAACGATTACATATACTTGAGGTGACCGAGTCTTTAATAACTGTATTTACTAAATCCTAACATATCTGGATTGATTTTCAAATGGTTTTCAATTGGTTCCAATGGCTGATGAACAATACCAAAAGACCGACCAAATTTACTTTATGTATGGTGATATAAGGATGGTTAGGTTAGGTATTCGTTCCCATAATCCGACAGAACCGGAGGGATCTACCCAGGGACAATCCACTAGATAGTGTAGATGTTCTTAGGTATGATGAAAAAAAGGAGAAAAGTGAGATATGGGAAGAGTGCGATCGAGACCGAGCTAGAATCGAATAAACCCAACAAGGCTCTAGTTATGAAGTCTTGGTAAGCATCAAGGGTTGAAGAATGAAAAGAATTGAATGAGAAAAGGGTAAAAGAAATAGCCTCCAATAATTCAACCTTAGGGCGTAAACCGGTTCAATACATATGCTACTTGGTGTTTACTAAGGTAACATCTGTATTGAAGACAAGACGTCATGGACCCAAAGGACGCTACCGCACTAAAACTTCCCAAGCTACTCAAGTTCCTCTTAAAAGGACTTGTTTCATTCTCACGGGAACCGACATTATCTATCGACTTTCTTTTAGAGTTTGTTGATATTGAAGAAGGAGACCCTCTCCTAGTCTCCCATAGGAACCAAATATGCACTATTGAGTCTAGAGCCATGAAATCATCAAATAAATCTCCTTAGGACATTGTCTATGAAGACTCTCATTTCACACAATGTGAAAGAGATTATATCTTATGATTCCTCGCATTATCCTTGTGGTATTGCTGAACATCCGAGTGATATGCAAACATACTCACAATGAAGATGGAAAGCCTTCTCGAGCCAACATCAAACAAGCTCCCGGTGGGTGGCATGTGATATCTATTCAAAAGATCAACCATGTGACAACCGAATGTAAACAATGAGGCGATTCAATCTTTGAATCAATCCTCGTTCGAGTTATGGATTGACGGATACCTTTGAAAAACCAAATTGTGCTTAAAACACTTTCTTTAGCACATCGATCGTGGTACTCATATTTCAAAATAAAAGGTGTTTATGATTGATAATTGATTTTCATTAAAACTTTCGTTGTATTGCAAAACAATTTCTATTGAGCAGACACCATTGTTTTTCAAATCTCTTTTCATCAATCGAATCTCAATTCGCTAGTTCACTCACTCTGTTGTCTTCTTTGAGACGCCTGCTTTGAGAACAAATAGAGCACCGCGAAACCCCGCCAAGGAAATTCTTCGAATTATACCGATCACGCAAGATTTGTATCGATCAACGGGAACCGCGGTCGGTACCTCAATTCAACAAAGTGATCAAAGACACTTTCGTGCTCTTTATTGCTAATCTGTTGTATGTGTACGCCCGACGCTTGCGCCTAATCGAATGAAGCGGTCAATCCATAGCCGCATGCTCACAATACACATTCATCTCTAAAGAAATCATGATAAGTGCTTCAACGACTGATACTTTCACGCCATGCTTCGCTATGTCACGCAAATATCATGAACCAAGAAAGCTTCCGCTACTCGATGAGAATATATCATGATCCGTAATGTGAGCATGTCACCAATTGTCACAATATCACATAATACCAACACCACAATGGAAGAGTCAAAGATTTTTGTTTGTCAAGATCTCAATGTCGGCTCAAATTCATCATCACGTGGATCGCTTAAAGACCTCCACTTGGATTATCCAAACATGCGAACATGAAGAATCAAAGACTAAAAGCTACCGAGCAAGGAACTTAATCAAGAATCCTAGAACAATCCAATGTAATATCTGTTTGTATTCATTGTAAATTGAGTGACCTCCTTGGGGAGATTGTTAGAATTAGAAAATTCAACGTTAAAGAGTCGGTCACCTCAAGTATATGTATTCGATAGAAAGCTCGTAGTCGTAGTCAAGTTATGTTAGTAAGTAGTTTGTTAAGTAACACCATGGAGGACGGACGTGTCTTTACCCACCGTATGCCTCGATCCATGCCCGTAGGTGGCGTTTATTTATAAGACACTATAAATACCTCTACCTCCCAAGGTAGAGGGTTGGAGCTTCAATACCATTTTTCTTTGTTTCACATAGTTCCCAACTCTCTTCCCTTTCTCTCTCTAAACCTTCTTAACGCCTCATATGATTATGGTTTAATATGTTTGTGAAATCCTATATCCTACATACAAATATCGTATAAAAAACGTTATTTATATTTTACGATCTTTGCTATATTTTGTTGTTAACAATAATAAATTTCATTTTAGCAAAAGTATAAATCTTGTCAAGACCTTTACATATAACTACAAGTTTTTCTTACACACAAAATGTTTTTCAACATTTGTTTACAAAATGATAGTTTGTCATTTTAAGATAAAATGCCACTATTAGATGTTAAACAAAAAGACACGTTACATTTCTAGTCTTTTACAAGTAAATTAGTTTTTACTCATTTTATCAAACTCATATAGTTTTCTAAACATGTTCATTACAATGTCTATTTACATAAACATATAAAACTAAAATTGAAAAATGTATATTACATCATGTGTTGCATCATCATGGAAATCCTTGGAAGATTTTTTGGATATCTTGTTTAGATTTTCACTCAACATATCAAATATAATCTTGGTTAGATATGTTAAGATCTTGGTAAGATATGGTGAATATTTTATTGAGATTTTATGTGAGACCCACGAAACCAAATTTTAACAAGGACGGAACCATGTTTTTGGTTCCGTGTGATCCGCGAGTTGCTAAGATTTTTGGCTATAAATAGCAAGCCAAACCAAGTTGTTTTCTCATTCCTTCTAAGCATAAAACACATACATTCTCTCATTCTCTTTCATCTAACTCATTCTCATTTCGTTTTTAGTGATCCTATTTTGTAGCAAAGAAGATCAAGACATTCCAAGCTTCAACGAATTGTTGCAAGTCTTGTTTGTTTATAGTTGTATGAACTGTTTTTATTCGTACATCACTGTTTGTACCAAACCATCATAAACCTCTGGGTGTGATTGGTTAGTATTTTAGTCCTTAAAATATATAGTGTGTTGGGAGTGGTTGTACCCTTGTAAAAGAACTCAAAATCTAGCTTTGTGTCGAAAATATTGTGTAAGCGACGTGTAAAGGTTTTCTCCGCCGATTAAAAGAGCTTGTTGATTAGTGAAGATAACTCTCCAGTTGGAGACTCGGGGAGTGGAGTAGGGCAAGGAAAAAGAGTCCTTGTATACCGAACCACTATAAACAACCGTGTTGTGGTTTGATCGTTCTTTTCTTTACTTGCATATTATTTATTCTTGATTATCTATATTATTTGAATTCAGGCATTGTTATTAAAAGCAAATCAAATTTTAAAACGGTAAAACTATTCAACTCCATTCTAGTTTTCCACATCATTGTATATTTATTATCTACAAGAAATGTTTTAAGTCTATCGTACCAAGCTTTAGGAGCTTTTTTAAAACCATAGAGAGCTTTCTTAAGTTTGTATACATATTCCGGTTTTTCAAAATCTATGAATCTGGGAGGTTGTGACATGTACACTTCTTCATTTATGAACCCGTTTAGAAAATCACTTTTAACATCCATTTGATAAAGCTTGATATCTTTAGCACAAGCATAAGCTAGACGGATTCTTATAGATTCTAATATAGCTACGGGAGCATATCTCTCATCAAAATCTATTCATTCTTGTTGGTTATACCCATGTGCAACAAGTATAGCTTTGTTACGAGATACTATCTCATTTTCATCTAGTGTTCTTAAAAACCCATTTAGTACCAATTATGGTTTGATTTTTAGGAGGTGGAACAAGGTTCCAAACATCATTAGAGACAAATTGATTTAATTCTACTTGCATTGCCATTATCCAGCTTTCATTCTTAATAGCCCCATTAACATTTTTTGGTGCTATAAAAGATATAAAACAAAAAAGATTACTTTTGCTTGAGCTTGAAAACGTTCTTTTATTTAGTTTTTTTTATGGCTATTTCTAAAGGATGATTTTTAGATTCCTTAATGTTGACAGTTTCTTTATTTAATAGTTCATTTTCTTAATTTTGTTATCAAGAATTTGAATTTCGATAATATTATCATCTACGAGAGGTTGGGATTTAGGAGGAGGACTTTCATCGAACTTGACATTTAGAGACTCTTTATTTTCATGGTTTCTTTGTTTAGAATTATGTAAGCTTTACTATTTAGTGATCAAAAGCTTTGGTTTTGTTTTTCAAAAATCGAGTCCATGTATACCTTGAGTATTCATCAACTATTACCAAAGTGTAGAGGTTTCCTTCGTAACTTTGAATAGCCGATGGTCCAAATAAATTCATGTGTAAAAGTTTTAGACACCTAGTAGTTGAAACCATGTTGTGGAAAACTAGAAGGGGGGGTTGAATAGTTTTGCCAATTAAAACTTGGTTTTAAACTATTTAGATCGACTTATGTCAATATATTGAAACGTGTGTGTTGGATGTTGATAGATAAGCATATGAATAAATAAGACTAAGAAAAAGAGTAAGAAGCACAAAACCACAACGTGAGTATTTATAGTGGTTCGGCTACAAGGACACCTTCCTTGCCCTACTCCACTCCCCGAGTCACCTACTCGAGAGTTCGTAATCACTACACAACACAAACTCCTTGTGGCGGAGAAGCCTTCACAACATCACCTACTCTTTATCCGGTACAAGGCTAGACACCGAGTTCTTCCACGAGGTAGAACCAAACCTATCACAACGTCACCTACACTTTATCCGGTACAAGGCTAGATACCGAGTTCCATTACAAAGAAGGAACTACTACCCAACACTACACAAATCCTATCTCAAAGAAGATCTACTCCTTATGACAACATCAACAAGGATATCAATATCCTTTGACCCAATACAAATCTATCTTGTACATCGACACCCCATATTGAATGTACACCTTAGGCACCTTTCACTATTGTCGTTGACTCGACTTCTAGGTACCTTTCACTAATGCATTTTGAGTTGACTTCTAGGCACCATTCACTAATGCCTTCAACACGGACTCTCGGCACCCTTCACTAATGCCTTTGACATGGATCTTTGGCACCTTTCACTAATGCCTTCAATATGACTCTTCGACACTTTTTCACTAATGTCTTCGTCTTGACCCTTTAGACATCTTTCACCTATGTCTTTGACACTACAATTCTAATGAGAAAGAGAATAACTATCAACAAGATACCATTAGTAGTCTTGATGATGACGAAGCTAGGCAACCCATGGACTTGAGCTTGCTCGACTTCAAGAGGTGGTGATCTCGCCTTTAAGAGGAACCTAGAGAATCACACAAACACAAAACTACATAGAAAGATCACTTGAATCTGAGGTTAGAGAGTTTACAACACTAAAAGAAAATATATGTGAAAGGGGTAAGTTACAATGAAGAAATGACTCACTATTTATAGACAAAATATGCTACTATCCCACGGATCCCTTTCTTGAGGGATCTGTCTAGTGTATTTAGAGGGATCCGTGAGACGCTCCTCTTTACCCATGGGTTTTGGGTCATGAGTCATGGGTTATGGGTCATGGGTCATGAGTCATGGGTTATGGGTCATGGGTCCTAGACTTTGGACCATGGGTATCCAAGTAGATACAATGTATCTACAAGATGTAATGCATCTAGTCCATGGGTTATGGGTTAGCTCCATGGGTCATGGGTCATGGACTTTGGGTTTTACCCAACTACATTCAATGTATTAAGTCAATGGGTCAAATGCTTAGACTTCTACCCATTTTATTGCCCATTATAATACATACTAAGTATGTATATATTTACCCAATATGTAAACACTAGTTGTTATACATATGCATTATTATAATATGAAAAAACACTATTACTTGTTTAGTGATTTATATGAAAATGTAAATGTGTTAGTAAACTATTGGCTCAAACTAATTACGTGTTTTATTTGTTTCGTTAAAATGATTTTACGTTTGTTATCGACAAAATATTAGAAGATCGTAAAATATAAATAAA
Source organism: Chrysanthemum lavandulifolium (assembly GCA_022545495.1). Classification (NCBI taxonomy): domain Eukaryota; kingdom Viridiplantae; phylum Streptophyta; class Magnoliopsida; order Asterales; family Asteraceae; genus Chrysanthemum; species Chrysanthemum lavandulifolium. The sequence goes on from CM040242.1 coordinate 218,856,762, forward strand.
CGTTTTTACGGCTTATTTGTATTAACAATCTCCCTTTTGTTGATGACAAAACATAAGATTTTTAAGGAAAAACTAAAATTGTAAAAGTTTGAATTGAGTTTTACTCTTTCTCCCCTTTTGTCGAAACAAAAGAGCGTCGAAAAGATACTAACACGTTGTTTTAAGAAAACATGTGAAAAGAAAAAGAATAAAAAATAGAGAGTAAGTGAGGAGAAGTATTCTCGACTTAGCTCCCCCTTGATGTGTCCATCCCTTTGTGAGGGTGTCAAGTAAGAAGAAATACTTAGCTCCCCCTTGACGAGTCCATCCCTTAAGACAACAATGGTGATGTAAAAATTGATGTTAACATAAAAATGAGATATGTATTAAGTCACTAAACATATTCTCAAGACAATATAGTATATAACATGTAATTTCATTCAATAAAAAATACGATAAATGATCTACATACCTCTAAAACTAAGAGAATGATTTAAACATGAAACATGATTTTTACACTAACTAAGTTAAGCTTAAGACTAGGACATCACTTGAATCCTTAAGCTCAAGGTTGTTTAGGTTTGTTGATCTCGTCGAAACGTTCGAGGAGGTGATAAACCATGAAACATTGATCTTCACGTACTTCATGTATCAAACTTTCAACATGTTGACAATGATAACAATCTTTGTCATGGCTCGGAAATGATGATGGTAAAAAAGGAATGGCTTGAGATGGAAAGTTTGGTTGAGATTCCACAAAAGAAGGAATAATTTGTGGAGGTATATTTGGAGGTGATTCAACCAAAGGTGGTGGTGGTGGAATATGTGATGAGGATGGTGGTAGAGAGTTATCTACTTCCATGTGATCGGGTAGTTGACTTTGATGATTCCTCATAATCCAAAAAGGACTATTTGAGGGTGACGGAGAAAAAGATGTCGGGGCTAGTGTTGATTCAACACCTTGATTTTGTTACGCTATTCTTTCCATTGAGAATATTGGCAATGGTGGAGGATGAGATGGCCTAGGAGGCAAGTCTTCCAAATTGTAGAGGTGTGGTGATGAGAGTGGAGTGGTGAATGATATGGCTCTAGGCACTAAGGGTGATGGTTTAGAGGAAATAGGAGTGTTTGGTTTAGGGGGTATAGTGGTGTTTGGCATTGGTAGTTTTGTGGGAACAATCCTTTTGGGGATTGGTTTGATAGGTGGAAGGGAGATCTTAGCATTTGTGGATTTAACGGGAGATGATTCGGTTGAAGAAATTTCGTGAACAATACGAGCAAGTTTCTTGGGTGGTCCTTTGGTAGATGACTTACCACTAGGAGCTTTCCTCATGATGAGATGATTAAAATTAGTGTTGTAGAGGTTTCTAAATGCTAAGAATGAGAATGTAGATGATGACTTTAGGAGTCTTAACAAGATGGTTTATAAAGGGAAGGATTTGGCAAGTGCATTCAAGACTTAAGCCACTAAGATCATTTGGAATGTGATGATTTGCATGCACAAGAGTCAACTTCAGAGTTGCACTGATCTAGGAGTTTAATTAAAACAAGATGGAGTGTTCAAGTTAACAAGGAGAGCTTGAAATGATTGTTTTAGCTAGAGTTTAGCTGAATCTGTAACTCGGATCCCACGGTTCCCTCCACTGAGGGATCCGTCTAAGCTAATCCTAGGGATCCGGATCTCAGAAGTCAAGAGAAGAGGAAAAATGATGTTTGTAAGGTCTAATACCTATACATCTTGAGTGTTTCGGTCTTCCTAAGTGTCTTAAATGAAAGGGGAACTTAAATGATCAAAGGCAATGAGTGATCGTAGCTAATGATTGCCTTTTATGAAAGAAAATGGGACTTTATGAGTACCAATGAATGACCAAAGATGACACTAGAGAATTTGAGAGTGTCAAGTGGTGCTAAATGATCCTAGAGACCAGATAGTAACTTAAGATAATTTTGTAAAATACCTTAAAAATTATAAGAAATGAAAAACTAGTATTTGGCCCATTTTGGGTTAAGGGTGATTAATATCAATTTGCTAAAATTGATAGAATTATAGGACTAGATGTGTTAACATGTGAGCAACGAGGTATGAGTATTGGAGCGGAAGAATGATGAGTTTTGGTGAAATGAAAAATCAAAAAGTATCTTGAGTGTGATCCTAGATGAGCTATGAGTGAGTTTGACACTTACTGAGCTTGAGAAAGACTTAAGTGGTCTTAAGGCATTATGTTTAGCTAGTGTGAAGTGGTCTAGTAGGCTGGTTTGATGTGTGGAGGTCTGCATTGCATTTCTGTTTGCCCGGATCCCACGGTTCCCTAAGTGGAGGGATCCGTCTAGTCCAAAGTGAGGGATTTGTCTCCTGCTAAACAATACCTTCACAGAAGGTATGCAAACTTTGCATAAGGTATCTTATTTTCAAAGCCAGTGTTTAAAACAACTATATAAGCGAGACATCAAATGTTAAATGTTTTATTTCATAAGAAAGATCACATTACAATGATAAAAGATGAAATCTAAGGATTGAGCCTATTTGGAAAGGAAACTAAGTTTCTTGAGCATTTTCGCTAGATGGATCGTCAAATGGATGATGAGTATTTGTCAATTCAAGGATGAAGAAAGATTTGATGAGAGATGTGTTTAGAGGTTCCATCATCTTATTCACGAGTACGTACAACAGACTTTGAAATTGAGGGTGGAAGTACATGATATAATGATAAAGGCATGTCAGGAACATTCCATAAGGGATTAGTTTGTTCTTGTTGCCTTGAAGGCTTACAATTCGTCTTGCGAAGAAATAGGCGAGATTGTATGGTTGTTGAGTTAGCAAACAATACATTATGCGAGCACAACAAGCGGGAAGGATTTCGATTTCCTAAGACTCTAAAATTTTCACGTAAGATGATTGCAGAGGTTTAAACTCATCTCGGTATCACGTGTATAGATTATGTTTGGATCGAGTAATAGGGTCGAGGTTTGCATAACATGCGAGTTAATTCTTGAGGGAAGGTATGTGGAACAATATGGACTATTTTCTTCACGATGGTTGAAGAGAGAATCAAGAGACCAATCTTCAGTGAAGGCACATTGTCAATGATTTGGAATTCGAGAATGTGAGCAAATTGCCCAAGGGTTAAGATAAACTTTGGTTTTGATCCAAAACCAAAAGATAGAGATCGATCCTCGTTACGAACGAGTTCAACTTGACGGAAGAATTCCAATACAAACCGTGATGATTTTCTCGTTAATTCCGAGAAGGCCTTCTAGTCCTATGGTTTGAAATAGGTATTGATACCTTCTTCAGATAGTAGAGGTGTGTTCACAATACGTCCTTCATGGAAGTGACGAGTTTCGAGATTATTGAACCCACGGACATGATTGTCAAGTGTGTTGGGCTCAAGAGAGATATTAGGAATGTAGACATGAGAGAGTTGAAAGTCGAATTCATACTCATGAGACATGACGAGACCTATGGAAGTAAACAATTAATATGATGAGACACATTAAAGCAAAAAGATGATCACCTAATGTTTTTACTAGATTTCTATTAACAATGATAATTAAATTACTTAGTACTTGATAGGCGTACTACGCGCGTTCGGGGTCAAAGGAACTTCCTTTTCGTTGAGCAAGTTTTTCAACACCCTAGGCAGTGAACCTAATCGTTGTAGTGTAGTATTAGGGTAAGCCTCGGGAATTGATATCGTTATCTAGGGTAATAGGAATGCTAGTGAGAAATTACTACGTTAAGGTTGGGGTTGAGGAAGATTATTTTTTATTCTTTTTTTATATTTTTTTAGAAAATTGAAAGGTACGAATCTCGGGGTATTGGATTTGGGGGGTTGGTACTTCTACCGATTACTCTACTTATCTAATTAACTAAGCTAAGGTAAGGGTAGTCTATGTCTATTGTTGTGTGCTTATGATGATTTAAAGATGTGTTTACCTAAATGCTATTACTCCCTAGTTATCTCCTATTGATGGTTGAATTGTCACGTCCTTATTCTTAACGCGTTGTGTCTTCTAAGGTTGTAGGGTATGCGTTTTTTCCTAACTCTTTGAGACTACCTTAAGGTTATTGCCTACGAAATCTCTAGGATTCATAAACTAACTCTAAGGTTATCTTTGTATGTTTAGCCTACAATAACTCTAGGTGATTATAAACTAATGTTCACAAAGATTACTCAAGCATTAAAAACACAACGAATGACCTATCGCAATACTAGGTCAATCACAATTAAGATAAGAGACAACCAATCAATATTCAATACCTAGGTTTCATAGATCTAAGCAAACACACAAGTAAATTAGCGGACATGGAAAACATGCAAGCATACACACAAACAATTGAAGACATAATTGAATTAATGAAGTAAATCACTTATCTTGTTGTAAAATAGGTACGGAACCCTAAGATATCGCCTAAGACACCCAAAGTTCGGTTTAGGTTTTATTCTACAAAACTACCTCTCTAAAAATTTGAAAATTCAATTCTATATATAGAGTTACAACATGCGATGGCGCCACTCTTTATTTGTGACGCCGGGATCGCCGCCATTAGGTTTTCGCCTTGGCCACGTCAACTTTGTGACGCGTCACCTTATGGTTGTCCGCCGTCGGCTTCATCTTCCCGACTGCCGGGATCCGAATCTAGGTCGCCCGAGTTGTGACGCCTACTCTTTAAAACCCGATGTCGTCAAGTGCAAAATAGCGCTTTGGCTCTTGAGTCGTCATTAAAGCGACATGCACGCCGTCGCCATTTGGTCGTGCGACGTCGCCACCTTCAATTCCAGCAGACTGAGTGTCTTGATCTTGACTTTGGCCATTTTCTTCATATATTCGCGCTTTTCGTCTCGAATAAGTGTCATTCCAACAATTTGCCTTCAAGAGACCTAAAAGTGAAAAAGAACGAAATTAAGCGAATGATATAAAAGTGGTCGATTAAGGGCTTAAATGACCCTCAAAAGTGTACCTTTTAAATCCTTATCAAGATTTTAACATTCTAGTGGGATTTTCTATTTCTAATGAAAAGGTTTTTATGTTGCATGAGAATCGATTCCCGTTCCCACGGTTCTCACGATTCCCTTCCAAGAGGGACCCGGCTAGTTAAACTATAGGGATCCGTGGATCTGTAGTGACAGAAAACTGATCTTGATGAAAAGTAGATTTTTGCGTCTTTTAGATTTATAAAAGAAGTGTATTTTGGCCAATATTTACTTAGTTAAGCATGCATTGTAGGTTTCTAAGGTATCTCAAGACCAAATGTACGAAAGACAAAAGATAAAAGAAATGACAAACACAATATGAAAAGTAAACTAGATAAACTAAAACATTAGTAATATTTCATTTCAATGCAAAGAACGATACAAAGGATTGGATATATAACACCAATGTAGATTAACAACACAAAGTACATGTCTCCATGAGAAAACTTGATCATGGGGTACATGATAGCAATGAGTGTCAAGGCGATGATCACGAAGGCGATGTAAACCATGATGATGAATTTCTTCCTTGGTTTTGATTTGAGATGAGATGAGATGAGATGAGATGAGAAGGAAGATGAAGTTTGAATGAGAGGTAATTTTTTGAAAGTGGAAAATTTGAAAATGAGGGTTTGGTGGAGTTAATGACGGAGGAAGGTTTAATGGGAAGGAGGAATTTTTGAAATTTGTGTTTTGTTTTATTATTAGAAAGATTTGATTTTTGGATTAAGTAAAAATAAAAACACATGTTTATAAACCTAGACTATAGACACAAAAAGTAACACGTATGCAAGAAAAGTTTCCTAACGAAGCTACGTGTAATACATGAGTATGTGAAAATATAATCATAAAAGTTCCTATGCAAGCATACTTATTCTAAGCTAATGTTATAAAAAGAATTTAGAAAGTCATACCTCTAATGTAATTATGAGTGTCTTCTGTTTTTGACAAAAGAATGTCAATAGAAAACTTCGGTTCCTTTGTGATCTAGATGATAATTAAGATACCTTCTTAAGAAAGGTAATCTTGTTATCAAGGAAGTCCTATGGCTTGATAAACATGAACTAAGCAAAATGACAAGAAAAGTTAGTGCATTTTAGTAAGATAGAATAAGAAATAAAAAGTATAATGTTGTCATCTAATCAACATCCTACAAAAGTGTTTTTAAGACATGATGTTTATTTTTGTAAAAGACCTTCTTTGTAGTTTTCAATTATACACGGATCGTGTCAAGTTTTTAAAGTACAATATACTTTAAAAACTTGTTAACGAAGCTCTGGTACCAATTGTGGAAAACTAGAAGGGGGGTTGAATAGTTTTGCCAATTAAAACTTGGTTTTAAACTATTTAGATCGACTTATGTCAATCTATTGAAACGTGTGTGTTGGATGTTGATAGATAAGCATATGAATAAATAAGACTAAGAAAAAGAGTAAGAAGCACAAAACCAAAACGTGAGTATTTATAGTGGTTCGCCACAAGGATACCTTCCTTGCCCTACTCCACCCCCGAGTCACCTACTCGAGTTCGTAATCACTACACAACACAAACTCCTTGTGGCGGAGAAGCCTTCACAATGTCGCCTACTCTTTATCCGGTATAAGGCTAGACACCGGGTTCTTCCATGAGGTAGAACCAAACCTATCACAACGTCGCCTACACTTTATCCGGTACAAGGCTAGATACCGAGTTCCATTACAAATGAGGAACTACTACCCAACACTACACAAATCCTATCTCAAAGGAGATCTACTCCTTATGACAACATCAACAAGGATATCAATATCCTTTGACCCAATACAAATCTATCTTGTACATCGACACCCCATATCGAATGTACACCTTAGGCACCTTTCACTAATGGCGTTGACTCGACTTCTAGGCACCTTTCACTAATGCATTTTGACTTGACTTCTAGGCACCCTTCACTAATGCCTTCAACACGGACTCTCGGCACCCTTCACTAATGCCTTTGACATGGATCTTTGGCACCTTTCACTAATGCCTTCAATATGACTCTTCGACACTTTTTCACTAATGTCTTCGTCTTGACCCTTTAGACATCTTTCACCTATGTCTTTGACACTACACTTCTAATGAGAAAGAGAAGAACTATCAACAAGATACCATTAGTAGTCTTGATGATGACAAAGCTAGGCAACCCATGGACTTGAGCTTGCTCGACTTCAAAAGGTGGTGATCTCGCCTTTAAGAGGAACCTAGAGAATCACACAAACACAAAACTATATAGAAAGATCACTTGGATCTAAGGATAGAGAGTTTACAACACTAAGAGAAAATATGTGTGAAAGGGGTAAGTTACAATGAAGAAATGGCTCACTATTTATAGATAAAATATGCTACTGTCCCACGGATCCCTTGCTTGAGGGATCCATCTAGTGTATTCAGAGGGATCCGTGAGACGCTCCTCTTTACCCATGGGTCATGAGTCATGGGTTATGGGTCATGGGTCCTACACTTTGGACCATGGGTATCCAAGTAGATACAATGTATCTACAAGATGCAACGCATTTTGTCCATGGGTTATGGGTTAGCTCCATAGGTCATGGACTTTGGGTTTTACCCAACTACATTCAATGTATTAAGTCAATGGGTCAAATGCTTAGACTTCTACCTATTCTATTGCCCATTATAATACGTACAAAGTATGTATATATTTACCTAATATGTAAACACTAGTTGTTATACATATGCATTATTATAACATGAAAAAACACTATTACTTGTTTAGTGATTTATATGAAAATGTAAATGTGTTAGTAAACTATTGGCTCAAACTAATTACGTATTTATTTGTTTCGTTAAAATGATTTTACGTTTGTTATCGACAAAACATTAGAAGATCGTAAAATATAAATAAACGTTTTTACGGCTTATTTGTATTAACACATGTTTTTTGCTTTATGACTTGCATGGACTTGTTTTCCTATATTACAAGCATCACAAAAAAGTTGCCCATATTTAGTTTTGGTAAGTTTCTAACAAGCTCTTTAGATTATAGCGATTGAATAAGTCGTATATTGGTGTGACCCAATCTTCGATGCCATACGTTCGAAGTATCATCTATTGAAGTTAGACAAAGATTATCTTTAGGCGAGTTACCGATTTTCATTATAAAAATACCATTTCTCCTAACCCTTTTCGTATGGTAATCCCGTATTTAGGTATTTTACTTTCGGTTTCACTAAATAAAACTTCAAAACTTTTATCCACTATTTAAATAATACTTAATAAGTTATAACCAAGATTATTTACTTGACAAACATTGTTAATGGTTAGAGAGTTATGCGAGATCGTACCTTTGCGAATGGTCTTGATTTATCCATTACCGAATGTTACTTTACCTCCGTCATAACCCTTTTAGGATGAAAATAGGCTTTTATTTCTCGTCATGTGTCTTGTGTAACCGTTGTCTTTAATCCATTCATTTGGTTCTAGATCAACCTTTAGACAAACCTCGTTAGAGTCTTTAACCATGAGACAAATCTCATTGTTCTCCTCTTCATTTGGAGATCATGAACCGCTAACAAACGCATTTTGCTCATTAATTGGGTGTCTGGGACAATCACTAATGAAGTGATTTGGATCACCACACTTGAAACACATTCGGTCATCCTTTCCCTTTTTGTCTTCCTTGAAATTTCGGAAGCCTTTCTTGTCATCATAAGGTTGTTTCATGAACCTTCCTCTTCTTCTAAATAACTTCTTGAAGTCTCTTACCGCCATAGCATACTCTTCATCGTTGATATCCTAGCATGAGGTGTCTTCCTCACTTGACTCCTTTTTGGCCTTTAGAGCTAGTGACTTATACTTTTAGTTCTTTTCTTTTAAGGCCTCAGATTTTTTTGCCAACACTACTTCATAGACCTTGAGGTTGCCAATGAGCTCTTCGAGAGAAAGGATTGTCAAATCCTTTGATTCTTCTATTGCCATTACCTTTGGTCTCCACTTTGCCGGAAGTGCTCTTAAGAATCTCTTGACATGATTACGCTTGGAAAAGGTTTCATCAAGTGCTTATAATGAAGTAATAACAATATTAAATTCTGCAAATGCATTTTCAATACTTTGATCATCCGATATTGAGTATGATTCATATTGTTGGACAAATAAACTAATTTCATTGTTTTTCACTTGTTTGTTTCCTTGATGAGTAATCACCAAACAATTCCAAATATCTTTAGCCGTTTTATGCATGAAAATTCTTTCGTATCCCTTTTTGGGTAAAACATTGTATAAAATCAATTGTGTCTCATTATTTGTGGAAAGCATTTTCTTTTGTTCATCTTTTAGATTTAAAGAAACGATGTCATTTTTTCGGTAGAGATGCTTTCAAATACCGCACATAGTCACCATCAAAATAATGTTCCAAAGATGAATATCTTTAGATTTCACGATGTTTCAAATATGTTTTCCAATATATAAAACCGTTAGCTTCAAAGAGTGATGGTCTTTGCATAGATTGTCCTTCTTTGTAGTTTTCGAGATCCATTTGATCGAAAAAGTTTCAAAATACATTTTACTTAAAAACCTTTCTAGAAAACCTACTCTTTATACCAATTGTAGAAAATTAGAAGGGGGTTGAATAGTTTTTACCAAATTAAATTTAGTTTACAAAAACTTTAAGATTGTTAGTATGTGAAACCTTTGAATGTTGAGATAAAAATAATACAAGTTGGTATGAAAAAGAATAATTACGAGAATAGTAAAGAGATAAAAAGGATAGAAGCGCGACACAATGATTTATAGTGGTTCGGCTACAAGGACACCTTCCTTGCCCTACTGCACTCCCTGAGTACCCAACTCGAGAGTTCTTAAGCACAATGTCAACAAACTCCTTTAACCGGTGGAGAAACCTCACATTGTCGCTTACACTTTTTCCGGTACTAAGCTAAATACCAGGTACCTTACACGGAAGAACCAATCCAACACAACTACATAACTATCACAACTACTTTATGAATACAATAAGATGTATCAACAACAAGAAACAACTCAGTGGTCTTGAGGTAATGAAGAAGCCGAGCAAACTCTTCTCTTGAAGAATGGATGACTCGTATGTAAAAAATGTGATATCGTCTTGTAAGAAGAACCTTGAGAAACACAAGAAGAAAGCCGCAAGAATGATCCTTGGATCTGAGGTTAGAGAGATATATTAATGAGAGAATAATTTTACAAGACTGGGTAGGTAGTCATAAAGAAATGGTTCACTATTTATAGGAAAATTTGTCCACTGTTCAGCCGATTTCACTGGATCCTTTACCAGAGGGATCCAGCCAGTGCAATCCAAGGGATCCGGCAACTGGGTCAGTCCAGTCCGGATTTTGGGTTACAATACCGGGTTTTGGGTTATGGTGTATGGGTCACGGGTTCCCAACATGATTTCATGCATGATGCAATACATACTTTGGGTTATGGGTTATGGACTTTGGGTCATTGGTCATGAATTTTACCCATTGTGATGTCATGCATGATGCAACGTGCATGGGCCATGGGTTATGGGTTTTGAATTTAACCCAACATATTTACATACATTACTTACTATTACAAAATAATATATAATTAAACAAATGTAAGTAAGCAGTAAAAATTGATATAATAACATGTAATCTTTTAGATTTGTACTTGATATAATTTTATGTTGTTATCGACAAAACTTATAGAGATTGAGAAATATTAATAAACTTTTTTATGGTTTATTTGTATTAAAACATATATTTAGTTTGTTTTATAAGATTTGTTATTGAATAAATTGTTATGAAATTTGTTGCTATATGGGTTTTGCATAAGTTGTTGTTTAGTCTGTTAAAGATAGTATGGGTTAAACTGCATTTCGGCATTTACATTGTGAGTGTTATATACATAACAACACTAAACTAATCAATCAGCAATCATGGCCACAACTCATATCAGTTGTATGACTTTTATACATAAATCACTATGAAGGGGCGATTCTAAAAACGTGTCAGGGTGCTTGATATACACTTGACCTTTGTTGCGTATTAGCTTTAGCTTATATCTAGGACCCTCAATTCTTTTTTAAGGTTAGACTCTTGAGCTATGATTTGTAATTGCATAGTCGACGTTGCCCATATTCTGGATATGGAAGAAACTATAAGGTATTTGTAATTTTGTGCAATTACCGATAAATAATGGTTAGCTGCTAAACTGATCTTTTGAATATGACAGTTACAAATAGATTTTATATTCAGATATTCTTCATTGGATAGTCAATGATAATAAATCTATGTATACTAATTTTGCGAATTAAATCGTTCAGAGTTTGAGAATAAACACTTTTCCTGAAAATCTTAAGTTGTTACTGAAATGTTTATAAATGTGGGTGTAAGTTGGTGATTCACTTTTGGCCTTCCTGATTACGTGAAATCGGATTCTCTAACGTTGCGTTTTAGTTTAGTGCATTAGTTTTATGATTTTGAGTTTAATATATGGAAGTTTTCGGCTTTATCTCGATTGTGTGGTTTAAGGAATTGAACCTCCAATAAACGCACCGAAATCTTTGAATAAGACCCTTTTATTGTCCAATGCCGGTGACGGTGTCACGAAAATAGGTCGCTGAAAATAAGTGGAAACAATGTGTCGTTGTATAAAGTGAGTTTGAATAGACGAATGTACATATCTTATTCTCTTTTATGCTCAATTCTTTCGACATAGCTTTTCAAAATTCTTTAGAGCTTCAAAGACTGAGGACCTTTTCTTATATCTGGATTCGTCTTTTCAGGTTGCTATGTATGTTGTTATCATGGGGATTATGTGCACGGAACAACCGAAAGTTGTTAACAGAAAGATTGGCAGCAACAAAAGTGCTTATTTGTTACGCTAATACTTTATTTTATCAAAATTTCTTCTAATTTAAAGCCAACAAATGAAACGGTGTGTTGTACATAACACAATATTTGACTCGAGGCATGAATATTCTTGGTGAAATTATTAATAGATTGTTATCTTTTGTATTTAGGCTACACAGAAAATATCAACTACATATAACAACGTTCGGGTGATGAGGATGGAAAAAATCAATATAAATGTTATGTATATGCTTGAAGGAGGGTTTTCACCACCAAACACTCTGGATCGGTGACCCTAACTAAAGGGCTTTGTTGAGGTATGCTATTTATTGATTTCTTTGTAAAATTAATCTTGGCATGAATTTATGATTATCGTGCTTTTTGGTTGATTTTTCTACGAATATTTCGCACTGATGTATGATGTTAACTTATTCTTTGTTTTACCTTAATGCTATCGTCAATACTTCAGGGTGGAAGAAATCGATATAAATGTTCCATATAATGCTTGCAAAGTGATGTTATGTGACAGGGAAAACGTTATACGAGCTTCTTTGTGATAATAATTCTCCTTGCATGCGTCCTAGAAGACCTTTATATCGAGTTCTCCCATCATCCATACGGTAATGTTAGTTTATCAATTTTACATACCGTGCATGTTCTAAATAGAAATTGAACAATGCCTATGTTTTATAGGTCAACTGCAACTAGATACTCCAGGCAGTTATTCCGGGACCTGATACGAGCATATCTGTTTACCCTTTGCATATACATTATGCGGTGAAACTGTCCTTCAAGATGAAACTGTAGATTCAACAAAGACACTCGAAATAGGATACAATCAGGTCAGTTAAGTGGGCAAACAACATGTTTTGCGAGCAAGATTGCAGCTAAAGCATTTACGGCTATTTTTAGGGGTGTTTGTTTTTGCTGTAAAACTCTACTTTAAAGGATGATTGAACTGTTTGAAAATGCATTTTTTTTAAATGCTATTGGGTCTCATGAGTTTCTATGTGGCAACACAAGCGATTGCGCAAGTTTTAACATGACAAGGATATGAAAATACTCAAATAGCGTTGGATTCATCAATAAAATTTTAAGCTTCGCTGCGTATAATCCTAAGATTATATCGAGAACTCTCGACGCTTCGTGAGAGTTTTTATATTCCTGGTCTCTTAAAGCTTGCATAACCGCCTGCATTTTGGGGTTTTTTTTGGCAATGCATATTTATGTCCATCAACTATATTTGTATTGTATTACGTGTGAATAACCCTACTTATATTTGTATTTACGCGTTATGTGTGAAAAATAATGATTGTAGTTGACTGATAACAATTAAAGTTTTCACATAAATTTATAATACATCATTTTCATTGCGTCTCGACATTTAGAGGTTTTCGGGCTCTCTTTAACACGTGTTTGTGCGGTTGACAAACAAATTAGTGAACAATATTTATAACAAATACATGCGTTTTAAAACGCCCCAACGCAATGTGCGTCAACATTACTCGTTTAACAAAGAAATGAATCTATACAAGAATGTGTGCTCGAGTCTTGACTACCAATTTAAATGCAATTACCACAAAAACCACTTCCCACCCTCATTTACAAAAATAAACCCCTAAAAACGGTTTTACAAAAACCGACACTCCGAAAAAATTATTTTGCTCACCTTTATTCTTGCTCGCCATTTTCAATAAAAACAAAATGACTGAATGCTAAAAATCATTTGCTCGCCCATATGACAAAATGTGGAGCCAACTTACATATGCACGTGTATTACATTTGTAAGCTTCCATTTGATGATATGTAAGCTTTTATCAATTGATTTATAAGACATTAATTTTCAGCGAGCAAACTCCTCTTCCTTGCCACATCTTTGCTCGCCGATATAGGTGCTAAAATACAACGAATATAGCGAGCAAACCGATTTCAAAAGAAAAAAGTAAGATTCGGGTGCTAAAAGACAATGCACATAACAAGCAAACCCTTGATCGCCCCCTCGCTTTGCTCGCTTGGTCAATTTTTGTAACACCACTCCCGATTATCCATTTTGGTAATCATTCTTCAATAAGGCTGGGCATACACGTGACCCAGGTCACCAGGTGCCACATCAGCTTTCTCTCTCAGGCGACCATACACGACCAGGATGCCACAGTCGATGACCGATTCTTTTCTTTTTTTTTTTTTTTTTTTTTTTAATTCAAACATTTTAAACAACAAATCTAAATTCATTAAAATTAAAAACATTACAGTACAAAATTCAAATAAACAACATTACGTAAATTATTCAAATAACGTTAAAAACATTAAAAAAATCTTCATCGTCTTCCTCATCGTCATCGTCACTATCGACTTCATTCTCTTCATTGACATGATTTCGACGATTTCTCCAAATGTGTTCGATCAAATCAGATTTTAAGTGTTGATGAGTTGATGCGTCCATTAGCTCATGAGTAACTACTAACGATTCTTCATGCGATCTTAAGGGATCATGATCTTGGTGTCCCTCATTTTCGAACCATGTAGGACATATCGCTCGATGCTTGTGTCAAATGATCATATTATGTAATATGATACATGTATACATAATATCTTTGATATCTTTTTTATACAACCCTCGCGCAGGAACTTTAAGCATTTTCCACTTCTTCAACACACTAAAAGCCCGTTCCACATCTTTCCTTGCTGCTTCGTGCTTCCTCTTGTACAATTTTCTTTTTTCATCACCTGTGGGAGGATTTGAAATGGGCTTAATAAGAACGGACCATTGTGGATATATCCCGTCAGTAAGATAAGATCCCTTTATAAGCCACATCGTTAGCCTCGAATTCAAGGTCCGGTGCTCTCCCGGTTTGATATCATTGAAAGCAGGGAACGACGTGAAACGCTTACGCCGTTATTCATTCCGAGACACTAAAGCACGCATGCCAAACCATAAATCTGGGAAGCGACCGCCCAATAAACCGAATGGATGTGGCCCGTGATCACCCTTAGCATATTGAGCTCTCGATCAATGCTTCCGTCATCCCGTGAAAGCCATGCTTATGCTCGCTATGAGCATATAATCTTTCAAGGTCGAATCACGGGCTTTCGCAAATACTCAAGACTTAACTCTCCAAACCTAACTCTCAACTTAAACCCGATTACTTACTCTGCCGGAGGATAATCGTGAGACAATTCCACGATAAGCCTAACGGTGTTTTACATTTTTTCTTAGTGCGCGGTCTCAAGCATCAAGGTCTAATTGATACGGAACCGCGATCACGGTCAATTAGACCTTGATGCTTGAGACCGCGCACTAAGAAAACATAAAACACCGTTAGGCTTATCGTGGAATTGTCTCCCACGATTATCCTCCTGCGTGAGAGTAAGTAATCGGTTTTTAGGGTTTAGTGGAGAGTTAGGTTTTGTGATCGTACCTTTAATGAGGGCCGAGATGCCCTTTATATACATACGAAATCCTTGTCGGTTTCGTGTTCCACAACCTTCGGCGTATCCCGCCTAAGTCGGTTGGTTGATACATATCCCATAAATAAGAGATATCCGATATCAAGGCCATAAATAACTTCGGGTTTGGGCCTTCGTGAGCCCAAACCGTTACCGTGTTAGCCCACTCGTACTGGGCTCGAGTGTTAGTAGCGTTCATTAGTCGGGTTCATGACCCGAATGCGGACTATACGTCATCAATATAACTCCATGATAACCTTGCAAAACTTACGGAGACAATCACGGGACGTTGTTGCAGCCATTGCCAGATTCTCGTCAAGAGAATCAGGAACGGCCGCGTATCCCAATTGACGAATGGCAGCAGTACACTTGACCAATGGGCTAATACCAGGTATGCCCCTAACATCAAGAGTTTGTTGAAAATAAGGAGAATGCTCGGTTACCTCTCGAACAATTTATGTGAATAGTTCTCGGCTCATTCGGAACCCCGACGGAATGTTCTTGCGTCGAATCATGGTTTTCGAGAAGTATGCCGCCACTAAACGATTATGAGCACCTCATGATCCCTACGTATGTACCTTCGTCGAACTTTTGGCTGTGATGCTTTGTAAGCCTTCCAAGCAAAATCTGCAAACTCCACAAACTCACTAAAAACTTCTTCATCGTCGGAAGACGAAGAAGAACCAAATAAAAGCTCGAACAACATATTAAAGAATGTGCTTTCTGGTATTGAGATAGAATTGTTGATTGAAATTGTGTGTTTTAGAAATGTGTTTGAGTTAATATTTATAGGAAAAGTTAAAGGTTTTTTTTTTTTTTTATGGCAACGGTCAAATTTGGAAAATATGAGAATATGGGAGCATTGAATATCGGTTGTAATTTCAACCGATACCCAAAAAAATTGACTTCGACTGATATGATGACCAACGACCCACACTTGACATGACCGATATGAATATCGATCATCGTTGAAAAATTTTGTTGACCGACCGAGTTAAAAGACTCATTGCGTCCAGCCTAATGGTCATTTAAAATTTCCCTCATCAATTTAATTCAAAGCTGAGACGTGAATAAGTGAATTAGTGATTTAATGGGCTTAAATGATGAAAATGGGCCTGAAGCATGTTATAGGCTGTCCTAAAACGTGTTTGATTAACTATTCTTTTTCTAGCATGTCTTTTACTGCAACTTGAACTAAAATCTGACCTCGTGTAATGCCAAATGAACTAACACAAATCAATTTTAAGCATTTTGACCAAACAGCCTTGTAATGCCATACGAACTAACAATATATCAGTTTTGACTCGCCATGTTTGACCATCTAATGTTAGTTGGCAATGAACCAAATTTTTAGCTAATCTGACCCCACACACACTATAAAATTGGACTAGAAGTTGGCACATAACTCATGATCATCCAGTTGTTCATAAAAATAGTCAAATTAATTAACTTACTTAAACGTTGTCAAAGAGTTTGTTAAGACTCACGATGGATAATGGATAAGTCAATCCGTTAGAAAGTTTTGGCAAGTACAACCCGAGCTAAGTTGTTCGAAGTTTGCTATACGGAGTAGCATTGTTTAATAAAAATGAGCGTAATCTCAGCTACTTATAAAATAAATTTATCTTTTCTTGAAACTTAAAAACGAGGAGAATTATTTTACATATCAAACTTTTCTCACATATCAAAGTACTCATCTCCATCATCCATCTAAAAATAAATTAATAGATGAAATTAAAAGCATTTTATTATTTCACAAATTTTTTATAATTTAAATATATTTTAAACCGTTAATCGTTAAGCAAAAATATTTACACCGTCACGACGAACATTTAATTATCTTTCTATAGACGGGCACTTTGATATACTTTCAAAAAAAGAAAAAAAAATCATTTTTTTTCACTTTTATCGTTTTTTTTCGTTTTTTTACGTTACTGAAATTTACATCAAAAAATCATATATGATTAAACACTAATTTGAATATCACATGTGATATTAGTGTTAAATCATATATGATATGTAATATCACTAATATCACATGTGATATTCAAACTAGTGTTAAATCATATATGATTTTTTAATGCAAATTTCAGTAACATAAAAAAACGAAAAAAACTTAAAAAAAAAACGTGAAAAATAAGAAAAAAAAAATTGTCGAAAATATATCAAAGTGCCTATTTATAGAAAGATAATTAAATGCTCGTCGTAATGATATATTTTTTTTCGGTTAACGATTAAAGGTTTTTGAAATATATTCATATTTGAAAAAAAAATATGATGAAAATGGGTAATTGTTGGGATTAATCTCATCCATTAGATCAAATAAAAATGGAGGGTGGAGATTTATCCCTTGATATATAAAGAATATTTTATTCTCAAATGATCTTAAATCCTTAAAAATACTTAAAAAAGAGTAAAGTAATTTACCTAATATACCTTTGATTAAAAATTGTAATATCCGTCACTAAATTAATATTTTATATATTTTAATCTTCAAACTTTTATTATTTTTCGTTTATAACACACAAACTATTTTCTCACAATGACTACAAATTAAACTCATAAATGTTGCATAATATAATTATTAATCACTATACACCATCGTTTTACGTGAGTATTCGTCTAGTATTAACCAAAAAGAATCTTATTTATGCCTCCCCAAAAGTGATTCTAACACACTTTAACATTATTTATTTTTCAAGTTTTTTTTTGTTTTTTTTGTTTTTTTCTTTTTTTTAATTTTAAAAACTGCTACATTTATGGTTATAATAAAGTGGGTTCAACTATTTCTAAAAGTGAGGTGATTTGCACATTTTTAAAAAATGGTTGGGACATTTTATTTTGAGTGTTTGGACATTTATATCCTTACAGGATAATAATAACAAAAAATAATGTGAGTGTATAACTGTGCAAACACTTAAAATGTGAGTGTCTCAATCATTTTCGGAAATGTGCAAACCACCTCCCTTTCTAAAACCATTATATGATTTGTTAGGGCCCAAGATGTGTTTATGATTTGAATTTGGATTTGGATTTAGATTTGAATTTTGAATTATATGAAGAAAGAGAAAATAAATAATTAATATCTTATATATCTATACTACTTTATAATGCATTTAGGCATTCTAAAATTAGAAGGCTTAAAAATTCAGACTTTTTTACTTGCTTATTATGGAAAGATATATTATAATGCATGAAAATTAAGAAAAGGAGTTCCAACGTCGTGAGATACGTGTGCACTTAACAAACTCCAAGCCTAACTTCTAACAAACTCAACTCTAACTCCTAACCACCAAAAATTAAGATAAGAGCCCAATTATAAAACGATACGTCACTCTAAACTAAAAATTCATCTTTATTTTCAAATTAAAATATCTTTTATCTACTTATTTATATTATAATCTAATTTCACCATATTTTCTAAAATTTTATGCTCTTTAATTCAACATCCATTTTAATATATTTTATGAGTTTTAGTTTTATATTTTTAGTAGGTTTATTTTATTTTAATTCAAATTTTACAACTTTAACCTTTATTTCATTTATTCGATCAATATAATCTTGATTCACAAAATCATATACTTTGGGGGAGTGTTTGACGCGTAGCAGAGATTGCGGTATTTTATATCGGGAATAATGATGTCGCGTGAAAGTTACTTTAACCCAAACAAACACTTACAACCAACATATACATATACATTCTAAATGCTAAACGAATTCACTAAACGGTAGTAAACACATATAACTATACTTATCGTCATGTCATTGTCACCACCATCTCATCACATCACCACCTCAAAACATTTGTTCCTACAAATAGTCATGGTCTGCCACACCGCATCTTGGCGTGGTCTTCTAGTCTTTATAAAAAGTAAAAAAAAAAAAATTATTTGTGGCTAAAAAGGCATCAAGCAGTTTTTTTTTTTGTTATGGAAACCACAAAATCCCATCAAAATAAGGTGGATTAAAAATTTGGAGTCAAAAGTCCATGTCGGGGTATGCTGTGAGGGGAAGACGGGTTGGTGCGGGTTTTGGTAAAACTGAACCGCATCCGCAATTGCGGTTTTAAAATGAGAATCCATGAACCGCGGTTTTATGGGTTTGCGGTTTGGTTTTGGATTTTGCGGTTTTAAAGTTTTTTTTTTTTTTAAATTCTATTTTTGGTATATATTTATTATAGAATAAATACATCATATGGTTACATAATGATTAAAAACATATATATACTAATGTTGGGTAGTAGTATAAAATTATAAATCTCTAGAATAATAAAAGTCAAATGAGATGAATTTTTTTTAAATTTCGACGATATATCGATAAAAAAACAAAATTATATGATATAAAAACGCAGACAATAATTAACTAATAAAATTCGTTTGAAATAACTAATTATGAAAATATTAATAAAAGTATTTAATCATTCAAAAATTATAAAATATACTTGGTTTATTTAAAATAAAAATAAAAATATATTTGAATATGACTTTGCGGTTCGGTGCGGTTTTGCGGTGCGGTTTTGGTGAAACTGAAACCGCACCGCTGAATGCGGTTTTTTATTTTCAAGAACCACACCCCCGGTTTTTGTTGCGGTTTCGATTTTTGCGGTGTGGGTTTTGCGGTTTTGTGCGGGTTTACGGTTTGCGGTGCGGTTTCTGCTCACCCCTATTGCCAGGGGTAAGAAAAATACCAAATAATTTTTTAAAAAATTCTATTAATCTAAACCGGTAAAAATCTTATACCAAATGGGCCTTTAATTTGTGCCTAAAAATACAACAGAAGACCATTTCTACTCTTTCATTATTTATTACGGAGTATATTTCTATACGAGTAAATAAAGACATTAAAAAAAAACTTAGTGATATTAACCATAAAGGAAAAACTGGTTACATGAAAAATGTTTGTTTGATACAAAAAAAAGATACGTCTAACATAGTTCTTGTATCAAACAAACATTTTTGTTAAGTTATATACACAGTGTACTGTTTCCGAAAATAAATAATACTGTGACAACTGACAACCATTCAAGTATTTAACCAAGTATCAAAAGGCTTGTATTCTAATAATACTTCTTGTTGTGTGGGAAGCTCCTCAACTTAAAATGAATGTAGGTTCAAGTTATGGTTACAACATGTGAGATAATATGTGGTATGTATTTGCGAGATAGTTTGTTTCTGTTCTAAAAAGAAAAAGAAAAAAAAAAGTATTTAACCAAGTCTCATGATAGAGGTGCACAAATGGGTTAACCGGTTCGGTTTGACGGCGGTCAAACTCGAACCGGTTTGGGTCAATCGCGAAAAACCGGTCGGGCAGGGTGAACCGTTCGATGGAGAAACCAACCGGTCCAAACCGGTTTGGGCTCGATTTGGGACCGGTCTAGACCGTTAACCGGTTTGACGGTTCTAGTATTTTTTTTTTTCGTAAATCGTTTATAATCGTTTTCTTGTTTCGTGTATTAATAAACTAGAACTTTTATTTAATAGAGCGGAGATCATACGATACATCACATTACATATAAACTTAAAACACAACACATAATAACTTAAACATAAATCATCGATAACTTGATAAGATACTCAACGAGTCAACGCCAACTCGAGGTCTCGAATCGACATCAACCGCGGTCTTGGCGGCAATTCTTACGTGTAAACCTCAACGGCACGCGGGAAGTGGGTTTGAAAAACATAAACAATACTTACATTGAGCCATTCGCTTGCCATCCGACATTTCGGCGTGGTTGTAGTGAGCCCAAACCATGGGATTACCGCCACATCCGACATAAACAATACTTTACGTTGGTAATTCTGTTTGCCATCCGACATTCCAAAAAACCCGCCCATTAGCATAAAAACCGGTTACGAACCGGTTAACCGAACCGGTTATAGGTTCCGGTTAATAAAAACCGGTCTTCAAACCGGTGGATTTCTCGCAACTAAGAACCGGTTCCTAACCGGCGGTTAGGGAAAAAACCGAACCAGTTAGGGTCAAAACCGGTTTTGACCGGTTGAGTTTTTCGGTTTGTCTTCGGATGCGGTTCGGTTAACCGGTTCAACCGACTAATCTTGAGGTAATAAAACAGTGTTGAAAATTAAGTTAACAAATGTTATT
The DNA here is from genome assembly GCA_022545495.1 of Chrysanthemum lavandulifolium. NCBI lineage: Eukaryota > Viridiplantae > Streptophyta > Magnoliopsida > Asterales > Asteraceae > Chrysanthemum > Chrysanthemum lavandulifolium. Next base: position 218,878,096 of record CM040242.1, read on the forward strand.
AGTAAAATAATTTGAGTGTTACGAGGGTGATAATAAATTCGCCGTTGACGTAATGGCACCGGTCCACGAGTAAGAGCCTGAATTGGTCACAGATTTCCCACGTTTTATTCTCTTTCTTAATTGAGACAACGACTTTTTACCAAAATTGTAGAAAGAGTCCTCGCGGTTTATTACATTACCTCTAATGGCCCTTGTAAGTTTTTTCAATCACAATATGATTATCATAGCTTAAAAAAAAAAAAAAAAAAAAATTGTGTATACACACACCAAGTTAACAGAATGGTGGCGACTTTAAGTTCAAGAAAAAGGAGCCAAGAAAAGTTATCAAAATGTTACAAAGTTTCTTATTACTTGTTCTATCAAAAATACATAATTAAAGATAAACATAATTATTACACTACTATTTATTTATTTATTTATTTTATTTTTTACCTTTAAAACTCACAATTTTACCCATAACTATATACTTGATGTTTCATTCATAACAATAAGTTCAAGTAAGAGTAATATATCAAACTTACTTATCTATTTTTAGTAGATAATTATTTTAAAATAAACCAAATAAGAAAGATGGATAATAATATTAAAACTGAGGAAGAAGTATATGCTTTGAGCTCAATTTATAATCAATTTATACTACTTTATAATGCATTTAGGCCTTTTAAAATTAGAAGAACTTAAAATTAAATTTTTACTTTACTTATTATGGAAAGAGTTTTTCTAACATAAAATTAAGATAAGGAGCCCAATCGTCGTGAGATGACGTGTGTCACACTTAATAAACTCAGCTAACTCTAACCGCTAAAAACCAAGATAAAGAAAATCAATTATAAAATACATGTCATTTCTTAACTAAAATTCATCTTTATTTTTAAATTAAAATATCTTTTTATCTACTTATTTTTTTATAATCTAATTTCACCATATTTTTAAAATTTTATACTATTTAATTCAACATCCATTTTGATATATTTTTATGAGTTTTTAGTTTTTATATTTTTAATGGGTTTATTTTATTTTAATTCAAATTTTACAACCTTAACCTTTACTTCATTTATTTCAATCAATATAATCTTGATTGTCAAAATCATATACTTTTGGGGTAGTGTTTGACGCGTAAGAGATTCATGAGGTATTTCTATATCGGAATAATGATGTCGCTGAAAACTACGGAAAGTTACGATGAACCCAAACAAACACTTACAACTAACACATATACATTCGAAGTGTTGTGAACGAATTCACTAAACGGTGCAAACACATATAACTATACTTATCATGCCGTGTCTTTCGGTCTTGGCTAGTGTTTGTTGTATAAAGCTATTTCGTATTAAATGCATTTACTTTGAATATAATAATAATAGTCATTGAGGGTGTTAATTTTAAGAATTTAAAATATAGAATATCAATTAATTATACAGACTTTTAAAAAGTGGAACACAAAAAATAGAGATGGTGAGATTTAAAGGTGGATGTAAATATTGTTTCATCAGAAAAACTTAAAACTTGTAAATATGATATTTAATTTTATAATAAATTTTACATTCATTTTATTTTAATCTTTTGAACTTAATTCTAAAAGTATAAAAATGTAAAAATAAAGATAAAAAATATATTAGAGTGTGTCACTGGTACATTAAATCTCTACTTTCATTATTATTATTATTTTGGTTGAATGAAATATAAAGAACATATTTAAGGCACGAAAGATTTACAATCATAGTGAGATGAAAACAAATAAATTAGTCAAAAACCTTAAACTGTAAACAGATAAGATATTTGCTCATGTCACATTGAAAAATAAGTATATGACTCAGATATATGCGACTTAATTGAGATATTATCATTAATAATTTTTATCATTTCCTGACCACCTAAAATCAAAAAAATTGTAAGTAAATCAAATGTTTTAGCACTAATCTTAATCTTAACTATAAATAAAGCATTTAGGACTTTTATTTTTAGAAGTTTTAAAAATTTTAAGCTTACACACTTACTATTATTATTAATTTTTGAAATTAAAACTTTACAAACATACTAATTGCACATTAAACTATGACAGTAAATTGGATGCAAGTTACAATAATAAAATACAACTAATATAATGAATTTAATATGTTTAAATAATTAAAATTAATAACTTTTTGAATTTGCATATATAATAATGACATATTAATTCTTCATTCATAATACAAACACACAATTTCTAAACTATCATCTTTCATTTCTAAAATTGTTAAACAATATTCGCAAAAAACATAAAATGAGAAAAAGCGTTAAACACAATTGCTCGAACAACTACAATACGGCATCTATCTTAAGTAGTTTAGTTATAAGTAAATTCTATTGGATAAAAATGAGGTAAGAGATATATAAAGTCCAAGAAAGTATTTTAATGTGTGAGTAAAAATGTCACAACCAATGAATGTTCTATTATGCATTTATGCCAAAAGAGGTTGACTCTAAAAAGCAAGTCAAACCACATCACTTGTCCACTTCAATAAATACTATGAAACGTATCGAATCTTATACTCCCTCCGTCTCAAATTTATTGTCCATATTTCCCTTTTGGGATGTCTCAAAATAATTGTCCACATTCCATATTTAGTAATAAAAAGGTTATTTTGTGAGGGAATATTCTATTTATGTGGTTAAAAATTGTAATGGACCCACTTTTATTAAACTTTGTGTTTTTTGTCTCCTGACAATAATTTTGAGACGGAGGGAGTAATAAATAATATTTCCAATTTTAAAAACTTCAATCTTTGCAAATAATTTCGCTCAATATTCCATTTGACAGATTGTTTTTATAAGAAGAAGAAGAATAACAAACGTATGGTTTGGTTTATTCCTTGTTTGTTTTATTATAGTAAATGCTATAAGTTTCTTGATCATTAGTCTATCTTTTTATTATTTATGCTTCTTGGGTTGTTTTGGTTTATGATCATTTGAGTTTTTAAGGTTTGTTTCTTGCTCTTTTTTTCTGTTTTCTATGATTGTTTTTTTGGTTCATTAGTTTATGTTTTTTGTTTCATATGTGTTTTTTGTTCATGAGTTTGTTATTTTTGCTAGAAAGTGGTGTTTAGGATTTGATATTAGTAAGACTTATGTGCTTTTAGTGGTTTTGATATAGTAAATAAAAAAAGTTTAGAGGGTAAACTTTGTTATTTAACCATTTGTGAGTGAAACAAGTTATGAAGGTATTTATTGGAGTTAATATGCTTTTTTGATACAGAATAAGCAGTTTTTATTATTCTGTAACTTCATATGTTGGTTGATGATTAAAAAGGTATTTATTAGGAACAGTTTGTGATCTGGGGTGATTGAGAAGTATTATTTTGTAACTAAGACATGTAGGAAAACCAATTAATATGAATGATGTTGATGTTGATGTTGAGTAATACGATTCTCTCTCGATTTATGTAGCAAGTCAATTTCTGAGCTTTAAGATTCCTAGATAGTGATTTTGGAGTTTGAGTTTTTTGCTTATATTTTGTAGTTTCTTTATGTCCTAATTCCTAAATATGATTCTGTTGCAAAATGATGATATTCTCATGTAGTTTAATGTAAACATGCATTTTTACATAGGAATAATTTTTTTTAGTTGTGTTGTGGTGTTATGCGCGTTAGCGATAGGATCTCATGTTCATATCATGATTTATGGCTTTATGCCAATATATACAACTGTTCTTGTTGATGCACCACTTAGTTTAGCTGAAAATGGTAATCATCGTTTGAACACATTAATTAGGGTCGTGACTTGTTAGGGGTTGAATTCCACAATCTTAACCAACTCGACTACTAGAGTAGGTGATTGTGATAGCTGTTTGTGTTTTTATGGAAATAATGTGCTTTTAGGTGTAAAACCAAATATTGATTATTCCAGTAGACCTATTTATTCAGTACTTTGAAGAAGTAATGACTTCCCTAATTCTCATTTCTGGTTGTGTTAATGTTAAGGCAATTTGGTTCTTGAGTCAGGATGAAATCTAAGTTGCAGGATCAATGAAGGTTTTCATTGATTCTAGCTTGACTCCATCTATAGAAAAAAAACCTACTACATAAACAGTGAGACGTTGAGTTAAGTTATAATGTATAAGTGTCAGTTTTATTTTGGATTATGAAATTAGTTGGTTAAAATTTTATCAGACTGTAATATTAAAATGTTTATTAATGCAGAGCTGGTTGTTTGCAGTTCTTTGAAGATTTTGATGGAGGACAAGAAATTAAACTTCAATCGACCACTTCTTTCTGTAAGACGGAACCCATCGAAATTAGCTAGTTCCCAAAAGGATGCTCGGCGAAAGAATGAAAGTTCAGCTCCCGCTTTACTCCCAAGTCCATCTTATAAATCTGAATTGCATTCGGGGCCATTAAGAGACGCTGGAACTGTTCCTTTTGTGTGGGAACAAAGTCCAGGAAGACCAAAGGATGAACGGCAACCACAAAAATATCCTATAGTTCCAAAGCTTCCTCCAGGTAGGATTTCAAGACCGAAAAAGCAAGATTTGGATACATCTAATGAGGCAAGTGGGTTCAGAAAAGATTCTTCTGAGAGCTCAAAAGATTCTCGTTCAAGAGATGATGATCATAATAGTCACGATGACGTATTTATGGATTCGCTTGATATACTCCCACAGGATGAATATGTGCCAAAAGTACCTCGACCTGTTCCTAGAAAAGAAATGATTAAAGAAAAGCCACGAGAGGTGAAAAAGGTAGTGAATAGGGAAAATGAGAAGCCACAACTTACGTATGGTCCCAACTTTTTACAGCTTAATGATAATGATGACGAAGATAGCGAGTCTGATTTTGACGAGCATGAGAACATGTCATTTAAGGTTTGTGGATTGCTTCCACATTTTTGTTTAAAGGGTTCTATAGGTCTTTTAAATCCAGTACCGGGATTGAGTGTCAGGACGAAAATGCCAGTATCTTCCGCCAATAGAAGGCGTGCTGCCGCTTCATCTGCTAATTCTCAGGTATATATCTTTTACAGTTCACATATAAATTTTAACCCATTTTCTAATGAATGGGTTGATATGGGTTGTCTTATATTTTACCGGGTCAAGGCGGTTGAACCGTTGAACAATGTGAAAGTTGCTAAAGGTGTATTTCTATTTCATGAAACCTCATTACATTTTGTTAAACAAAATAGTATATTATTGAAATTATAAGTTTTGTATACGAATTTGACACGTTAGGTTTTCCATAATATATTACGGAGTAACTTTTTTGGATTAAAAGTGTCTGCCATACCAAAAAGTTACCTGTTTGACTATCCGTAACCCAACTTAACTATATTTCATTCTGAGTTTGAAGGTTTAGATGTTTATTTTTTTTCTTGAATCTTATTAGCCTGCTAGAGTTGCTGCATATGAGCACAAATCACCAGTCAAGCACCAAAAAAATGAAACTGTATGTAAGAACGAGTCAACCGAAGCTACCAACCAGATAAATTCCAGAAAGCTAGAGGGAACAGAACTTTACGATCGCTTACAAGGTCGTGGGACTTCAAATAATCTTATAGAATCATTGCCACCTCCTGTATCTGAAAGAAAAGAAGTAAATCCACAAAACAAAGGGCTAGTTAGCTTCAAGGAGTTACTAGCTTACGAAAATGAAAAAGAAGCAGAGCCCCAAAGTCCTATGTTTGAGAAGACTCTTTACGTTGATACTATACATAAAGTGGAAACTATCAAACCCGAATTGAAAGAAAATGATGCTGGTATTTTTGAAATTTCACATATTCCTGCTGAGTCATTCAAGTCAGACGTGCTTGCTAATAAATTGAAACCGGATAAAGAAATGATCAAAGACACGGGTGTCTGCAAAGATCCCAAGGTTGACAAAAAAGTCAAAGCTGCTAAAAAAAACGGATTGGAGTTGCCTGCTCCTCCACCATTACCAAAATCTCCATCAGATTCCTGGCTTTGGCGTACTTTGCCTTCTGTGTCATCGAAAACTACATCCTCACGGTCAAATCCTAAATATACTTCCAACACAACAGCAATGGTGGATAAAAACGTTCAGTCACGATTTCCACAGGTATATTGATTAACCTCTTTTATGTAATCTGTTTTGACTGTGGCAAAGTGGGCTGATTGGGCAACAGATGTCGGGATTCAGTAATCTGGTAATTTTTTTATTATAGGTCGGGTCGGTTGGACCTAAAACACATTTTATTTATTTATTTATTATTTTATAATAACTAGCATATCTACTCTCAAACATGATTACAGACTATACATTTTTTAATTATAATATATTTTCTAATATTTGGTAGGTTTTATGTATCATATAGGGTAAAAATCCCGTCTGACCCATTTCTGTTTTACTCAACATTTTTTTTACCTGTTTGACTCGTTAAAGATAAAAACATAACCTGAATCTACCCAGTTACATGTCAATGGGTCGAAATTGTCACCTCTTGTTAACAATGAACTAAAATGGACGCTTTTTGTACACTTTTTCAGTGACTCTTGCTTCCTATACCTGAAGCTTAGCCTTGTGGCTCTCACTCCTCAAGATACTTATTCTTATGTGGTCAAAGGTTAGCGTGTTTGCTAGTTATACAAATCAGTTGGTTTAGAGTATGGTTTCTTTCGGTGCTTATACCACATTTTTATCTTGTAATTAGTTTAGTGAATAATAAGGAAAAGTTTGTTGTAGGCTTGTATATGATAAGGAAAAGAAAGGAATAAAAAGGTTTGTGAAAAGGGAATTGGTATAAACTGGTCTGTAAAGATATGTGTCTTCATGATGTTTTCATAATTGGAAAGCAAGTACCACTAAGAAAAGATTGGAAAACTTTATGCGACAATGTCACCACATTTTCGTTGGAGGAATTGAGCTTTATACTATGCTTTGTTTCTTTTCTTTTGTTTTAGCAGATAAGGGTCATGTACAATAGTCCTATCTAAGTAGGGCAATACTTAAAGTTATAACTTTAAAGTAGATTATAGTGTTTGTAAATTCAATGAATAGGAAATAATATAAGCCTATCAATTTCGTTTGCCCCACCAGCTTTGGCTGTGCAAAAATCATAGCGGGTCGACTAAACGGAAAACCAAACAGACCGATTATACGTACTCAGTTCAGTTCTTAAGCTTTTCAAAAGTGTATGCACTTTTGAAAACCGGTTCTTCATTAGACTAACCAAACCGATCCTTTGTTTTTGTTCTTAGTTTTACAAGTTTAAATAAAGACGTAGAAGATGTCTTTTAACCTTGGAGTTTATTTGTTACGTTAGCTAATACTTTGTAATAGGCTTCTAGGCTGTATCTTCTTTTTATTACTCTATTATTTATGTTTTTCTTTGTGCCATGCTTTTTGGTTAAGTGGTTGTATTCTGGTTCTAGAGGTATGTATCGGACGCTGACCTAGTGTTGTAGTCGCGAGAGTCTCGTACTCTCGTGTGCCATCACTTTTGAATCTTGTACCTTACAAAATAAAATTACCTGATACCGTTCCCCTCTACCCAAGAAAAGTTAGTTGTTGCTGATTATCGATACGGAATTGGCTTAACAAGTTCTTTTTACTACTACCTGATGTATGTCTGAATATATATAAAACTTTTGATGAACAAAATAACATGTACTGTTTCTAAAATGACCAAAAGTTGAAATTAATAATTTGTGTAGATTATTTGATGATTGTTTCATATACCATATACGAGCATCGGGAGTGGTATCTTTCCTGGACGGGAAAAACTCCCACGTCGACGACATCAATCTTAGAACTGCTGACCCCCCCTTCTTGCCATATGCTTTTGGGTTTTGTTCGAAGCTCTCTGCTGATTTCCATTGCCACTCAGGCACTCCTCATGCTCTAACAAAGAAACGGAAATTCCTAACCCGTGGAGGCTGATTTTTTGTTTCGAAAACAAATTACTGATAATGAAATATCCATCTGATTTACAAAGAGGGCACCAATTGATATATAACCATACACTGTTACATGCACAGCACACTACCATTAATACATATTCATTAAACTCAAAGAGATTAAGGAAGTACTTGATATTGCAGTTTAAACTTTAAACACTTAAAAGTTACTTCACTGGGTAAATGTGGATTATGTTGACACAACACATCCAACATTTACCTTACACAAAATATCATGAGTTTTTGTTTTCATGTAAATAGATTGCAACATACTTAAATTAAACTCATACAACAAACTGTCTTAAAGTTTGTGTAGAATCAAGTGAGCGCCAAACTGAGGTTGTAGAGTAAACATATCATGAGGAGCATGCGAGTAGGATGAAGAGAGCTCAAACGAGAAATTCTGCAGAATCATTGCAAGCGCCATTTTAGCTTCTAGCATACCAAAGTTTTGTCCGATACATATACGTGGGCCCCCTCCAAATGGGATGTATGAGGCTTGCCCCTTGGTCACATGTGATATACCTTTGGAGAATCTCTCTGGATTAAACTCTTTTGCATCATCGCCCCATATATCACGGTCTTGTTGTAAAAACAACGGGCTTACCTGGATGAGAGTATTGGCGGGTAAGGTTAAGTTCCCTACTTTAGTTTCTTTATGTATTAGTCGCCTTAGAACGGACACCGGAGGATATAGTCTAAGAACCTCATTAAAGATCATGCTAATCTGCAAATCAAAACAATAATCTTAGCTGATTTAACAGATCAATATTTGGTCTTAGTAAATTTCAGATATTAAAATGACTTACTGTCTTTAGCTGATTTAACCCATCAATATCTGGTTTACTTTTTCCGAAGACATGTAGAACTTCCTCTCTTGCACGCGTTTGCCAATCTATGTGTTGACTCAATAAAACCATAGTCCAAACAAGCATGTTTCCAGTGGTCTCTTGGCCTGCAAAGTAAAAAAGCTTGCATTCTTCGACTACTTCCTCTATGCTTAAACCATAACTTTTGTTCTCAAGTTCTTTACTGTATTTGTTATTCGAATCCAAAAGAATGCCCAAAAGATCATCATTACTAGTTTCCCCAGCTTCAAGTAAAGCAACCCGCTTATTGATAATGCTCCTTATCAATGCCCTTACTTCCCTATCAATCTCTTTCATCCTCTTGTGGCGCTTTTGTTGGCACAAATCTGTTGAATCTCATATATTTAGGACTAATAAACCTTCTATACTAAGAAATAAAAAGTCATGGTCACTTAAAATTTTGTAAAGAGGCAAAATTATATATTTAGGTGTTATTCTTTTGCATGTTATTTAATTAGTACAGTTTTTTCCCATAAACAATATTGTAAGAAAATAAACTCACCTATATCCTGGAAAGTAAACAGACTGAAAAGCCTTCATTAACAACTTTGCATTTTCCGTTTGAAGTTCAAATATCTTTCTTCCTTGCTCATAGCTACTACCAAACGCGGTTCGTGAGATTACGTCACTCGTAAATGTTTCAAGATAAGGCCACACATCTACTTCACATGAACTTTTATTGATTAGCATTTCTTCCCATTTATCAATCATCTCTCTACAACTCACATAAAATGCAGGTATCATATGCTGCAAAAACAATGTACATATATCAAAACTGTTTTAAAGGCGATATTCCTTTCATGATTATAAAAGAGAATGAGATATCATGAAACCTTGATCTTCTCTACATGAAATGCGGGATTGATGATTTTTCTATGTTTAACCCATTGATCACCCTCGGCGTCAAATATTCCTTTCACTACAAGCTTTGATAACGGATTTCCTCCCCTTGACTTTTGGAATTGATAGTAGTTGTTCAATATCTCGCGTGCCATAGCTGGCTCAGATATGCACACCAAAAGTTTGGGACCCATCCAGGTGAAGCAAATCTTACCTACATTGTTAGACCCAAAACCAATGTAAGAATTTAAGATAGTTTGTATTATACAAGGTTAAATATGTAGCGAACACATATTTAGTTCGAGTGTTTAATTAAGGTGAGTTGTTTTGTATACTACAAAATGCTCTCAATATGTGAGTATTTTGTAGTATGCAAAAGAATTCGTCTCATAAAAAAAAGCAATATGAAAACTTACAAATCTATCCGCAAACATGACTAAAGTGTAAATATAAAGTGAAAATCACTATCAGTCATGTCCTTGTTCCAAATGACAAAAAATATACTTTTCCGTCACAAAAGCTTGTCATCCGACAAAAATACACATTTAAAAAAAACATAATCATTGTTAATTTCTCTCTTTTACTTTTTTACTTTTTGAAGAACGATAATTTATTTATTACCTAATTAATTAATGCGTTATTAAAATTACAAGATATAATAATGATGTCAAGTAAGGGTAATATGATAAACTAGATCAAATTTCCATATCTACTTTTAGTATGGTGGATAATCAATATGGACAACCGAAAATGAAAGCCGGACAAATTAATACTCCTTCGTCTGAAATTAAATATCAAACTTTCTATTTTGGGATGTCCAGAATAAATTTTCACTGTGTTTCACCCAATTAAAAATGATTTTATTAGTGAAGAGTAGAGTTAGTAAGAAATCTTAAAACTCAATGCAATATGAAAGTGTACATTTATTTTAAGATGAATGAATAATAACTAAAAAAATTGTATCTTTTGCATATATAAACATTTTACAAATCTTTACTATTATTGAATAGTAAACATCTGTCTTTTTTCTGAAAATGTTTATATTAGCATTTGATTGATACAAAACTTACTCGAAAGTATTGCTTATCTCATTGGTCATACATCTAATAGAATGGTTCGTAACGGCTCTTTGCTTCTTTTTAGGGTTATTAACCTTTTTTAGTAGTGTTGTAACCAAATTAGAAGTAATTTAATAGAATATTAGAGCATTCATTATACTGATTCATAAAATGCTATAGAAAAAGATGAAATTATCTAAGATTTGTTAAACTCTAGTGGCCATCCACATCATGCTTGAATGTAATTAAAGGTGCAAGATATTGAAGAGACGTATTACATTAATTAATTTCTTTGTCACTTTTCTAATTTGCAATTAATATGAAAATTAACCTAAATGTATATTAATAACTAAAAGCTTTATTTATAGTGAAAATAGCTTTATACTATCAAAAGTTTTATGAATTTGCAATATTCAATTTATTTAGTTCATCTCCAACAATTCCCTTCAAATCATATATTTCTTTATATTTGAAGTGAGACCACAAAAACATCTCTAACCATGCTCCATATTTATAGATTTTTTAAAACATTGTTGAGACTGAATCCTCTATATGCATGAAATAACATATATACAATATATATGTTATTGGTTGAAGGCAAAGTTTAACTTAAGTATTTGAAGTTAAAATATCGAGTACTTGGTTAAAAAAGAATGATTTATGAAACAAGGGTGTTATTGAAAGTATGGCTCATAGCGATCACAATAAACTCAGTAAAAGTAAATTTAAACTTTTGAAAATAAGTAAATAATAACTAAAAAAATAATTTATGTTAATATATTAGTAAAATAAAATTTAATACTTAAGGAAACATCTAAATAATAACTAAAAAACTAAAAGAAGATAAATATCGAGTACTTGGTTAAAAAAAAGTATGATTTATGAAACAAGGGTGTTATTGAAAGTATGGCTCATAGCGATCACAATAAACTCAGTAAAAGTAAATTTACACTTTTGAAAATAAGTAAATAATAACTAAAAAAATAATTTATGTTAATATATTAGTAAAATAAAATTTAATACTTAAGGAAACATCTAAATAATAACTAAAAAACTAAAAGAAGATAAAAAAATAAATTCTAATATTAATAAAGTATTTACTTATAATGAATCTAATTATGTTTTATTACATTTGATATACATAACTTAATAATGTAAATTTAATATGATAAAATATCAAATCATAATATAATATAACACTGAATAGTATAGAAAATAATATAACACTAAATACTATAGAAAACTGTATGATCAACAATATCACATAATATAGTTAGTAACATAATATCTTTATTTTCTACTAAAAAACATATAATCACTATTATTTTTATCATATAAAAATATAAGAATTGTATTAAATATGTTAATGGTTATATGATTTAAAATTAAAGATGAAATAATTTAGTCAGTGTACATAATATTATTTTATATTGTGTATTCACTACAAAAAAACTAGTTGAATTCTTCATATTTTAAATGCCAATTGACCACAGTTAAAAATGTGTAAAATTATAGATTCTACACTTTCTCATGTGCGGTAATAATGGGTGTGACAAATTTTTCTACATATATAAGTGTGAAGATATTATCTAAATTTCTATAGTTAAAAGTGTGAATTTTTTTTTGAATGTTCACACCTAAAAGTGTGGCAAAATTGTAAAAAAATGTTTATAATAAAAAGTATGGAAACATTTGCTACACATATACGTGTAGCTTTATTGTAATTGTACACACTTATATATGTGATTAATTTTAAAATATTTGTGACACATATTAGTGTAGCAAAATTATTATTTATATAAAAAAAAATGTCCACACTTGAGCATACCGTAGCAAAATAAGTGTGAAGAATAGAGATATTTTTTGTAGTGATTTTATTACATCTGATGTACATAACTTAGTAATGTAAACTTAATATGATAAGTATCAAATTATATATAATAAAACACAAAATAATATAACAGAAAACTGTAAAATTAACAATATCACATAACATAGTAAGTAACATACAATGTTTTTATTTTCTGCTAAAAAACATATAATCGTTATTATTTTTATCATATAAAGATATAATAATTGTATAAAATATGTTAATGGTTATATGATTTTTATAAAAGGAGAGATTATTTATATATAAAAATTTTCATGCAGAATAAATCTCAGGCACTAATTTTTTTATTTATAAAAAAAGAGGGGCCTAATTAATATTTTAACAAAAATTGAAATTACATTCTCTTTTTATAATTAAATATCTTATAAAAAAACGTGAAAAGTGACAAAAAGTTTGTCGAAAGCATAGTCACATGGAACGGGATCGCTCCGCGGGATCGCGGATCGGGATTGTGGTTCGCTAGGCATCTAAAATTCGGTTCGATGGGGTAGGTTCATTTGGGATCGCTTGATGCGATGTACCAAGTAATGTAGTACGATATACCCATGTAGCCAATAATTAATAACAAAGAAGCATACTAAAATAGTTTTATCGAAACATAACTTAAAAAGCATAATTAATATCCAAAACACAATAAAAGTATGAAAAAAACTAGATTTTAAACTTGGTTGAGCCTGTCTCTTTCCTTTCCGTTAATCAGCAACATCTTCATACAAATTTTCACATTGAAATCTTGACAACTCATAAGGAAATCAATATTAATGTAAATGAATCGCGAATCGAATATAATTGGAACGCGAATTGCTCGTCCCGATTCATAAATCAATTAAATTCGAACGCTATTTTCATCAATCCAATTACGATCCCGGTCGATCCGGATCGATTTCGCACCATGTTTTGGATCGAACGAATCGATCGCAATTAAATGGCTACTGTAGCGAATTATGTGGCTATGGTCGAAAGTATGTCAAAGTGCTTATCTATTGAAAGATATTTAAATGATCGTCGCGATCGTATAAATATTTTCGCTTAACAATTAACGGTTTAATAGATATTATTTTTAAATAACATAGGTGAAAATGGGTTTGTTATTTAATATAAAAAATAAATAGCTAGTATTTATCCTTTGGCATGCAAAGAACGCTTGATATGTAAATGATATCTCCTCTTTTAATAAAGATGATATGAGTTTGGTTCAACAAAGCTTTAAAAAAAGGTCAAAGATCAAATAAAACAATCATAGTCACTCATTTTTTATACTACATTGTAAAGTATTTGGGACTTTCCCAAAATAGAAGTCTTAAATATTAAGTCGACACACTTACTTATTATGAAAAAAATTTAAAAAAATGGCCGATCAACGTCCAATTAATTACATTATTAAAACACCTCCCAAAATAAAAAATACAAGTTATTAAGATTATAATACAAACCGATATAACACAAAATATACTCTCATTTTTAATGTAAAGATATTATTAAATCAAAAGAGTTTCAAAATGCATACTAAATTACAATGTTCAAACAATATTATTAAATCGTAAGAGTTCCTCGAAAACCAACATATACACCTTTGAGAATTTTTTGATAAAACTTCCGTAAAACTAAAAACTATGTTTTATAAAACCGAACTACTTTTCAAAGCAAAGGATGCAAAATGCTAAGTGTTAATTATATTTTATATAATAATAACTATATTTTCAAAGTTACTCCACATGATTTTTTTAAGTACTCTTTAATTTGTATTTTCTACCTATGTGGGCGCTTGCTATTTCTATCCGAAACCGAAAGGAGATAAATATAAGAAAATCAAATAAGTGTAAAAAACTTATAAGGTGTATTTCTAGAGAATTAAATTTTCTTAACATGATGTAAGTGATTTTAAAATTGCTATGGCTTTTTTAAATAACTTGCATGCATCACGAGCCATTGTTAGTTTAATCTCATACCTTCATAATATACCAACTAACGCTCAGATACCATAACCCCACGTGGATAATATACAATTTTATATGAGTAAACTTGTTATTCTTTAAAATTATTCAAAACTAAAATTGACGCCATTCGAAAGCTATTGTATCTTAAAATATAGAACTGAAAAATATTTCTCACTGAAAATTTTAATTGCATGGTACCGTCAACAACGCGTCTTGTATATCTTGTAGTCAATTAAAAAAGAAAAAACACTTACATCCTCTTTTTTTCTAAAATATTAAATATCTCACAAATTGTTGATCGTTAAGTAAAACTAATTACACTATGATATTAGACATAAAAACATCTTTCATTAGAGTGACACTATTATATATTTTGAGGAATTTGTTTGTAAGTATTTTTGTGAGTCTTTGAAACTTCGCCCATAGAAATAACACGTGATTTGTAAATCACATATAATTTGTTATGTTATAAAACACATGTGATTTGTGTATTCATGTGTGATACTTTAAAAGCAAATCTGATTTTGTATCGTGTAATATTCAATATGCATTAAAAAGCGAAAAAATAATTTTTTCGAAAGTATATAAAAGTGTTCATCTATTGAAAGATAAAACATATCCTATCACGACGGTGTATTTTTTACTGCTTAACGACTTACTATTTGAAAAAAAGTAAAGTAAAGTAACTCCCAATGCGTCTTCCACGGGTTATGGGTACCAACACCGCTTCCTGTTTGGGGAGGTTAAGATATATCTGACCCCTACCTAAGGTAGAGGCATTTCACGGATTCTACTAAAGGTTGAAAGGACCTCCGGCCTTTTGTAGGGAGTGAGGATCGAACCCACGACCTCTCGGTTGAGAGGAAGGGTTTTCCAACCGATCCAACCTTACTTTTTCGACTTACTATTTGAAGAGTTGAGATCAATATAGAACTCATATTGTCATGTAACAAATGAATCAATCACAACCTCCATTTTTATCTAAATTAATATAAAATCATTTTCCACCTTTTTTAAAACAACATATCTTACAAACGGTAAATCTTCAAAATATAAAAATACACCATCGTGACGAGAATTAAATTATCTTTCTATAGATATGCACTTTTATATATTTTCGACAAACATTTTTTTCAAAATTCCGCCTCGAAAAAATCATATATGATTCAGAAATCATATATGATTTTAAAAATCATGTATGATTCGATTTTACGAATCATATATGATTTTACAATCATATATGATTCTCAAAAATCATATGTGATTCAGTAAAATCGAATCATATATGATTTTCACAAATCATATATGATTTTGTTGACCGAAATTTTGAAAAAAGTTGTTAAAAATATATAGTAGTGCATATCTATAGAAAGATAATTTAATTCTCGTCATGATGGTATAATTTTTATCGCGTAACGATTAACGGTTTACGAGATATTTAATTTTTAAAAAGGGTGAAAGTTTATTATAATAAAAATAATAATTATTATTGGCTCATTAGATCACATGAAATTTTGGATCTATATCAACTTTCCACTATTTGAAAGATGTTTGTTTAAAAAGTTGAAAAGCGATTTTTTTAAATGAATGGTTAAAATGGCTTCATTTAATCTTTAATTTTTTTTAAATATCTTTATTGAACTCACCCAAGATGATATAATTTAGTCCATGTACATAATATTATTTTATATTGTATATTTTACTTTAATTTAATGTAGTAAAGTAATTATAAATGTATAATATCTCATGTAAATGTTATAATATAGTAATAGCAAGAAAGGTAATAACTTTAACATTAATTAATGATTCATTGTCAAAATTTGAATTTTAATGAAATTTAAAACTTTTCATTTGTTTTTAAGAAATTCATTAATTATATTATCATATAAGGAATGCAATAAATTCCATTTATTGGTAACTAAACAATCCATTGAATCAACAAATCTTAATTCAATTATATGTCATTTGCTAAAAGACTATGAAATGGAATAGTATTCTTCCATCAAATTCTAAGATAATCCAATAACCAATCAGGTTCTTAGTTCTTGAAGGAAATTAAATTCATTTGTAAGATAATAAGAAAAAACTATGCACTTAACTGTATATGCATATTATTGTCTACACAAAGTTATACGATCTCTTATCAATCACTTGTTTTGCATGTTTTACCTATAAAGGCATAAAAATATAACATAATTCAACTCAGTTCATGCGAACTAATCTAACTGAATCATAGAAGGACAAAGAATACGTACCATAAGTAGTGAGACATTTATAGAAAAATGGCGAGACTCGAGGAGCGATATCGTTACTCAGACTCATGGGTTTTGATTTAGCTTCCTTAGTCATCTTCACCATCTCTTTTAAATCTCTGAACATGAATGTGTAAGAACTACCTTTGATTCCTTGGCTTCTTAAAAACTTTTCTTTCTTCTTTGGCTCAAACCACAAATAATTGCAAACTCTCCATACATAGAACACAAATATTGCTGCTACTCCAAGAAGACAATTCATAGTCTTTGTCTCCATCTTATGGGGATAGTTGAAAAGGTTTTGGAATATTGTGTGATGTTTAGTATGGACTATGGACTACTAAGGAGAATATTTATAATAGATAACGTTAATTTAAGCACCATGTAATTTGAGTAAATGGTGCTTATTCACCTTGTGTTTTTTTATTTCTTCATGGTAGGTCCTCACACCATATAACAAAGGTAAAAGTGAACAAAACAAAACAAACAAAAATATGTTTGGGTAAGTGTATCTAACCACAAGCTAATATTGGCTTGATAGAAAATTTCAATTTGTTCTTACTTTGCTAATTAAATTTTGAATATTTTGTCACATATGATTTTCAAAATCTCAACACTTTTATTCAAATGAAGCTTCACGTTTTAATTATGACAATACCCAAAACTTCTTGTCCACTTAGAAATAAACAGATAAAACCCACATCAAGGGATCTACATTATTCTCTTGTGTTGTTTGTACAAAAATGATGGAAAGTTTGAAATATTAAATTCTTCCACTTTACCAACTAGAAAGAATAAATCCTTAAATAAAAAATGATGGAAAGTTTGCAATTGTGTTTTTTGTTGTTTTGTGAATTTGAGGAAATGAAATCATTTGACCAACGAGTGGAAGTAGATAATACTAAGGGGGGAGGGAGTGGATATTTCATACCCTAATACCCTGAGGGTGCCACGTCACCTCTATCCAATAAAAACCTTCCACCTCAAAACTACCCCAATACTACCCTAACACTACCCTAAGTGGACGGAGTGGTACCCGATACTACCCTAACATAAAAAGACAAAAAAAAAAGAGAGAAGAAAGCTTGAAACATTCGGGTTGTGAACTCGATTTCATCCAAATTTTGAGGTACCCGAAGTGGTAGGATCGGTGTAGCCGATCGGTTTCATGTACTCGAGTAGGAGCCCGAGCTCCACTCCGTCTACCCTAATAATTTTGCTGCGTGGGTCCTTCTGTTAGGCACTGAAAAATAATATTGTCCAAAAACTGTGACATGCAACTGTAAATGCCAATTCTTGAGTTCCCAAGAAATGATTCAGTGACAGTGATTTTATTGGAGAATCTGATAAGAAAGTTAGGGTTTGATAATTTCTATACTTCGTGATTTTTGAGAAATTTTTCAAAAGATTCTCATAGTTTTGTTCAGTTTAGGATGAGACATGGCGTAATAAGGTCTCGACGACTGAGTCTTCATCCACCCAAAACGCGTCGACCGTATTACTCTCCCATCCAAGATGCGTCGTCAACGAACAAAAATGAAGACTCGGTTTCTGCCAAGATCGAGTCATGAGAGTGTTTGTGCACAAAATACAAAAGTCAACGGTAAAAAAAGCAACCGTTTAACATTTTTTTTCTTAAAAGTTTTTGTCGAAAAATTTATCCTTATAAATACTTCAATGCTTCTTTATCACTTTCAAACAAATTATTTCTTTATACTCTCTAATTATCTCAACTCAAAAAATGTCTCAAAAAACTCCCAAAACCAAAATACCAAAAAGCCAACGCCAACAAAACGTTCCAACACCCAATTTCAGTTTTTGTTTGGGTCCCTCATCAACTATTAATTTTCAACCCGTAAGTTTTGCATACTGACGACGTATGTGGTCCATCGGCTCAATGGCCGAAGGACCTGATACCCGAAGGATTAGCATACCGAAAGATCCATATCCGGGATCGTTGACCTGACAATGCATTTGGCATTTAGCCTGGACACACTTCGTCTCATTCTCCTGGGTGTCAGAAATGAGGTCAAGGACAATGTCAGGGACAGTGTCAGCCCTGACAATACCAACGGCCCCAGAGAAAGCGACATGGCGGCCGACCGATAGTGACACTAAGGAGTATAAATACGCACACGATGGTGGTAAAAGGTATCATTTTCACATACACATTTATACTATACCCTTCGATCAACCCCTACTTACTCTTACGTGAGTCGGTCCTGGGATAACACCGGGCGAGACTAACACGTTGTTTCATACTCGCAGTATCCGAAGACTTAGTTTCACAAGGTGAAGGATATCCAAGAACCTCACAAAAAATACTTCAACATTGGCGCCATCCGTGGACCCGTGATTCAATCTACCTAGGCTATAGGATGACAGGTTCAACGCCTCCGGCAACCTCCGGAGGAGGGGGAACCTACTCCCCCCAGTGACGAGAGAGCAGTTAGAAAGATACATGTATGCGCTCAAGTCCATGATAAAATAACACAACAGCCGAAGGGACACCGTTGATCCAATACGATTGGACTTCGCTGATGAAACAACCCCGGATAAAGGGAACCCGACGGGAAAGAAGAAGGAGATCGTTACGGGAAGCAAGATAAAGGATGACGACCTGGGGAAGCCTTTCAAGGAAATCTCGAAGTCTCCCTTTACCCGACGGTTAATTGAATTCTAATCACCGGAACACAAAATGCCCACCCACATCAAGCTATACGACAGGTCGACTGACCCCCAGGACCACTTTAACAGATTTACCGGAGCCGGAGGTCAGGGAGAATGGCCGATGCCAGTATGGTGCTGCATGTTCCAACAGACGTTGGATGGGAAAGCAAGAGGTTGGTTCGACAGTCTTCCCCCGGGGAGCATAGACGAATGGGCCGATCTCCGAGAGCAGTTTGTGACTCGTTTCTCCCTGCACAAGGCGTGCCTCAAGGACCCAACGGAGATAACCAAGATCGTAAGGAAGGCTAACGAGACGCTATTAGAATTCAAAGAAAGGTGGACCATCGAGACTGGATTCATACAGGGCATGCCGGAGATTATGAGAATTTCCTCATTCATGAGTGGAAGCAAGTGTTGGTGGTTATTCGTCCCAAAGCGTGAAGAAGATAATCAATTCAGAAATGTGCAACTCTTCGCAGAAACAAACAAACCGTTAGCGATGTGATACCACTAGGTGGTTCTGGGATATCACTTGGAATCGTGTGATCACTTTACAAAGTAAACTATTCACCCTAATGCCGGGTATCACGAATATCTACTTGGGATAAGACCAAATGCAGTTAGAGAATTAGGCACAATTCTTTAACCCTTGCGCTTATAAGTGTTTAGTGTTTTCTGTGTGTCTCTCATGCATGTTCAGATCTCCTATATATAGGAGGTTACTCTTGAGCTATTCCAATGGAATTATGAGTATTAATCGGCCCATTAATAGCCTCATAATTATCCCCATTATAGCCGTTAGTGGTTACATGACCAATTAAACGTGGTCATAAAGAAGTTGTAACTGCCATTTAGCAAGATTTTCCATAAGCGATATTTCCACTAGCGATACTTTCACTTGTAGTGGAAATACGACCTATCGATGGAAACACCGCTTATCAAGATTTCATAGCATCGATTGCTTTCACGGTGCTATCGGTGGAAACATCGCCTATCGATGGAAGCACCGCCATCGCGGAAGCATCGCTTATCGGTGGAAACCACAAGCGGACTTTCCACAAGGTACTTTCACCAAAGAAGATTTTCACCAAGCAACTTTCACCATACCAATACAAACCACTATATGAGTCGGGTGTTCATGGACCTTATGGGTGTACACTCCTGCCTCCTAACCCATTACAAGGTGTGAACTAATCCCACAAGTGCACTAAATTTTCCAACAATCCTCCCAAATTTAGTTCACTTCCTTTGCATGAAAAATGAACATCAAGCAAAACATGTGCATAAACGAAAATGTCATGAGGATTGAATTTCCATCTTAGTAAATTACACGCTCAAATATTCGACAATCGTGGTGTTCTAAAATTGAACCCTTCAACCCATTTGAATACCGAAGATAAAATACACACAATTTTTCAAACACTTATCGACTCCCGACACTATACAAGCCATGTGTCCATATCCAAATTCATAAATGTTGTAAAAGCTAAAGTCCAAAGCTTCTCAAGCGGCAAAACTTCAACATTTACATAGGTGGTTCCTCTTTATTCATGCTCACCAAGCACTTTTCAAAGAAAATTAACCATTAAGTAAAGACTTCATCCTCCTTTCAAGCAGTTCGAGCACAACCTTGGGATGTAATTAAAACATGTGCTCCAGTCCACTCAATGTTCGCCCACATTGAACTCGACACCTAATGTAAATATTATAGGTTTTAGGGGTAATTTAGTTGAGGTTATAAATAAATCTCGATGACCCCAAAATAAATTGGACTTAAATGGCCATTCCCTTTAGCGACTGTTATTGAACTCAAGTTTCTTAGCCGGACCTAGCATTCGTCAAGTGACTTAAACCTATCCCTTTAGCGGACTTTATAAGATCTCAAACCCTTCGTCAGTGATCTCTAAGTTTGTTGAGATCTCCACCCCATTCATGATAAGCTCACGAATCATGCTATGCACGACACCTAAGTGTCTAGACTTACCATTGTACATCCGGCTATAAGCCTTAGCCAATGTAGCCGCACTATCACACCGGATAGAAATAGGTACTATAGGTTTAGGCCACAATGGAATCTCGAGAAGCAAGTTTTTCAACCATTCGACTTCTTTACCAAAGAATGCTAAAGCCACAAATTCAGATTCCATTGTTGAACCGGTGATGCAAGTTTGCTTCTTGGATGCCCAAGAAATTGCACCTCCACCAAGTAGGAATACCCGACCACCGGTAGATTTAATTGTCTTGATGTTCTTGATCCAACTTGCATCGGTGTAACCTTCCAACACCGATGGGTAACAAGTATATGAGAGACTATAATCCATAGTTCTCTTGAATACTTCATACCCTTTGAGCGCTTGCCGTTGATGAGCACTAGGATTGCTAGTATACCGCTCAATTTTCCCACCGCAAAACCAATATCGGTCTTGTACAAGTCATGGCATACATCGAGCGCCAATTACCCTAGAATACTCAAGTTGAGATACAACCTTGCCATGATTAGGCATTAGCTTCTCACAGTATCCATAGGTGTACTCATCGGAGTACAATCAAAGTAATTGAATTTTCTCGATTACCTTCTCAATATAATGAGACCGAGAGATAGAAATTCTTTTACTTTCATGTTTAATCCTAATACCAAGGATAACATCACCCTCCCCATGTCTTTCATGGAGAACCTTGATGACAAAATTCCTTTGTCGTCAACTGATTTTGGTCGGTGCCAAAGATCAACATGTCATCAACATATAGACAAATGATGACTCCTTTACCGATTCATCAAATTTGCTATATACACATTTGTCGACTGGTTAAGAACATAACCACTAGACAAAACCACTTCATCAAACTTTTGATGCCATTGTTAGGTGCCCGCTTAAGTCCATAAAGAGACTTAATCGGTTTACACCTTGTTTTCATTGCCATGCATGATGAAGCCTCGAGGTTGGTTCATATAAACCTCCTCTTCCAATTCACCATTCAAGAAAGTTGTTTTCACATCCATCGATGAATAACCGTTTGTGAATAGATGCCATAGCAATAAGCGATCTTATGGTATCGTCACGAGCCACGGGGCATAAGTATCAAAATAGTCTATTCGACTTTTGTTTAAAGCATAAGTATCAAAATAGTCTATTCATTTTCTTTTGACTTTTGTTTAAAGCCCCAACACCAAGAATGACTAGTTGCTTCTTTCCGTGTCACACATCCTCAACAATGAAGCAATAGGAGTATTGCGAAACACGAGTCACACCTCGTGTAACGGAGGAACATAAGCACAAGATAATTGAACATACCAACATTAATATTTAAAGAAAGAGTAAACCATTACAATACTAGTTTAGCCGTCATCGGCAAATATATTACAAAGTTTAGATTCCAAAATATTGAGTTTTATTACATAACGACTTGTAGCGACAAGTGAAAACTTCTTTATGCAAGACTTGATAGAAAAGTTTACTAACGATCACACGAAATGCATGAGATAAAAGCGGGTCAACTATGAAAATAGTTGGTGAGTAAACACGCTTAGCGAAATAAGAAAACTCGTAAGAAAATATCAAAGCATTCGGTCGACGAAAATAGTTCTCAAAGCAAAGGCATTGTGTATCCACTCGGTTCCAAATTCCGCCCATACAAAACTTGCAACTGTGTGTTCAACCCATTGCACAAAAATGTAGTGCTTAAAAGTCAAGTATAAGTGGTCATAATAGTTCCCAATATAGTACCATGAATATAATAATGTAGGGATGCTCCGAACATGGGAGGCTTTGCTTTGCTCCAACAAGGGAGACTCCTTTGTCACTCGACCACCTAGGCGAGATTTATTGAGGCGCTCCACCAACAAGGCGAGACTTTATAGTGATGCTTTCCTTTGTCACTCGACCACCTAGGCGAGATTTATTGAGACGCTCCACCAATAAGGCGAGACTTCTTTGTCATGCTCGACCACTTAGGCGAGATTTATTGAGTCACTCGACCACCTAAGGCGAGACTTCTTTGTCACTCGACCACCTAGGCGAGATTTATAGAGATGCTCCACCAACAAGGAGACTCTTTAGGACAAGGTCATAACATGTACGGTTCAATAAGTTCTAACAAGTAATAGGTTCGTAATTAAGTTCAAGGATTTGATTCGAGTTCACAAAAGTAAGATTCAATTTAATTCAAGTATAGTTCATGCATTCAGTCCCAAAATGTAGTAAAACGGTAAAAAGGGGATGTGATTACTCACTTGGTAAACTGAGGCGATGACAAAAGTGAGTACACCGAGGTATAATGTGATGTGTTAACCGGGACCTATTACGAATGATATGATATGTCATGAGTTGCAATGTAATGTTATGCATGCACTTCGTATGTTATTTATACCATTAGCGAGTTTTGAAAATATTACTAATCGTCGAAAAATACTCTTTGGCGTCTAGACCCTTCAAAAATGACTTTACATGTTTTCGTCAAAATGTCATCCTACAATGGTTTTATAATGATTTTTAGTGAAATTACCACTTTTAGTCGCAAAACAATGTCGTCGGAATTTTTATAAAAGTAACAAAATGGCTTGAAAAAGTAGTCGTAAAATGGTGTACGTCGATCGTTAGAGAACGAACTCGACGGTTTTGGAAAGTTTGTATCGATATCTAAAAGTTTCGATTCGAGTTTTCGTCCAAAGGTCTCGATCATAAAGATATCAAAGGCTAAAGATGGTGGTTTTGCTAATTGTGTGCGTAAAATGAGTTTCGCCAAGTTTGAACATCCGTAAATAATTTACTATGACTTCGCTTGACAAACGACTTTTGTTTTGAGAAATATGGCCGATGAACTTGATTTTACTAGAAGACATTTCGTTCTAAAAGTTTCACATCATGGTTAAAACAGTCGCAAACATGGACGTTCTGACTAATGAAATACTTGTAACGTAAAATAATATAATTTTTCGAAAATAATAGTTACGGCAACCTTATAAAAACGTGCATATATTTGTCGTTTCAAATCCGTTTTCACGATAATATGTCCTTAGCTTCGTATCGAAGTAAACTAATATATTTTTGAGAAGTCGAGATAATTTGTGAAGCTTAAGGCTCGTTTTGACCGAAAACACTAAAAACAACAAGCTGAAATTTTCGAAAATAAACATTTCGTCGTCAAACTTTAAAAATTCACCACGGCCGTTATAACTCCGTTTTAATCCGTTCAAAAAGCCACGGATTCGTTTTAAAGTATATTTTCTAAATATCAAGGCCAAAGTGTCGCACCAACAGTTGGTTTTCCAGAAATTCGGATTAAGGACAGAACGTAAATATATAGTTATCGAAAATAGTTTTCTCGGACAAAACCTATTCTAATCCCTTCAAATCAACTCCAAAGCTAATCTAATCCTACCATACACCTTCTTAGGGTGTCATGGGTTCCTAATCACCATCAAGACCAAAGAATACCATGGGAATAATTATAGGATGACCATATATATATATAACTCAAAAATCATGAAATAAATGGTATAAATCACATAACATGCATATAAGCTCCAAAATGAAAAGAAACATATGAAAATGAAAAGGAAACATGAAAATGATAAAAACATGCTTACAAGTGATAGTGATGAGGTGAAAGTAACAAGGATTAGCCTAAATACTCTTGGTTTTTATTTCAAAACCATATAAAGAGTATAAACTAGATTGTAAATGACTTGTGCTCAAGAAAATTTTGATCCCTCCTAGCTCATGATGTAGAACGGTTATGGAAGAATCCAAGAGAGAGAGAAAAGTTTGTATACTATTTGACTTGTAAGAATGAGAAGAATGAAAATAAAATGAAAGAGTGAAGACTTTAAGATTGAGTATAGATCTAAACTTTCAATGACATAAATTTCCATCTCAATAAATGCTACCTTCCCCCTAGAACCGGTTATTAGGGGATGTTGTCAATCTTAATTTTTTTTTTTTAAACTATACTTGTATATATTTGTGTTTAGTTTGTAGGAAAATGTATAAGTAAGGTAAATAGAAGTTTTGAGTAAAATAGATGTTTAATAGATCAAAGTAGGATGTAATGAGATAATAAAATTGTAAAATACATTCCTTGTGAAATTTGGGTGATAAAATAATTATCGTACAAATTTTTTTTTTTTTAAGAAACGACGTAATAATTTAATTTTAACGATTAATATACCAAATAAATTTGAAACACTAGGAAAACTAAAAATATAGTTTTATAAACTAAATGTAAGTTTAAAAATACCTCGGGATCATTTTTGAAAGTAATGGATTAAATATTTAAAATAATAACTCACACGATAAAAATTATTAAATATAAAAATTACGCGTAAATGTGAAATGAAATGCCATGAATGAATTAATATGATGCATATATAATTTAAGAAATGACCGAATTTGAGAATTGTGACATTCTTCCCATGTCGGTGAATCACGTCCCGTGATTCGATTAACGATACTATGGTCCGAACCTCGACAAAAGTTCTAAAGTTCATGCTCATACGAGCAGTCTAATTGATCATATCAATGCCCATGCGTGGGTTCCCCATTCAACTAAGTACATGCCCGTGATTAGATTAGATAGGATAAACTTATCCAATATCGAGCGTAGCTCTCAAAGACCTTTAGGTTGTCGATTATAATCTAATCTCACAACTCATCAAACAAGAACTGTCATGAGATTAAACTAAACCGACTTGAGTAAACTTGTCTCTTAGTTTGATTTTCGCAACTCATCAAACAAGAACGTCACTAGATCAAGCTAGGAAACAAGTTGTTAGAAAGGTAGGATTCCACATCCTTGAATGAAGTCTTTTGAAAGATTAGCTCGATATTCGATTTGCTTACACAATCAAATCCAATCAACAAAATATATAACAACTAAGGTCGATATCAATAGGTCTCAAATTAAGCAAGGTCGTGAACGTGGTAAGAATTGGGAGGAAGTTATGCACTCAAAATCATGTTGCATGTAAATAAAGTGGTTGCTCAAAAGAATGTATCCGTTATTCTCGGTACCCAAATAGAATGCTCGACCACGCGGGAGGAATTTCTGTTCGATCTTGTGGGCCTTCTATTGCCAACGCCGGGTTTGGACGACCCTCCTTGATTGGGAGTTCCTTTCAACTTTGGATGGTATGGTGATCTAGACTTCCACACTCGTAGCATGCTTTTCTCATCCTTGATTCCCGCCTGCTTGAGCAATTTCGAGAACTCTCACATTTGCCGCACCTTACGATGATGATAATTACATCAGTGTGGACCTTTATATCTTTTGCGCTCTGGGTAGTCGCTCCATAGTTCCCGGTTATTCGTTGCCTCTTGTCTTGTTGACCGGATCGGCTTCCCCGGTGATCCTCCTGCCGCTTTCGTCCATTGTTTGAAGTACCTTCTCCGTTGTTGGTTCGTCTAGCATCGAGATGTATTATAATTGGGTGAGTAGATCCGCTATTCCAGCGCGTTGTTGTTTGGATTGTCATTGTTGTTACCTCCCGAGCGTGTGTTTCTTGCAGCATGATCTTGAGAGGACCAAAACATCGGGTTGAGTAAACGACATTCTAACGAAGTCGATGAGGTGCGAACGGTGGTAATGTGTTATAGTGATCGAAACATGGCGAGGAGCAGAGCATGCTATGTCTAACAAGTCGAAAGATGGAAAGAGAAGATATGAACAAGGTACGGTAATGTAGGCGTGAGCGTAAAACATGCCATGCATACCCACCCGACCAATGCAACTTCAGGTGACCAGACTCAAAAGACTCGACTAAACATGATTTAAATTACCCTTCTTATCATTGCATGGTTCTTCATAAATTAGACATAGTTGATCAGGTTATGTATAATTTATGATTAACGATGCAACGATAGGACTAGATGACTCGAATGATGTTCAATGTTTAATAAAATAAAATAAAAAAAAAAATTTTCCGGTTATGGTGTGATTTTTATTTTTGAAAAATCGGCATTCTCTATAACCTTTGGCTCGATACCAACTGTCACACCTCACGGAGGCGAAACACGAGTGTAACGGAAGGAACATAAGCACAAGATAATTGAACATACCAACATTAATATTTAAAAGAAATAATAAACCATTACAATACTAGTTTAGCCGTCATCGGCAAATATATTACAAAGTTTAGATTCCAAAATATTGAGTTTTATTACATAACGACTTGTAGCGACAAGTGAAAACTTCTTTATGCAAGACTTGATAGAAAAGTTTACTAACGATCACACGAAATGCATGAGATAAAACGGGTCAACTATGAAAATAGTTGGTGAGTAAACACGTTTAGCAACAAAATAAGAAAACTCGTAAGAAAATATCAAAGCATTCGGTCAACGAAAATAGTTCTCAAAGCAAAGGCATTGTGTATCCACTCGGTTCAAATTCACCCATACAAAACTTGCAACTGTGTGTACACAACCCATTGCACAAAAATGTAGTGCTTCTAGTAGTCAAGTATAAGTGGTCATAATAGTTCCCAATATAGTACCATGAATATAATAATGTAGGGATGCTCCGAACATGGGAGACTTTGCCTTTGCTCCAACAAGGGAGACTCCTTTGTCACTCGACCACCTAGGCGAGATTTATTGAGACGCCCACCAATAAGGCGAGACTTTATAGTGATGCTCGAACATGGGAGACTCCTTTGTCACTCGACCACCTAGGCGAGATTTATTGAGACGCTCCACCAATAAGGCGAGACTTTATAGTCATGCTCGAACATAGGCGACTCCTTTGTCACCGACCACCTAGGCGAGATTTATTGAGACCTCCACCACCTAGGCGAGACTTTATTGAGATGCTCACCAACATAGGAGAGACTTTAGGACAAGGTCATAACATGTACGGTTCAATAAGTTCTAACAAGTAATAGGTTCGTAATTAAGTTCAAGGATTTGATTCGAGTTCACAAAAGTAAGATTCAATTTAATTCAAGTATAGTTCATGCATTCATCCCAAAATGTAGTAAAGCGGTAAAAATGGGATGTGATTACTCACTTGATAAACCGGTGGCGATGACAAGAGTGAGTACACGAGGTATAATGTGATGTGTTAACCGGACCTATTACGAATGATATGATATGTCATGAGTTGCAATGTAATGTTATGCATGCATTTCAGATGTTATTTATACCATTAGCGAGTTTTGAAAATATTACTAATCGTCGAAAAATACTCTTTTGACGTCTTGACCCTTCAAAAATGACTTTACATGTTTTTACGTCAAAATGTCATCCTACAATGGTTTTATAATGATTTTTGGTGAAATTACCACTTTTCGTCGCAAAACAATGTCGTCGGAATTTTTATAAAAGTAACAAAAATGGCTTCGAAAAGTAGTCGTAAAATGGTGTACGTCGATCGTTAGAAAACGAACTCGACGGTTTTGGAAAGTTTGTATCGATATCTAAAAGTTTCAGTTCAGAGTTTTCATCCAAAAGGTCTCGATCATAAAGATATCAAAGGCTAAAGATGGTGATTTTGGCTAATTTTGTGCGAGAAAATGAGTTTCGACCAATGTTTGAACATCCGTAAATAATTTACTATGACTCCGCTTGACAAACGACTTTTGTTTTGAGAAATATGGCCGATGAACTTGATTTTACTAGAAGACATTTCGTTCTAAAAGTTTCACATCATGGTTAAAAAGTATGAAACATGGTCGTTACAACTAATGAAACACTTGTAACGTAAAATAATATAATTTTTCGAAAATAATAGTTACGGCAACCTTATAAAACGTGCATATATTTGTCGTTTCAAATCCGCTTTTCACGTATAATATGTCCTTAGCTTCAGATCGAAGTAAACTAATATATTTTTGAGAAGTCGAGATAATTTGTGAAGCTTAAGGCTCGTTTTGACTCGAACACACTAAAACATGTTGCTGAAATTTACGAAAATAAACATTTAGTCGTCAAACTTTAAAAATTCACCACGGCTTCGTTATAACTCCGTTTTAATCCGTTCAAAAGCCCCGGATTCGTTTTAAAGTATATTTTCTAAATATCAAGGCCAAAGTTTCGTACCAACAGTTGGTTTTTCCAGAAATTCGGATTAAGGACAGAACCTAAATATATAGTTATCGAAAATAGTTTTCTCGGACAAAACCTATTCTAATCCCTTCAAATCAACTCCAAAGCTAATCTAATCCTACCATACACCTTCTTAGGGTGTCATGGGTTCCTAATCACCATCAAGACCAAGAATACCATGGGAATAATTATAGGATGACCATATTGTATATATAACTCAATAAATCATGAAATAAATGGTATAAATCACATAACATGCATATAAGCTCCAAAATGAAAAGAAACATATGAAAATGACAAGGAAACATGAAAATGATAAAACATGCTTACAAGTGATAGTGATGAGGTGAAAGTAACAAGGATTAACCTAAATACTCTTGGTTTTATTTCAAAACCATATAAAGAGTATAAACTAGATTGTTAATACACTGATCTTGAACTTGATAAAAAAAATGGTGATCCCTTTGAAACCATGATGTAGAACCGGTTATGGAAGAAGGAGCAAAACCAAGAGAAAACTTTGTTACTATTTGAATTATTAGAATGAGAAGAATGAAAATAAAATGAAAGAGTGAAGACTTTAAGATTGAGTATAGATCTAAACTTTCAATGAGCCATTCCATCTCATTAAATAACACCTCCCCCAGAACCGGTTATTAGGGGATGTTGTCCTCAAATTACTTTTTTTTTTTAAACTATATATATATATATTTGTGTTTAGTTTGTAGGAAAATGTATAAGTAAAAGGTAAAGTTAAATGTAACTTTTGAGTACAAGTAGATGTTTAATAGATCAAAGTAGAATGTAATGAGATAATAAAATTGTAAAATACATTCCTTGTGAAATTTGGGTGATAAAATAATTATCGTACAAATTTTTTTTTTTTAAGAAACGACGTAATAATTTAATTTTAACGATTAATATACCAAATAAATTTGAAACACTAGGAAAACTAAAATATAGTTTTATAAACTAAATGTAAGTTTAAAATACCTCGGGATCATTTTTGAAAGTAATGGATTAAATATTTAAAATAATAACTCACTCGCGATAAAGATTATTAAATATAAAAATTACGCCGTAAATATGAAATAAAATGCCATGAATGAACTAATATGATGCATATATAATTTAAGAAATGACCGGGGTCATTTGAGAATTGTGACACTTCAACTAAGTATAGTTGAAACTCGGTCCAAATGACTTTGGAGTCCTAACCCTTTTGCTTTTCCCGAGCACGTCACGGGTTCGAGTTGTTGAACCACAACCTCATCGTAGGACCACGATGGTTCATCATCGTACCTCGATACACCAAAGGTCATGAGTTCCATTAGGAATCCTCGACTTGGTCTCGAGGGGACCGATGAGAATCTATTCTCATCAAAATCGCATCCCTTGATTCAATTATTGTGTTAATCGAAACATGTTCATTAGGTTCAATAACATAGAACCTAAAAGCCTTGGAATGCTCGGCATATCCAACTAAGATGCGATCAATGCCTCTTTCACCCAAAGTCTTTTGCTTTGGATCGGGGAGTCTTACAATGACCCTACAACCCCAAACCTTGAGATAATTCAGTTAGGTTTCCTTTTAGTCTAGAGTTCATAAGGGGTAACCTTGTTCCTTTTGTTGGGAACCCTATTTAACAAATAGCAAGTCGTTAACATAGCTTCACCCAGATCCTTGACTCATCTGAATAGGACAACATGGAATTAACCATCTCCTTGAAGACTGCTTTTCCTTTCGAAAATACCATTTCTTTGAGGAGTATAAAGCGATCGTTTCATGGATTATTCCAACAGATGAAAGTCTTGAGTATCCATGTACTCACCTCCCTATCGGTCCTTAATCTTTTGATCAAAGACCCAAGTTGTAATTCAACTTGCTTTAAACACTTTGAATTTATCTAATGCTTCATCCTTGGTATGTAATAGATAGACATAACAAAATCTAGAAACATCATCAATAAATGTCACAAAGTACTTCTTATTCCCCAAAGAAGGAGTGGCATGCAAATCACACAGTCACTATGAATGAGCTCCAAGATCTTAGTCTCACGACTAACACCACGAAATGGTTTCTTAGTTATCTTGGTCAACATGCAAGTTTTACACTTTTCGGTGTCCATGTCAGCGAGGATTAAACCATCCCTAGACATATCTTGCATTCTTTTATAGTGAACATGACCAAGTCTAGCATGCCAAAGGATAGAATCGGTTTGATCATATGTGGTCACAAAAGTCGAAATAACACTATCGTCGGTGGTAACATTAAGCTGAACATTTGATTACATAAATAACCAAAACCAATAAAAACACCATTTAGAAAGAACAAATTTATCGATTCAATAACTTGTTTATATCCATGATTATTCAAAACACTACTTGAAACCAAGTTTTTCCTTATATCGGAACATGAATAACATTAAACAAAGTTACAATCTTTCGAACTAAACCTAAGATCTACACAACCACGACCATGCACCAAGGTCATTGACTCATTTCCCATGTGAAGAATAGAACCATCATTCGGTGACTCGTAAGTCTTGAACCGCCTTCTATCTTTGCACACATGAACTGTTGCATCGAGTCAACCCACCACGCAACATCATCATCCTGCACATAAAAGATTCGGATACATATGTAACATAATAAATCGAAAAGACTTATTAAACATATTCGACCTTTCAAGTGAGTTGGTGAACCACCACTCCCGAACCATTAGTGCTCGATCCATTGGCTTTACCACCAATTTTAACACCCTTGCAATCCTTTTAATGTGACCGGTCTTGCCACATTTCCAACAAGTAGGTGTTGCCTTCTTGTTAGGATATGCCTTGTGTTGTCATGATACTTGCGTTTGCCTTTGTTGTCATTGTACTGGTAGAGTTGTTATGCTCCACCATATTGACAACAGATGGTCCAAAGACATTGCCACTCTTTGGCTTGTCATTATCCCGCACCTTGAGAGATTCCTCAATGCGCAGATGATCGCCTAACTCAACCGAGTTAACTCCTCCTTCTTATGTTTCAAGGTATGCTTGAAATCTTTCCAAGAAGGAGGAAGTTTATCAATAACACAAGAGACCCAAATAGCCTCATCCATGTGCATATTGTGTTGTGTAAACCTTCAAGTATTCCAAGAAGTTCATTGTATTGTTCCATAACGGTCTTGAATCGGTCATTTTGTAATTTGTGAAATTACTAACAAGGAACTTCTTACTTGATGCATCCTCGACCATATTTTTGGCATCCAAGAATCCACAGTTCTTTGGAAGATTCAAAGTTCGATAAATATCAAACAAAGAATCATACATACCATTCGAATAAGACCTCGCATATGTAGACATCATTCTCCCACTTGCTCCTCCTCCGATCCGCTCAGCAAGAGCATCATCACCATCATCGAGAATTGGAGTAGTCGACCACATAAACCACACTCATGCTTGACAAAGCGAAGTGCATCTTCTTCTCGCCACCTCCTAAAGTCCACCCCATCAAACTTGTCCGACAGCAAAGTTTGAAGCCATATGTTTCATTGCGGTTGCCATTGATTATCACAAAATAGTTTACTTTGATTGTTGGTGGTTATTCGTCCCAAGCGGGGTGAAGATAATCAATTCAGCAGATATACTGTGCAACTCTTCGTGAAACAAACAAAGGTCAGCGATAATGACATACCACTAGGTGGTTACGGATATCACTTGAATCGTGTGATCACTTTCCAAAGTAAACTATTCGACCCTAATGCCGGGTATCACGAATATCTACTGGGATAAGACCAAATGCGCTTAGAGAATTAGGCACAATTCTTTAACCCTTGCGCTTATAAGTGTTTAATGTTTTACGTGTCTCTCATGCATGTTCGGATCTCCTATATATAGGAGGTTACTCTTGAGCTATTCAAATGGAATTATGAGTATTAATCGGCCCATTAATAGCCTCATAATTATCCCCATTATAGCGTTAGTGGTTACATGACCAATTAAGCGTGGTCATAAAGAAGTTATAATCGCCATTTAGCGACTTTCCATAAGCGAACACTAGCGGTACTTTCACTTGTAGTGAAATCTGACTATCGATGCAATCGAGTACTTTCATAGCATCGGTACTTTCACGGTCTTATCGGTGGAAACACCGCCTATCGGTGGAAGCCGCGCTGTCGATGGAAGCATCGCTTATCGGTGGAAACCACAAGCAATACTTTCCACAAGCAAGATTTTCACTACTTTCACCAGTGCTTTCACCGACTACCAATACAAACCACTATAAGAGTCGGGTGTTCATGGACCTTATGGGTGTACATCCGTACCTCCTAACCCATTACAAGGTGTGAACTAATCCCACAAGTGCACTAAATTTTCCAACGACAAGTGTCACGAGTTAGCTGGCGGTTTCTTGACAAGGTACCAAAAGCGGTGAGCGAGATGACGATTCATGTGGACGACTTTGTTAGATCCGAAGAAGCTTTCGCGATCTGAGCTCCCATGCGGAGAACACTATGACACAACCAGGAGGGCCTCAACCGGTCCCTTTCAGAAGGATGAAAGGGCCTCTAGGGGACATTATGGAGGAGACAAGAGAAGTGATGGACGACATGGGTATTCAAGCAAAAACCGTGAAAGTTCCTATCGTCACAGGGACAAACCGACACCTCACTTATCCTCTCGGGGTGATCACCAAATTCGAAACGTTCCCCGATTGACGTTAGATTCACTCATCAAACCTCCGAAGGAAATCTTGGCTACCGAACATCAGCTACGCTTACCGCCCCCGAAACCTATGCGTGACCCGCCAAGGAAGGAGAACCAGGACAAGTACTGTGATTACGACGGGGAAAAAGGGCACCACACGAACGATTGCTACCAACTTAGGAAACAGCTGGAATTGGCCCTGGAGTCGGGAAAGTTGAACCACTTGGTGAGGGATCTCAGACAAAAGGGCAGGCGAGATCCTCCTAAGAAGGAGACGGGAACCAAAGACAAGGTCATTAACATGATCCGAGCATGGCCGGAAAGGAGAAATAGGAAATCAATGGAACAAAAGGAGGGGTGGATGAACGTGCCCATAACCTTCCCCTCTCTTCCTGAAGGAGACGTGTCGGATGATCCTATCATAATAGAAGCAACGATGGAGGGATACTTGGTGAGAAGGGTATTTTTTGACGAGGGGGCTTCAGTCGAGGTAATGTTTGAACACTGTTTCGACAATCTGAGCCCGGAGATAAGATCTCGACTGAAACAAACACAAACGGACTTACTTGGATTCGCCGGACAAGTAACAAAGCCATTGGGAAAGCTCGAACTAGATGTCTCGTTCGGAGATGAGGGGCTGTATAGGAAAGTCAGGATGAAGTTCACTGTCATCCGCGCGTTGTCACCTTACAATGTGATCTTAGGAAGAACGGGACTAAAAATGCTGAGGGCTATCCCTTCAACGGTGCACTTCATGATGAAGTTTACCACCCTTCGGGGAATTGCCACGCTAGTAACCCGCTCAGTTTTCATCTCAGAATGTAGAAGGATATAAAAGATGCAGATGGCTCCACTAGAGTCTGATAGCCAAGAAGAAAGGGGAAAGGTGGATGAGGTAAGTTTGACGGAGGAAGTGGTGGTCAATCCAGCTTTCCCAGAACAACCAATCACGATAGGGGGCACCTTGTCCCTTGAATGCAGGAAGCGTCTCAAAGAGCTCCTCAAGAAGAACCTGGACGTCTTTGCGTGGGAACCGACGGAGATGACGGGAGTCCCTCGAAGAATAATCGAGCATACCTTAAATGCCAACCCCTCGATAGATACGGTCTCTTCCTTTCTTTGAGACCCTCAAGAACGTCACCAAAGAGAACAAGGATGAGTACCGTTGGACGGAGGAAGCAGAAAAGGCCTTCCAGGAGATGAAGAAACTCATAATGGACTTACCTTTGTTGACAACACCAGTAGCGAAGGAAACACTCTATGTATATCTCGCGGCCTCGGAAGAAGCTGTTCGTGCCGTGTTGTTGACAGAAAGAAGGGGAAAGCAGCTACCGGTGCGCTATGTGAGCCGAACACTCAACGAGGCAGAAAGGAACTATGCTTCGATTGAAAAGCTAGCGTTGTCGCTGCTACACATGTCAAGAAGGTTGCGGAGATACTTCAAAGCACATCCCATAAAGATCATTACGGATCAGCCCATAAAGCAGATCCTCAACAAGCCCGAGGCCTCCGGTAAATAGGCCAAGTACTCAGTGGAATTGGGTGCCTACAACATCACCTATGAACCACGAAATGTAATCAAAGGGCAGGTTTTGGCAGATTTCCTTTCGGAAACCGCTATCGGGGACAGTAGTGACAAGTATTTTGAACAGTCGGCAGTAAAAAAGAAGGAAGAAAAAAGGTGGCTCCTCTATACGGACGAGGCTTCCAACAACAAGGGTTCTGGAGCTGGTCTTGTACTAATTAGTCCGAAGGAATGGAGTTCACTTACGTTGTTCGCCTTGATTTGAAAGTACCAACAACGAGGCCGAGTCTGAAGCTCATTAGCGGGATTGCGAATGGTGAAAGCATGCATGTTCGTCACCTAGAGGTCGGGTGGACTCGAAGCTAGTGTCTAACCAGATCAACAGAGACTATGTGGCAAGTAACGGAAGTATGATCAAGTACTTGCAAAAGCAAAAGTATACATTGCTAACTTTGAAAGCTTTAGTATCTGAAACATCCCCAGAAATCAGAACCAAAAGGCAGATGTGCTCAGTAAGTTAGCTACGGTCGCCTTTGATCACCTGACGAAGGAGGTCCTCGTGGAAGTGCTAAGATAAAGGTCGATGGAAAGGAAGGAAGTTAACAACATCGTCGAAGAAGATGGAGACAACTGGATGACTCCCATCATTTGATACCTGGAAGAAGGAGTCTGGCCGGAAGACCCAAACGAAGCTAGCAATCTAAGGATGAAGATCAACCAGTACGTCATGGAGGATGTGGTGCTTTACAAAAGAGCTTACTTGGTCCCGTTGATGAGGTGTGTAGGCCCGTTACAGGAAAACTATGTGATACAGGAGATACATATGGGAGCCTGCGGGATGCACTCCGGTCCTCGATCGGTGGTGGCCAAAGCCATGCGTCAGGGATACTATTGACCGACTATGCACAGGGACGCAAGGAACGAAATACTAAAGTGTGACTCCTGCCAAATTCACGCCCCAATACCAAAACCTCCAAAGACTACGCTGACCCCCATCATGGCCCCGTGGCCCTTCTACCAGTGGGGGATGGATATAGTGGGTCCCTTACCCTCATCCGCAGGAAATGTCAAATTCATCCTAGTAGCCATTGACTACTTCACTAAGTGGATTGAGGCCAAGCCGCTGGCAAGGATCACGGGGAAGGACGTCAAAAGGTTTGTGTGGGACAACATAGTCTGCCGCTTCAGATTTCCTGCTGTCATTGTCACTGATAACGCTAAACAATTTATGGACAACCCTTTCAAAAGCTGGTGCGAGAAACTCGACATTAAACAGATCAATACTGCCGTGGCCCACCCTCAGGCCAACGGACTGGTGGAACGGGCAAACAAGAGCTTGATGTCGGGCATCAAGGCAAGGTTGGGACGAAATAAGTCCGGATGGGTAGACGAATTGCCGAATGTCTTGTGGGCACACCGCACATCTCTGAAAATGAGCAATGGTGAGACACCTTTCAGTCTGACATATGGGAGCGAAGCGGTAATAAGAGAAGGCCTGAACGAAGAAGACCCTCGTCGCACAGAAGAGATGAACGAGGAAGAAATGCGCCTAAATCTTGACCTATTGCAGGAACGAAGGGAAGAGGAAGCGGTAATGGAGGCCAGATACAAGACCAAAATGGAAAAGTACTATAACAGGAAGGTGCGTCTGGAATCCTTCAAGCCGGGAGACTTCGTGTACCGGAAGAATGAAGCGAGCAGGGTAGAAGATCAGGGCAAGTTAGGACCGAAGTGGGAAGGACCCTACCGGATCGCCGAAGCACACCTCAATGGGTCCTACAAGTTAGAAACGATGGACGAGGAAGAAGTGCCCCGGAAGTGGCACGCCATGAACTTGAAAAAATGTTTCTTGTGAAATGTATTTGGATGCTATGTAAGCCTAAGGGCCTTGACTATTTTTATTTCGTGAACAATGATATATTCCCCTACCGATGACGGAGGAGGAAAATTTTCCCATATTATGTTTCATAAAACAAGGGGAGCTCCGGCAGAGACTAGCTACCTCCGACCGTGTAGCCAAGAGCCCCACGATTATAATTACTATACCCCCGTAAGTGCAACGACACTAGGGAAGGCCCCTATACCATTCGGTAAGGCAGCTGCATACCCCGAAATAATGCTAAGTCATTAAGGGATGAGCCGCGACGTATTCGCCCTAATGGCATGCAGATACCCCGAAGGCGTGGCGACGCCAGGGATGAGCCCCCAGGTGTATCCACCAACAGGCGACAATAAAATGCATACACAAAAGTAAAAGCATGCATGCAAAAATAATCCAAAAAGGGCATCCGGATTCACGGATGGCTAAATTAAGAGCAACTACGAATATTGTCAGATTACATCATCAACCAACCATAGAAGAACAAAGAAAAATCAGTTCACATAGGAGACCAAAAAAAAGAGGAAGGATGAAGAGAAAAGAAACCATACCTTGGACGGTCCATCACCGAACCTATAATCCATGGGTAGCCCGGTGTCGTGAAGGGATCTCCACATTACGAGCAACATGATTTACTTCATCAAATGAGCTTCCTCCTTGACCTCCGGCACCAGCCCCTCCCCCCAAACTCTCCTGCTCAGTATTCTCGGCAGTACCCTCCGGCCTTAAAGTGTTTAAGGGAGATATAGAACGGGTGTCTTGAGAGTCCTCCCGGATAGATGATAGCTCGATTGAAGGCTCCTGCTGGGGAGAAGGCCCCTTCCTTCTCCTCTTTAGCATGGAGGACCCTCCGGTGGCGGGTCGCTTCTCCAACTGTTTTCTCTTCTTTTCCTTGGCTTTCAAGACCGCCGCGTCAGCCTTCTCCACTATCTTCTGAACACTACTCTTCTCCAGAATGCGTTCACCTGCTCCCAACGGCTGAGTGACATGTTGGGGTATCTCCTCCCCTTCGTTAAGTGGGCGACCACGACCCAACCTTGACCCCTGCTCCGATCTCAAACGCAAATAATGAGACATCGTGATAACTGCAAAACAATAAAGGGGGAAGAAAGGATTATTAACCAAATTGACAAAGAATGCCAAAAAAGAGCACCCTAAAAAGGCTAAATAGACCTAGACGTTTGCGTTACCATTCTTATCAATATCCTTGAATTCCTGACGAAAGCCGGGATACTTCCAGACCGTCGTTAGTCCAGCTTCAAACAGAAGTCCAGAATGAATGGGACGGAGGTCCACAATCCCCTCACACAACTTTCGGACATCCGCCTCCTCAAAACCACCAGACGGGGTGTTATCCGAAACATTCGAATCCGGATGTCTCCAGGGCATGGCCTCTGGGATGGCCCTTCGGTCAATTAGGAAGAAATTATCTTTCCAGTTCTTCAAGCTCGAACATGTCTCCTTAAAAATACGCGCGGGGGCGTCTCCATCGGTCCGGCGCTCGAAAGAAAACCAATGTCCTTGCTTGTTAAGCTTATAAAAGACCCGGAACAAATTTACGGTAGGCTGGATTTCTAAGATTCGGCAATATATTTCGAACATGACTAATCGGTTCAGCCCGATGGGCACCAGCTGGGAGACATGGACCTTAAAATACCTTATCACTCTCAGAAGAAAGGTGGAAAAAGGAACCCGGACCCCCGAAAACCCGAAATATTGTTCATAAAGACCGATGGCATCATCCAGAAGATTATTCATGGTAAAACCCTCCGGAGGTAATCGAGGATGGAGGTCAGCCGGAATCCCATACTCATTAATAATGCTTTCCAGTTCCCCCTCAGAAAGGGCGGAGGTGTAAACATGCATGTCGGATTTAGGGGCGGGATCAGAAGCAGGGCGTTCGGAACCGGATGCCATAGGAAATATATAAGAATGAGCAACGCAAACGAAGACGGAACAACAGAGAAAGAACGCACCTGGATTGCCGGACGACTTGAAAACAAAAGACGAGAGAGATGGGAGTAAAAAGTAAAAAATGGAAAATGGGTTAAAAAAAGATTTATATAGGCAAAGGAGGTGGGGACACGAAACGTCCCATCGTGTCAGAGAGGGACGCAGACGAATCTGAACCGTCAGCAAAGGCGCGTCCACCACGTGGCACAATCCCACGAATCTCGGTAAAAATTATTTTAACCGATTTTCACCCAATGAGCTTGAGCTCACTGTTCACAGCACGGACCATGAAACCAAAACAAACCCAAAAAACTCCGAACAGATCCACTCGACGACTAGACTAGTATCACGTCACTTGTCAAAAACAAGTAACATGATACTGGAGGGACATGACGACGTATGTGGTCCATCGGCTCAATAGCCGAAGGACCTGATACCCGAAGGATTATCATACCGAAAGATCCATATCCGAAGGGATCGTTGACCTGACAATGCATTTGGCATTTAGCCTGGACACACTTCGTCTCATTCTCCTGGGTGTCAGAAATGAGGTCAGGGCGATGTCGGGGGCGATGTCGACCGACAACACCAACGGCCCCGGAGAAAGCGACATGGCGGTGACGGATAGTGACACTAAGGGTATAAATACGCATACGTGATGGTGGTAAAAGGTATCATTTTCACATACACACATTTATACTATACCCTTTGACTGAACCCCTACTTACTCTCACGCCGGAGTCGGTCACGGATAACACCCGGGGCGAGACTAACGCGTTGTTTCATACTCGCAGGTATCCAGAAGACTTAGTTTCACAAGGCTGAAGGATATCTGAAGAACCTCACAAAAAAATACTTCAACACATACAAACAACAACAACAACAAACTATTTACCCAAACAATCCGTTTGTACCTTCGTCTAACCAACAAATGTGCCAACAACAACAACACAATTTGTATCGTCCACAAATGATCGTCACCACCAACGTACCAATCTCAAAGTTCTCAACATTATTCTCCGGTTCACCCTTTTAACGTTGATGAGGTAGAAGATTTGGATCCGTTTTTAGTAGCCAACATTATTCTCCGGCTCAAGCTTCAGGTGGTCCATCCGAACCCGTTTATACGACTCTCTCGTCAAAGAGGTGGCAGTCAACAAGGTGTCAAAAAGGCAAGACGACTACAAAAGAAGACGCTAGATTTCCATGGACCTAAAAGGAAGAGGTAGCGTCGTGTAAAGCTTGGGTCAACAAACAGTGTCAAAGTGAATGCTCAAAAGAGTCATGGGATTTAGACGGCTGTAGTAGAATACTTTGAGAAGGAAATGGGAAAATCAAAAAGAAGCTACGATGCCGTCAACTGCAAATGAAAATCACAGATTCGACCTAAAGTTGGTCAATTTTTCGCGGTTTACGATAATGTAAAAAGGATGAACTAGAGTGGGTTAAATGATCAAAGGGTGTTCGATAACGCGATATCTGAATATCGTATGATGTATGGTCAAAATTTCACACTTTTGGAGTCGTGAAAACTTTTGAGATAACATAAAAACTGGCAAGAGATAGAAATGCAAAAAATTTACAAAACCAAATCCGATGCAAACGAAATATCACAGACATCGGAAACTACCTCACACAACATATCGAACTCAGCACATGGTGGTTTTATTCTCAACGATGAAGAGAATGATTCAGAGGAGGAAGAGGTTCGGGAAGTTCAACAAATGGTCAGAGACAGAGCTAAGAAGAAAGCGCCATCCTCGCACTTTCCATCGGAGTATTAATTGCTACTTTCGCATCATTTGTTGATTAGTCGATAAATGGAAAATTGTCCACTTGGGTATCTTTTCCAAAGGAAGGAAGCCAGTGAGTCTCTTTTGGAGATGAAGCACCGTGAAATGGAAATGGAAGAAAGAAGTTTCAACAAAGGCAAAACAAAATTGAGCTAAACCGTCAAATGTTCATCTTTAAAAAATAATAATAATAAAAATCTATCATAGTCCCAATGACCATTTAACCGGAGAGAACAATGATGCAGAAATGAAGGCGATGCGAGTTTCTTGACGAGTTTTAATATTTATAATTGCTCGTTATACCTATGGTCTACTAATGCACTAACAGGCGGTGTACCGATCGTGTGTAGTGTAGTATTCGGTAAAACCGAGGTCGTCCCAAGAGCTATGCGTGCGGTTTAAACTAAGTCTAGGTGTCAGATTTTAATATGATTTCGATATGGAATTAACTAATTAACTACTAAAGCGGATAAAGGCAAAGATTGTGATCAATAAAGGAGAGGTGCTAACCTAGTTAATCATCCTAATTAGTAATGTTCACGTATAATTACTTCCAATTACTTGGTGGGGTCAAATTTGCTAGAAACGACATTTGGTCGGTTTCGTCATAACCTATCGACAAGGGTCCCATTGGAGAAATCAGTGCCCGTCATAAGTCCAGTTGTTCTGGTCCCTAAGCCAGTAATTGAGTACCGCTACATGCTAGATTTATAATAGTGAGTGCCGGCGCTAGCATCTTAAACACTACTTACCCTTACTTAAGTTCATCCAAATGGTAGGTGATCGGTTGGTCGAATCGCACAAGTAGAAAGGGTTGTCGGTTGGTCATATCTTACCCTTCCGTCTCGATCTACTCACTTAGGTCGGTTGGTCATATCTCCTAAGTAACTAGCCTCTACCGCCATTCAAAACTACGAAACAAGGGTAGCTACCAAGAAACTATGCATGCATACACTTAGAAATTATTATACGGAAGTAATGTAAACGCAAACAAAACAATTAAGGAATCATAACTAGGCCGGCACCTAGAGGTGCTTAGCTCATATTAACTATAACAATCGATTCAATGTTTAATGTTACGAAATACATGAATTGAAAGTAAAGAAAAGATAAAAGCTAATGCTTATCGTGAGGGGTGATTTCTCCACTTGGAGATAGCTCAAGTATGCTCTCTAGATCTGCTTTGACTTCTTCTCACGTTCTCAATGTTGTGTGTGAAATGGGATGCTTTGAAATGCTAGAAATCGTGGGGTATTTATAGGCCGGATCTGGTTCTGGCGTAACTAATTATAAGAGTTATCTTAGTAACATACAATTCTTCGTATTTTGCACTAAAATCTTTGGTTCTGGCGTAACCTCTGGAAGGAGTTCGCCGTATATTCAATAAATCTTGGTTACGCCCGTAGTTGTAGCATGAGTTCTGGCGTAATTAGTAGCGGCGTGAATCCCCATTTGACATAATATGGAGTGCGTCGTAATCTTGGATAGAATTACGCGTAATCTTACATTGTTGGTTTTACGAGCCACGCTTTAGTTACTGGCGTAATGTGAGAGAGAGTTACGCCGTAACTTCTTCAAAGTGACCATACTATGATAAATCTTCAATAAACTCTCCAAATCCGGCGTCTCTTTAGCTCTAATGCCGTAATTTACACGAAAGTGAAATATAATGGAAAACAAACGTAAATCCATATAAATGATATAAATTACAAGCATTATCGGGGGAAATTGACACTTAATATTCAGGACAATTTGATGTTATCAGAAGCAACAAATCAAGGAGAAATATAATTAAACTATTAGTTTAAGTATTTTGTTTTTATTGTAATTTTTTACTGTATTTTATTTGAATTATTAATGTAATATTTTTTAATTATTAACGAAATTTTAATTGTAGTGTTTAGAAAAAATGAAAATGAATAGAAAATAAAAGTTGGGGTTAAGTTGATTGTTTAAATACACTGATGTTTGGTTTGTTAATGAATTCTGATTTATATTTGAATTTAGATTTAATATATGTTTTAGAAAAAAGTAAGAGGGAAAAAATATATAATTAGAATATTTATAAAAATGTTAAAAGAGAAGAAAAAACAAATAAAAAAATAAAAAAAAATGCATAATAAACAAGCGTTAAATTGACAGTAAAGTTTGTTGTAAAGAGAAAAAGCTTATGTAATGCTAAGTTGGCTCTTGCGAATGCAATCTTGTGATTTACTTATTAGTTACATTTAGCCTGATACAGTTTTGCTAAGGAAATTCTCTTATTTCTCACATAGGTAAGCAAAAAAGGACTAAAAGAGATATGTGACATTTCGTTTATAATGGGAGGTTTACGTGTAACAAAGTTACTAAAATATGTCGCAAATGTCAATACGAGTAACAGGCGAAACTCCATTGTCTTTAGCAATTAGAGAAGAATTAAAAAAAAATAAAATAAAAAAAATAACTATTTAATTAATAGATGAGGTTATCTGCTTAAACTGATTCGACGCGGTGTTCACCATATCAAACCAGACTAGAGAATCAAAAATTCGACCACCGGAAACATGCATCTGGCCGAAAACCCGCAACTCACCAGCAACGGCCAAAATTTGCCGCAAAACTATTGAATCTTATCTAGAACCTTCATAAAAACTCGCAAGAAACCTTCAATAAAAGCTTGAAAATCTCACAAATAAACAACAAATCTTGCTGGAAATGGTTCAAACCAAAACGTAAACCTTACTAGCGGTTGAACTAGGAACCGAGAGGCTTGCGGTGCATTGACCGATTCAGTTTCCAAAACCATTATTTCACTATCATGAAATTTCTTAAATTAGTCAAGTCTCCTCAAAATATCATGTTATGACCAATGTCTATAACCTTTGTACACTAGACACAAAGATGTTATCTCCATTATTACCTCGTTTTCTTACACATGAGCAAACATAATATACAGCTATCTAAACATACATCCACATCAACACACGCGCACACACACGTCTAGAACACTTTCGCTTTCAACCTCCAACCTTATTTCTTTATTGCAATGGTTCTAATATCAATCATTAAATAATATTTTCCAAACATAATTGAGTGAGAAGAAACTGGGATGTATATAGAACAAATGATGGATAGTTGCATGACCATGTTAGTTTGCTTTTCCTGCCGAGCCAAACAATTGCATCTTTTCAGCAACCACAGCTTTCATGGCTTCCTTAGCAGCAGCCATAACATGAACAAGGTCTGACTGAGGGCTTTTAAGGATGTCCATGTAAGCCTTTCGCACTTCCGTGTTCACATTGAACTTCCTGACTCCTCGATCTATGCAATCCTGTAAATTGTGATGACAATATACATCATTTGC
The DNA here is from genome assembly GCA_022545495.1 of Chrysanthemum lavandulifolium. Taxonomy (NCBI): domain Eukaryota; kingdom Viridiplantae; phylum Streptophyta; class Magnoliopsida; order Asterales; family Asteraceae; genus Chrysanthemum; species Chrysanthemum lavandulifolium. The sequence continues at coordinate 218,922,729 of CM040242.1, forward strand.
TGTTGTGATGATAACATAATCAGTTGGTCGATTGTTTGGCACTTCAACAAAGTATTCCATAAAATGACCAAAGAAATTATTCTTGTGAAAAAAGGAGACATGTCTTACGAGAGAGGGTTAAAGAGAAGATTTAAGGAATTTTATTATACCCACTTGATAACGAGTCTTGTTGCACTTAATATGAAATTTGGCACCCAATAATAACTTATAAAAAAGCAGAATACGTTTATCCAGAAATGAATAACTAATTATAGCGACTACTAATTGATTTCGAAATACATATTAACATATCCAATCACCCCTTAAAAAAATTCAACTATTAGTTAACTATCTAGTTTAGCCTTACGAACATAATAGGGCAAGCTCACACATCAAAATCACCACCGTAAAGACTTTGTAACTATGACAGTGGTCAAATACGCTTGCTTAGCTAGACATTTCAATCTGAAAAAGAAGTTGCAACTAACATGCAACATCTAAAATGAAAACTGCTTTGTGACTCTGATAGTGGTCAAAGACAGTTTGTTTATTTTGACCGAAAATTTAAAACATTTCACTGACATACCACATCCGAAATTGAGAACTGCTTTTAATTATGACAATGAACAAATAGCTATGTTTAGCTGGAAATTATGCTATATCCAAAAATGAAAAGTGACGAGTTCCTTTATGGGTGTAGAAACTAGAAAGTACTCCAAAAATGGAATGTACCTGGACGAGTTTTTTAGGCAATCCGGAAGCTCCATGAAGAACCAGGAAGACTCCATTCTTTGAAGCCAAGTCATAGAGGCTCTGGTCAAAAGCAAAAACAACACACTAAGGCAAAAGCAACAATAATAAAAACTCTAAAACACAAAAGCTGGGATAAGAAAGTGGCTTGATGATGAAACAGTAGATTATGTGTCCAGAATCAAACAGAGCATTAAATAATACTAGGATCACAAGTAAGCATTAACAAAACTGTTTTATGTACAACTCATGATTGACTATATAATATGCAAATTGCTTCATAGGCATAAAACATCCACCTACAAATATGCCTAGTAAGATTTGAGACACATGGAAAATCCAATGAAAAAGGAGAGGAAGATGCCTAAGCTATTTTTCTAACATTGAATGGATTAAGCATATTTTTAGGTTGATGTTTTAGGCTTATGTATCATTGCTCATATTATATTTGTCATCGAAACTTTACGGTTGATAGCATTAATTTAATATATTTAGTTATTCTTCGGGAATAACCAGACTTGTTAATACAAATTCAATTTACATATGATTGAAAATGTACCTTAAGCAACTCAAGCCGGAGCTTTGGACCACTTGCAGGGTACTTGCCATGAACGTTACCAATACACACTGCCAGAGCATCAATACCAGTCTCATCGATGAACTCTTGAGCCTGCCATTCATGTGAAGCAACATTAAACGCTATAGTGCGCGCTCCTATAATGAGACACCAAAATTAACCAACATTTAATTTGTTTTAAAAAGGACAGAAGTACCTGGTTTACGTCGGTTAATTTTGCCTCATAGTCTTCTACAGTCAAATCATCTTCGGTTCCAGATAATCTGCCTAACTCTGCTTCCACAGTCATACCTTTTGCATGGGCCAAGGATGAAATGTGTTTTGTGTATGAGATGTTCTCCTTGAAAGGTAGGTGTGAACCATCTACCATGACGGAGTCAACTCCCTATGCGTGGATTCAGAAAATAGATCAAATAACCATACATGTTGAATTAAATATAACTCTTCCAGGATTATATAATTCAAGAAACTGAACTATTACCAGCTCAAGAACTTCCATTAGTTCTGGCTTGGAACTACCATGATCAAAATGCACTGTAATAGGTACCTACAAAATACATATGATAAAGCTTCATCACTAATCAAGCAGCCTTTTTATTTCTCAGATATAAAAGAAATTGTAATCCTTACTATTGAAATACTGAGAACACTTTTGCATGTGATTTATTTGAAAGGTAAATAAACATAAGCTCAAGGTATAAACAGTTATGTCCTTTGTTGGTAAAGAAAATGGTGTGTCATCAAATATCAACATTTCTTTCCTGAGATTAAAATTTCCAATATTTCAGAATAAGTGGAAATTGTTCACAACACTTACAGTTGCTTGCTCAGCAGCAGAGATGCAGCAAGCCACTAATGGTGTCCCTCCTAGCTTTAAAGCACTAGGATGAATCTGTAGAGAAACAATGTTTGTAAGTACAAACAAAAAAAGAGAATAAGAAAAATTTAAGTAATGCTTTTGGATCTAATATATTTAACCGACTTTCTTTCATTTTGTTATCAACAACAAATGGATGGTTACATCCTTAAAAGCTCTGTTGTAAAATCGGTCCAGTTAATCCCCACATAATCGATGATCACTCAAGAAGCGCCTTGATTTATCATAATCAGCCTATTTAATCGGTTTGGTCAAAGATCGCTTAAAAATCGGCAAAGAAACCGATTAATCGGACAAAATCGCTTAAAATCAGTCAATAAAATCGCTTAAAAATCAGACAAAACCGCTTAAAAATAGTCAACAAACCGACTGATCGAACAAAATCGGTCAAAGCTCGCTTAAAAATGGTCAACAAACCGAGTAATATCTATGTTTAACTTTAAACTTTGAATAATTATGTATTATATTTATCTTTGAACACTTGAAATAATTGAACTTTAATGCACTATGCTTATCTCATACATATAATATAATACAATATCAAAATTACAATTTTATGCATAAAATTCTAATCCGATTAATCCCGATTAATCCCACCTAACCGATTAATCGCTAGGCCCTACCAGGCCGCCTACTAGCGCCTAGCGATTTTACAACCTTGCTTAAAAGTATGAGTTGTTTATGATGAAGACAAACTTTATTTTTGAGTATTAGAAAGTGCTTTGATGAATATGATGATGGAATATAGTAAAGAAATGATCAGGATACTTTCCTTTCTATAGAAACCAGTGACCCATGTAATTTGACCACATTGAAGTTTATATAAAGATTCTATAAAGACTAATTGATACCTGCAAAATAGCAGGACTCTTTTGCTCTTCAGCTGCAGCAACAACTGCTTGACCCTTCAAGATTATACACATTAAATGCTCCAACAGCATATGCTCCCTTTTCTGCATCCTATACATTATAATATAAAAACACATGCCCAAATGAGGACTACGAATCACTTTATATGAATATGAGAGAGCCTTATGCTGCATGTGTAAATGGTCTTACTGCAAGAAGGTCCTTGGTTGATGATAGTCTGACCGGACGAGACCAACATTTGACAACTTCCGCTAGAGCATTACTATCGCCAACGTTTCCTAAGTTGCATATTTTGAGAAATGTGACATCTAAGAAAATCCTCTAATAAATTTATTGTAAATAAGAATAGTGTACCTGGAAAAACAATGTAGGGGACTCCAGGATGCCTACTTTCTGGGCCCAACTGCCACAAAGGAACACCAGCCAATGCTTGCCCAACTATTTTGCACGTTTGCTTCTAAAGCTTTTGTAGCAATATCTGATGAAGTAATTCCGCCTATGAAATGAGAAACTGGTTAATATAAGCATGACCTATTAGATAGACATCAAGAGTCAATTGTTCTGGTGAATAATAGTGTTTTACAATCTAAAGATAGGGAAGCTCATATAACAATTACATGTTTTTACTAGAGAAAATAAATTCCTAGTTATGTACAATTCTGAATCCAAAAGGTCGGCCAGAGTAACGATTCAAATATTAACTTTTAAGTAATGAACATTTAACCCAAATCACAACCTGTGAACTGATGCAAAACCACTGCTGGAAATGCATGATTTTTCACTCTTTGATCTACTCAAATAATTGAAAAAGATGATAAAACTTCAACAATCATAGAAAGACATCAAATTGGCACAATTTCCAGGAAACTCTACCAGATTTATGTTTTTAAGGATGTGACCATAAGCCCCACGAGATATTGGTGGCTGATTGGATTTACATGTTACTACACATTCAGTAATATTAGCCTGGCATCTTATATTCGAGGTCTCCACGAGTTTATGAGATATTATCAGTAAGAAATTAGGTGATGCCATTCTCTAACTATCCTTAAGTTCAAGACTCCTCTAGTCTTAAAGGCATTCCTAAAGTGCAAGTAGGGGGATAGCCCGTTGCCTTGAAACAATATCTTCGGAATCTTAGCTACCAGGTCTGCAGATATCAATTTATTAGAATGAATATATACAAAATCCTTTACTTCATATACCTTTGCAAGAATATAGCGTGGGGTTGTCTTTATTCTCCTAACTATTTCCACCAGCCCAGAGCTCACCTTGAAGTTGATGTCCAAACTCTCTGAAGGAGCTGTATTTTCAAGAATAATAGTCAACCCTTGTTTTGCTTAATGATGATTCTAAACATACTTCAAGCGAAAGATATAGGGTAAACATGCATAGCTTATCCACACCCCTGAAATTTGGTAGTGCCAATGTAACCTAACAAAGATTAAGATACTCACTCTTCCCCGTTATAAGTTCCCTACTAGACATCACTAGAGTGTCTTTACATGTCCTGAGATAAACATCTGCCAGCTCAGCTGCATGGTTAATTTCCTCTTCTCTCTCTTCTGCTGACTTCATTGCAAGTTTCTCGACAGAAACCTAAAACACAATAACAATAAATTCATCAGGAAAATAGAATATGTCACCTTCATGTTGAAGTATAATCGTAGCTCTTGGTCACCTCAATGCTCCTCAGATTATAATCACATTGTAACTTCAGCTGTTCGACCTGTTATTTCAGAGATATCAGCAGTAAGAAATTTTTTAAAAGATTAAATAGAGAAAAAGACTAATTTTGTGAAGACTGAACCTGCTTGGTGGTCTTTGGGACATATGAACCCACAATAATGAGTCCACCATTACTTCCTTTACCGATACCAAGATCCTTAGGCAAGATTGGAGCTTTTGGTATAATTCCAATCCGAGCAGAAACAAAACTAGCAGCAGTACGGCACAGGAAACGTTTTCCCTTCAATTCTGCCTGTCAAGAAGCACAACACAAACGATTAGTTTTTCAGCATTACACAGATTAACATAAAAGCTATAAGAATTAAAACAGAGACCATAAAAGATTTTCACGTACCTCAACCATACCAGCTGCAAAGATGGCCATGTCTCTATCACTAGCTGCATTGACTATACATGTTGAACCCTGTTTTAACCATCGAAAATATCACATTGAGTAGTTCCATATTAACATTTATGATCACAACAATACAATATGAAGTATATGTTCTGCAAACTTGATTTATGAAGATTATGTGGGATCATCTGTCGATTTTGACATGCTACATGTGGTTTGAGTTTAAGAATACAAATTGTCCCATGATGTTTATCCACTATTTATGTCAAAATTTTGACCCTAGGACTTTCATAATGGAGATTTTAACAGACTGTAATATCATTTGATATACTAATGTTGTCAATCCTTTTATCTGTGACAAAAAAGTTCTATTCGATAATGAAGTCGTAACCGAATCCATTTGACTCAAAAACTTAAACGTGGACACCAATATTGCAAATGAAAAGTATAGTAATTGATTTATTGATAGATGTAAATTGTATAAACGTTGGTGCCCTATACCTTCGGCAAGCTGCAAAGATGGTCACATACTGCTGTTGGTCCTCCATTACGTAACAATTGAATAGAGACTGATGAAACACTGGTAGCCGCTATACGTCCTTTAGTTTTTTCCTCAACCCACTGCGATCCAAATACAGGTATAAAAGGTTAATTTGATACTTCATGCTTCTATACCACTATTTAACAGTTCCCATAGATACTGGAAAAGGCGTAGCAGATGGACCTCACGCAGGTTTGAAGATTTATAGCCAAACGAAGCATCTTTTGCAAACTCGGTATCTCCAGCAGGAACAAGCCTAAAGGGAAGAGTTGTATAGTATCAGTGCTCACAAATGAGTTATATTGTGTGGTTATATCAAAAAGAATTAGAACTTAGAAGACAGTACCGCTCAGAATCGGCTACATAATGTACATCTTCGATAGTGTAACGACCTCCTTGCAAGAAAAAAGGGCAAATGATCCATGCATCCATCTCTCCAAGTACTGAAACAGCCGCATCTGGTTCCTTTAAGATTCATGTGGAGATATCAATATGAAAACCAAAGATAAAATATCAATATTCTAAGAAGTTCGTTATACATGTACAAAAAAAGTTAACATAAATTGTCAATCCTCACCTCAGGAAAATGACCTCTTAATGTCGAATCACCACGTAATACTACTGTGTAGTCATTATTTCCAGCTGCCTTAGAAGCCGTGGATAGGTTTTGGCAGATATCTGTTATAAGTAAGCTAGCCTGCAAGAAGAAAATTATTTTGAACATTAATTACAAGCTAATTACAAGCTAAACAAAGAGCATATAATGTCTAATGTTTAAGGGATGTTCGTTACTTTATCAGAGCTCAATGCTCGAGAGTTTGTCAAAATAAAAAAGCATTTAGGCCTACTTTTCAACTGTTCAATCAGTGACTCAACATTCCTGAAAAAGAAACGATTTATATATTTCACAAGTTTAAGTCATAATTAATTATGGTTTCCAATGAATGATTTTTTTAAAATTATAAAGTACCATTCTGTCAATACATCAACATCATGGACAGTTTGAGTCCCGGTTGGATCATCATCAAGAACAACCAGAGTCTTTAAGGTACTATCCAATCTGCGTATCTCATCCAGTGGATCCAGTGGCCATTCAGATGGAAGAGATTCCAAGGCAGTTGTTTTACTAATCACAGCATGTTTTCCTTCAACTTTGATACCTGTTAGTGTCTCATAAACCTGTTCAAACAAATTAGAAAATATAACTTAGGTCATGCCATATATCATTGATAATATGAAGCAATCAGATGACATGTAGATGCATATAGTCAAAGGTCAACTGTAAGAGACCATATGACTTCTATTATCATGATCAAATCAATGCATTCTATATTGAAAACTGAAACCTACACCTATATATATGCCTCAAGTAACTTACCTTTACAACGGATGAATCATCTAAGCGTCCCCACCCAGAAGCAGAACCTAGATAAGGAAGACTTAGTTATATAAAAATCTGATTTTATACTTGTATTAAAAAATTTATATCATCCTCAATAGTTTATATCACATAAACTATACAAATAATATTGAATAGATAAATTAAAAAGAGATAAGATAATTGGCATAACAAAATAGACTAACATACAAATTACAGACCACTCGACCTAAATGTAATACGTAAGTATAGAGGACATGTAAATGTGGCCTTGGGAATGGCTCAGAATAGTAAAAACATGCATCATCTCGTTTAACTTGTTTTCTTTATTATTTACTTATCACCTTATTTGAAATTCTCAGTTAACATTTACTCTTCAATGTATTGTAATGGTTTGATTATATCATATTCTACCATCATTCTTATGCTCGTGTTGCAGCCATGGAATATCTACTTTTTTCTTGTGGACTTGTGGAGTGATACTTCTTTTACATCCACATAAATAAAATACTGGTGATTATCATGTTCATGTATAAGGCTTTAAAAGACTAAGGCTGAGAATAACAATGAGAAGAAATAACTGCTAGTATATACATCTCTCTTATGCTGCAACTTGATTTTCCAATAATATTAATAATACAAACTTCGGTATCTTTTGCTGATGATTTTCTCAAAAATACAATTGCGGTACTTCCTGCAAGTATTAGGACATAAACTAATCTAATTGTCATGTCCTGTTTTATTTGAACTTACAATTACAGTACTTGCAATAATGAGGTAGACTCAACTGTTATATCTCTTATTTTTTTAAAAGATCTAGCACATATAAGCTACTAAAAAAACATCAAAAGGAGTATGAACAATCTATATTCATCCAATCACCTGACAAGAACAACTGGAGTGCAACAGTAGAAATGTGAAGTGGAACTCTACGAGCTGCACATTCACGAGCCACAATACCCTACAAAAAAGGTGGAGGTACATAAATGATAAGCGATTACAAAAAGTAATATCACATGGTCACTGTTAAAGTAAAAAAAAATGCAGAGATGATATTAGTCAGACCAGATCCTTCACGAAGATATCAAGCGCAGATAAGGGTGTATAATCATTGTCCACCATGTGAGGACCACGATTCTCAAACATCCTGCAAGAATTGAAATTTAACTTTCACAAAATTCTATACTGTATATAAAATGAGAAATAAATCCTGATAAGTTGATTTGGGAGCATTTATACCAAGCTTTATCCAGTTCTTACATACATGTGTTTCAAATGTAATATTAAAAACTGCCTCAATGTACTATAGCTATATTCTCTTCAATAGTCTCTGCATGATATAACTTGCTGACAATAGTACTCTCTTTTATTGTCAAATTGTATTTGCACCAAAGCATGATAACTGTAGGGCCAATCATAAACTAGACTACGCTTTAGTACTGATGAGTTGTTTAGCAGATAACAAATACTAAACCAGGATAGATGGCCATACCATGATGTTCCTTCACTAGCTTTTATGACATCAAACAAGACTCTTGTATCCAAACCCAATCGAGCTCCAAAGGCCATTGCTTCAGCTGCTGATGCTATATGAACTCCAGCTAGCAATTGATTGACCATCTTTACACCACTACAGAACAGAAAAACAAGATGGTGATTACAATAACTACATGTACTGTGAAATAAATGTGCATCTTCTGTATGCATATAATGTTATCACAATTTTAAATACAATGTGATGTAGGGGAAGTGAAAAGACATCTAGGAAGTACCTTCCAGCTCCACACCCCCCTTTTATCACATATAGCTTCTCACTTAATGCTATTAGATTGAAAAAGAGACACGGATTTCTTTGATTAGTCATAATAGTTGTTTGCAATAATATTTAGAGATGAAGGTCTAACATAATGATTCCACTATCAATCAAAAAGTGAGATCATTACCTGAAAGAACTGAACCAGCATGCTCAAGAGCTTCATCTGTACCTGACGCCATAATCTAGATAATGCATGCACCCATTACAACTAGTTCATTCTGAGAATATAAGTAAGAAACATTCAGTAAGAGAAGCAATTTACGAACCGTAAGTGTTCCTTCAGAAGCCCTAATGACCCCACCAGATACAGGAGCATCAATCAGTTTCAAGCCCTTATTCTCATCTACAGTTTGAAGCTGAAAGATTAAAATATATACAAGAAAGAAACTTGAAACTATGACATTATTAAAACAGATGCTACAAAAATTAGAACTATCCTTGATTAGTGAAAGGATAACAAAACAACAAATGTAAGAACCTACTCTGTAAGCGTAGCTCAAGCTGACTGATAAAAGCAGGAGAAACTGTTGATGAAAGGACAATAGATGCTCCGGGTTGAAGAACTACAGAAAGGGGAGCAACAATGTAAGTTCAGCTCATAAAACTGTAGAGTATATTAAGATGTACCTGAAACAGCCCCATCAACACCATATAGAACACTTTCTGCTTGAACTTCATTTGTGACCATGACAATGAGAACATCTACATCTGGAAGCAAAAAACAGCAGAGCATGTGACTACCGGGCTCTTACAGTTCAAAATTTTGGAAGAGTTAACATCCCACCAAATGCCTTCAGTTACCTTTTGACACTTCTGCAGGAGAGCTTCCAATCAGGCCACCAGCTTTTGCAAACCTTGATAGTGTTGGCTTATACACCTACATCCATTAATGGCATATGAGTAAGAGTCATGAGCTCTGTGTATGCCACGTTATCTTTTAAAAACCTACTGGTTTGAATGTCTAGGCCAATCTTAGCATGTATTGATTCATTTAAATACAGAAACCAAGTTTGTAGAAAGCAGAAATCTCTGATTCGTTACAACAACCTCCTCCTCAATAACTTCTCTCTTTTGACTAGAATGTTATTATCATACAATGCATTTCCTACGCTACAAGTTTAGAAGCCCGCTCACAAAATAGGATGTCCACAAATCTTGATTGAATATATAAAGTAAGCAACAATGCCATAGAGGCCTAGATGACACTACTGTGGTACAAACACTCATTTTCACTTATATCTATCTATATTTCACAAAAAAACCAAGAGATACTAGACCTTCCATTTTGACAGCATGTTATATATGAGCTTGGCCACTGATAAGAACCAGACACTTATTAATGAATGAAATAACTAATAACGGAACATAACAGTTGGCCTACTTTTGAGAAGTCACCATCTCTCATAAATCTCTAGAAACTTACTAATATACTTTAAAAGATTGCTGCCTCCTTAATAATTATTTATTCTCCTAGATATAAGGAAATCATGGATCAGCTTTACAACATTTTTCCTCGCTGTTTATAAATTCCAGTGAAAAGTATACAGAAAGAACAGAGGAATAGCAAAAAGGATAGGGCAGAAGTGTTACATCAAATCCATGGACACTAAAATTGGATTTCAGAAGATGAGTTGCCATGCCGAATCCCATTGCTCCTAGACCAATAAAACCAATATTGTTTACTTGTTTTGATTTTGCACTAAGTTGGTTTGCCAATAGTTCAGGATTATAAGTTTCTGCATTTGCCGCATCCATAATTTGCACTCCAAATACTCTTTCCCAAACCTGCAAAAGAGAATTGATGAATATAACATTTACAAGATACCAATATCATTTGTGAGAATGAGGCATATAGGAGCAAGGCTGATGACAGATAGATGACATAAAAATATTTAACCTTCAAACCATCAAGACCATTTGCTTCTGCATGTCTAGAGCCTGTTCAGTATGCACACAAACAACCATTAGAGATTATTCTTCTGGTTCTAAAATTAACAGAACGATATCGTACCAGCTAGGAATTGTTGATGAGCAGCAGCAAGGAGTGGAAGAGGAATGTAACTGACTTTGCCGTGTCCAACACAATCCCTGTAGTTAAACGAAATTGATTTGGTTTGTTTAAATGTTGGTGGGTTATCGAGGGCCGTCTTATATCTCTTGGAGGTCTAAAGCAAAATTAAGAAATATGGCACTTTCGATTATAACTTTTGTTGCTAATTTAAAAATAAGGGACTTGTCAAGAATTAGTTCTTATATCTCTTGAGGCCCAAAGCAAATTTTTGAATAAATCCCGATCAAAAATTCGAAACCCGAATCTGGATAATATGAATAATCCTAATTGGAGCCTTGTTCTATTATGTCATCAAGATCAAGTCCTCGTTTTCATTTCATTCACAATAGCACTATTAAGGTATTTACCAAGATGTATCATCTACCTCAAGGAATTCTGAAAATTAGAAGTCCATGAAATAAGAAACATAAAACTCAATATAAATAGATAGGCCTAGAAATTGAAGGCCCTAGATAATCGGAAGCCTAAAGCGGTAGCTTTAGCAGCTTTGCCCTCGAGACACCATTGGGTTATCGGATTATTGCCCTCGGTAATAAAACATGTATTTTCTTTTTATCCACACAAAAGATAACCTTTGCACTAGCACGTTACTTCCTTTCCTTTTTCTATGTCCTTTATAATGAAAACATGCAAGCCACAAAATTAGAGTTCAAGTAAGTTTACCATTCTTTGAGCCGAAGCGTTTAGGAAATCATCCTTGATTTTATCCCCCTGTAACAGAAGCGGGATGTAATTCTTGTATATCCTGCATATTTAAGAGGGAGAAAGTTATTTCAATACTCATTTCAGGTCACTGATGAGTTGACATGGTAATGGTTACTAAATCTACCATGAGTTTCCGGCAGCATTTGATATAATATCGTATAATATCCAAGGATGAATCCCAGCTTGAACACCAAGAGAAATGGCCTCCACGGAAGCAACAAAATGGATGCCTTTAAGCAACTCAATCACCTTGTCGGATTTTCTAAGAAAAATACAAGGAACCATATTAGAAATTATATAAATTATATGTCACACGTAAAACTAGTAAACCTTTTTATTCCAACTAACAAATAATAGCAATTAACTAATGAAAATGAAAGTACAGTAACTGATCACTATACAACTAAGCACATTTACTACTACACGTAAGCATTACTTCAATCGATTAGTTAGTACTCTGATAAAAAGCAAATAAAGTTAGTTAAATCAAATAGTAATGAAAATGAAAGTACCGTAACTGATCGGAATCCATTACTGTGAAGAAAATAAATTTCAATTGGTGATGCTCTGCTCTGTCAAGTGAGAGTTGAGTGTATGATATAATGGATGTTTGTTGTTGATTGATGAGAAGAAGCTGTTTACTTGCGAGACTGGATATATGCGAAGAGTATTTAAATGCCTCGCTGACGTGTAAACAATAGGTCAAAGGGATTGATAGTGAACGCGGTAGGTACACCCAATTTGAGTTTCTTGTAATATTTTTTCGCTTATCTATCTATACTACTTAAAATGAAAAAACAGTCAAAGTGGAAAAAGTAAAAAAGTTGAATGGTCAAATGAGAGAGAAAGACATATGTAAAGACATATTTAATATTCTCTTATTACAACTCACTCAACAACATCTACAAAATTTCTCCTCTTCCACACATCTCATCAACCACCATCCTCACCACCACAAAACCCTCCACCACCGATACCACTACACCACGCACCACTCTATCATCGTGATATCATTAATTGTCTGTATTGTTTAGGATCATTGTCGCCAAACACGGGTACTCACCTATTATTTTTAACACGTCAAATTTTATGAGAAATTTTCATTTGTTTCATTTGTTTACCTTTATTTTGATACTTATCAATAGATAAATCTCCGCTATTTATTTATTTTGATATAATGGTGAGGATTAACCTAAGATTTAATACACCTAACCTTAATTCTCCCAACTATATAAAGCCTTTTATTTTATTTTTTTTTCATTCGCTTTATTGTTTTACACAGTGTGTTTTCCTCCCAACCTGCTCTCATCATTTCCCTCAAAAAAGTAGTTATTTCAATCAACTATTACCGTTTGATCATCACAAGTTGGATCACCATCACCATCACCATTCCGATCATCATCTCATTATCACCCCCGGTCATATCATCCTTTTTATATCTTCTTTTGATTTGAATGAACCGCTTATTTCGTGTCGATTTGATTGATGTTGTTGCGGTTGATAATGTTGTTGATCGGTTGTTAATTATGTGGATCAAGTCATTAACATTCCTTCTTATTAAGTTGCACACCAAGTGTTTGATGAAATGTGTGAGTGAAAATGTTTGATAATTTTGTTATCCGCTCATGTAATTCTGCTTATTAATTAAGTTGTTAGTTGAATTTTTGTTTTTAACTGCATTTGAATGTTTTTTTATGCCTGATTGTTGTTTTGAATCTGCTATGTATCGTACGTATAGTATCACCAGTGATATTTTAAGTTGAATTGTATATGTGTATTATCACTGTGATATTTGTATTATCACTTGTGAAATTTTGTTTATTTGATACTTTTAGTTTATGTTTTAGATTGTGAGTAGCATTAGGTTTTAGTATGATATCATTTTGGGATGGGTGAATTGATGGAAATTTGATGCATGAAAGGTGTTTGACAAAATGCCCAAGAGAGATCTTATGAGTTGAGAAGCGATCATATGTTCTGTTTGTCAATCACTTCATATATAACCAAATCAAAATATTTATTTGAATAAACAAGCTTTAGAGAATTAATCAAAGTATATCATATGTTGCATTAGTTGATGCTTATTTTCATTTTTTTGAATGGCGTCCTTTTGAATTATTTTAGTGCGTTTTGTATTTTGCTTTCTCCATCACTCTATATCTGAGGTGATGCAAATTTGATGTACAGTTCGATAATTGCGCAGTGACCTAGAGCTTAAGCCACAAGGACTGTTTACCTTAACAATCGTGTAGACAAATAATTTGAAAAACATAGAAATGATTGGGAAGTCTGATCCTTATGTGATTGCATATATTCGGCCACTTGAAAAGTTCAAAAAAAGGTTGTTGATTACAACTTAAACCCTATTTGGAATCATGTAATTCGGTTAATTGCAGAAGATAAGAAGACCTAGTGTGTTGTACTTGAGTTACGCTTTTTTCCTTTTTGCTTTTCTGTGTTGCTGGTTTCTCAGTTGTATCACAGGTGATATCAAATGTGATATCACATTTGATATCAAAAGTGATATCACTGGTGATGTCAAATGTGACATCACCTATGATATCACATGTATGTTAGCTTTCTTTTATTTTGTTGAATCAGTTGTGATAATGGAGGATCTTATGATATCACATGCGATATCAAAGTTGTTTGAGCTTCTTCAATTTGTTTTGTGGAGCTGTTGTGCTTTTTTGAACCACAGTTGCAGTTGTTGTTGATTCTTTCGTTTGATGGAGCCGTTTTTTTGCAAATTGCAATCACAAATAGTTTGGTAATATCGTCTCTTTTTATGCCACATACAAAACAAACAAGTATGCCTTTTAATTTGTAATATCTCCTGTGAGATTTCATTGTTTCTTGTACATTTTGTATATATTATCACCTGAGATATTTCTCTTTCCAAGTACATGATGGTTTTTGTGCCTTTTTACTGCAATTGACAATCACATGAGATGTGTTACTGTTGGTTTTGGTCTGCTTAAGAACAAAACTACTGAATCTTGTGTATGGTTACTCCAAGCATTCAAGAAAGCTTTTGTGCGTTATGCGAATATCATTGTAACTGGTCAAGATGGTGCTATGTGAAAAGCAAATGCAGCTGAGCTTCCTGGTTCCAAGCCCCGTCTTTGTTATAAATTAGAAGTTATGTATATCTTGTGATAAATAGTTGGAATTAATTTTTATGAGGTCTTTGTCAGTTTATGAAATACTTTGTCATTTTATCAGTTGTGATAAAGCATGAAAATGATGAAATGTTTACATCATTTATGTGTTTACTTGTTTATGACATGTATCACTTGTGATATTATTCTTTAATTGATATATATGTTGACATTTTTTTTGCCGAATCGTTATGTTACTCAAAAGCAATGCTTAATTAATCCCGTTCTTGTTTGATTTTGAGAATATGTCATGTTTTTATTTTCATAGTTTTCTTCATGAAGTCAACGATTTTTAATCGACTTTTCATTAATATCACTTGTGATACTCTAATAAAATTACCAAAGAAAGTTATATTCGATAAACCAAAAGCATTGTTTACAACCGAATAGAAATTACCATTGTTTACAATTTAAGTATCAAGAGAAATTACAATTTAAGTAGCAAAAGAAAATTACTAATTGATGCTTTTGTCTTTTTATTTTTTACAACTTTCTTCTTGTCAGCTTTATGAGCATCCCCTCCTTTTGTCTTCTTTTCCACTTCATTCTTTTTAGTTTGCAGCTTCTTCTTCTTCATTCCTCTTATTCTTTTTCTGCAACTGTCTTTGCTTTCTTACATGCAGTCTCTGTTGCCATTTCAACAGTTACTGTTGGTGGTTGTAGATCCTGTTATATCATAGATGATATCACATATGTTTCTTTCAGTATTTGTTGGTGGTGTATCTGTTTCTATTTTTGTTCTTCGTGTTTTTTAATCTTAAATGTCTAACAGCGGATTTTGTTAATTTTCTTGGTATTGTTGGTGTTGTCGGTGACGATGTTGTTTCTTTGTTCACTTCTTCAGTTTGACTTGGTTGTTGTTTCGCGAAGGTCTTTTTCTTTTACCTTCAACCCTTGCTTTTTTGCTTCTTGATAGTTTTAAGTTTTATATTCAAATCTGCATAAAATATATACCATGTTTGTGTATGAATAGTTCATTGTTTTTTAATATCATACGTGATATAAACTGAATACGTCATCAAATATCACAGGTGATATCTATACTACATAAAATGGAAAAATGGTCAAAGGTGAAAAGTGGAAAAGTTGAATTGTTGAAATTGGTCAAATGAGAGAGAAATGCATAATGTAATTAATACTCTTATTAAAACACCCCATTACTTAAAAGTACAATAATTTATTCACATTGTACAACTAATTAAAAGCACATCTACAAAATTAAAAACAACCAATGTACAATAAAAATTTCATAACGTATAATTTAAAGAAGCTACAACATAATCCAAAATATAAAATAATTAAACACACTAATTAATAATATTTTTAAAACACCATAAAATGAAAAGTATATATTATTATACACATTATACAAATTAATAAAACACACAAAACTTCATACAAGTTAACAAATTGATGTTACATATAGTTTTGAAAACCGGACCGAACCGGACCAACGTGTTCAACTGGGAACAGGTGTCGCTACCGGTTCGGCTAACCAATTAAAGCAATTCGAAAACGAACCAGAGAGGACCCGTTGAAACGGATACAAAACGGTGAATCAGATCTTATCGAGATCTATTTCTGCGGTTGATCGTCACAGCAGGTACCACGCCAAAACGCGAGTACCTCGCTATATACTATATATAAAGGAAAACCAAAAGTAAAAGTGAAAAGTTGAAACTAAAAGTGGAAATGTTGAAAACATATATTTCAAAAGGAAACTATTAATACACATCGAAAAATTGGTTGACCCGGGACGCTTCAAACCCGGCGGTTGACCCGATTTAATTTGACTTGTTTTTTACCCAACCTGTCGGGTTGACTCGGTTTAAATCGACTTATTTTTTTTGACCGGAATGGTTCAACCGGTTGAACCACCCTGGTCGAACCAGGTTTCAAATTTGACAAAATTTTATAAGAAATGATGAAGTAGTTGTGGAACCCGTGACAAATTTGGAAAAATGATAGACCAATTAATTGTAGTTTTTTGTTGTTTATTTTGATTTGACACATGTATGTTATCATTTGTATACTGTTATTTTGAAAAATGTTGGTCTTGCACCACCTAAGAGACTAGCATATATGAATCGTCTTTTAAAAATTAATAAATATTGTATAACCCTTTGTCCGGCATATCAATAATGTTATGTAAGTTTATTAGAATCACAAAAATTAAATAATATTGTTATCTTTAGAGATAATTATTTGTACCCCAAACAAATAGCTTTGAACAATGCTTAAATATCTATGCAAATTGATAGTACAAGATAATCTTATTATGGTGATATTAAATTTGTAAAGTTACAAGTTTAAAAGCCACACATTAAATAATAAACGCTACACATATAAAAAACAATAGTTATCACTGCCTAATGACAAAACAAGAAAAGACGGTCACACACATTAGCTATACATCTAAACTACAACATAATATTGCCAACTACATAATACCGTTGCTTTTTGTAATGCTTGAATCTATTATTACTAAAATCTTTATAACTTAAAAGTTAAAACAATCCTATTAGAAATATACTCGCACACTTAGATCGACTCCACATAATTTTCTTGAAATCAGATATTTCTCGCCGCTATGCAACCACGCATCGTAATTATAGTTATTCAAAATGATTCTACGGCGCTTCAAATACAGGTTTGTTGAAAGAAACTTATGGGTCGTCGAATTTTGCGTAAAACTAGACACCGCTGTTGTTAGGCACGGTACTGCCTCTAGTATTACCAACAAGCAATCATTACAACTGTTGTATCACATGTGATATACTACCAATAAGCAATCATTACAACTGTTGTATCACAGGTGATATACTACAAATAAGCAATCGTTGCAACTATTGAAACTGTTGTATCATAGGTGATTTACTACCAACTAATACTATAGTCAAATACCGCTTTTAAACATATCAAGCATGCCCAATCTATCCATTATGCACATATATCTACCACAAATCTAACAAAAGCATGTTACCACACAATATTTATTTTAGCACATTAAGTCTCTCATATTATCACAATAATTATCTAACTTTCACAACAATCCCTCAATAAAATACTAAAATCTACAAAATGTAAAATGTTCATCTTGTAGAATAAATATCCGTGATTTTAGGGATACCATTATAACATTCTATCGAAAGTATACATACACATTCACTCGAATGTGTGTATCATCGGTGATATAACACATAAGCTAAATGTTAAATCAAGTACGCGCATACTTTCGCATGCTTAATTCTTCTAAAGGAGACATGCTTATATCGTTACAATATACCTTTACTTTTATGAATCTCCGGAGATGGAGTCAAAATTTGATTGACGACGAATCGCATTTACTCACAAAGAAATAGTATATCATCAAAACTTTTAGCAAAAAAAAAAAAAAAAAAAAGTTTAACTATGATTACAAAACAATAACAATAAAATATCAAAAGTGATACTATACATGACATGTAATAAATCTTAACAAGTAAACAAAAACCTATCAAATAAACAAAAATTTCACAAGTGATAATACAAATATCACTAGTGATAATATATATATCAAATTCAACTTCAAATATCATGATGATACTACCCAGATGATACTTTTCACTCACACATTTCATCAAACACTTGGTGTGCATCCATATACAAAGTGTTTTACTTTAAACTCAACCAAATATAAACACTAAAAACACAACCAAAAGTACGTCACAATCACAATAAAAATCACACCGAAACAAATTTATTTTTCTGTATATATATTAATAAACCACTAAAATCAACAAAAAAGAAAAAAAAAATCTTCATAAACATTATCAAAAACACAAATATAAAAATAAAATCACAACAAATAGTTAATAAATAACAAAATAATAAATCGAAAGCGCTGTACCATGTTTTTTTTCCCGGATCTAGTTCTGATTGCCTCGATTCGTTCATTTTTATGTGTTTTCTTTGATTTTGATTGTTAAAATTGGATGATTTGTTATGTTTTTGTTTTATTTTGAATTTTTCATTTAGAGCGAGAAAATGGATGTGAATTGTGATTCTGGAAAGTGATAAGTTTGAGAGTGGGGTTGGGTGGGTAAGTTTGCAGAAGTTACATAAATAGTCCCTCCGTGTTTTTTATTCTTAAAAACTGTTTTTTTGATCGGACGGTCCACAATTGTCCATTGGTATGCAGCAATTTAAAGGTATGTAAAATAAAGTGCCTCCAAATTTTATATTTTATGTTTATTAAACTTTATATTTAATATTTATTATTTTTTTTAGATAATTTTATCCACTTTATTACTCCCTCCGTCCTAAATTATAGGTCAATTTTGATTTTTTCAAAGTCTTTTTATTTCAACTTTGTCCTAAAATATTTTTTTTTCATGTTATATAATACTTGATGAAAAATATACTAATAAAATTATGCATTTAAAACACAAGTCCATTTATATATTTTGTATCAATCCCTAATCTATATAAAGGAGGGTTTATTTGAATCACATCTCCCTCAAAATTATGAAAAAATGACACGTGACATTTTTATTCCCCAAAACTCCTTGAACCGTCCGATCATCCTATTTTATCTCACGGCATTAAAGACCCGTCAGTTTCTCCCGCCCATACTTTTTACACATTATTGTAGCCAAAAACACTTTACTCTTACACATAATTAATAACTTTCCCGGTTTCCCCCAATTCTGGATCTCATTTTTCCTCATCTCATACTTCAAATCAACACCCAAAGAAATACGAAACCTAATTGGGTATTAATCAATAATCATGAAAAATATTATATTGATGATTCTGGTGTTTGGGGTTATTGTTTTTATGATTGTTCATCATCATGATATTAAGCAGCCGTTTTCTTTTTTATACATGAATCACCATTCCATTCGATTTAGGGTATCTGAGTTAGCTCCTTCACTGCTTTTATATTATGTTTTTTGTATTTTCTTTTATGATTATTATGATATAGGTATATGTTTTTTTATGTATTGGTTGCATAGTCCAAATTTATTATGAGGATATTTCATATTTGATATTTGAAATTTCATATTCATATTCATATTATAACTGTTTAACTGATTTTTTCCAGTTTCGGCATTGCTACATACAAAAATATAGTTGCTACAATGGAAGTAGTATATAAAATGATGGATCAATCACTCAAATGACTGGTCTAAAAGGTATTCTCCAACTTATTTATTGATTTGAAATTTTCTTAATTTCGAATATTAATTCAATTGAAATCTAGGTGGCGAGATTGGGGTTGAATTAAGTTGGAATTTGATGGGTTCGGGTTTAGTTGTGTTTAATTAAACAAAGGTTCAGATTAATGGTATGTTGTTAAATATGTGTCTAATTTATAATTTCTTTTTAATTGGTGTGGGTGTGGTTTGATTTTTTTTTAATTATGTTTGCGATAAAGCTCAGCTTATAGTAAGAGAGAAGTGTAGCTATTTTATGACAGAGGCGGTGGGTGATTGATAACTTCAAGATGGATATTGTTATGAATCAGAAAGAAGTGACTACTGATAACTTCAATAGAGGTAATCACAAAACTCAATAAGTTGATCTAAAAGCCAGAACAACTTAAGGATTGAGGTGCATTTTTTTTTAAAGATCTTATTTAGGGTGTGTTTGTTTTAACTTACTTTTTTGGATTATGTGATTTTTGTTAGGGGTGTTTGCAATTCTTGAAGAAAGAGAACATCGGATAGTTAACCATGGCTGAAAATTTTTAGGCAGAGACTCACACACTCAATATACACGTTTCAGTTGAAAAAGTTTTTAGTGTAGCACCTTGCACATAATGGCTTTATTATATTTAAAGTAGCATCATGAAATTTGAAAGGTGAACATATTGTATCATAACATAAGATATTCATTCATGGTGGAAAATTGTGTTATATAAATAGTTTGAATTTAACAAGTCCTTTATTTTGAATTGTAGAGGCTCATGCATTAGATAAGTTGTAATCACTTTTGTGGTCAATATTTGTTGTTCTAAAATGATTTTAGTTTATTAATTAACTAACAAGCACTACAATTAGTACAATAAACTAAATGGCCCAACAAGTGATTTTGGACTAGAAGAACCAACACATGCATTTCACATTTAAATATATGGTAATTTTTCGACGCCCGGCCATTTAGTCCACACATTACTGTTAAAGTTACGCTGAGTGCATCCTTATTTATTTAACTTGCTATTTATGCAGTAGTAGACATACGAGAGATGCAATAACATGGGGTTTATTTAACACCAGCTCACGTCGTTGAATAGCATAAACTCCATTTCAGAGCTCTAAAGTTTTATTACCGTCCTCTTTGAATAAAGGTAACAACAACTTTTAGATATAAATGTGATTGATTTGCATATCAAGAAAAGGATGTATGTCTCAAAATTAGAATAGTTGAAAGCGTACAGGAGTTATTCTTTTTCGGATGTACATTGTACAAACCTGATACACATGATAAATAAAACATGTTTGTTAGACTTTACCTTTTTATCTAATATACGTACCTTTTTATGCTTTTGAAGTTTGGTCTTACAAAAAGAATTACCTAAGATCTACTTAATAATGTGGTCTTTGGAATTGGTTTTTTAAACTATTAGCAATTGTGTGAATGTGTGGGTATTATAAATATCTCATCGGTAGAATGCATAAGTTAAAGTCTATTTTTTTTATTTTGTAAAAAGTTCGAATTTAAAAGCTACATGTGATAACTAGACGGACTAAAATATTATGAAAATAATATATCATGGAACTCATTTATATACATACACATGTTCTTACATGTTCATGATGATGATGACATGTTTCTTAATGATAAAAAAGTAGATGTCATTATTAGGAAAGTGTATCTCACTTTAAATATGAGATGACAGTTCTTACGAGGTATTTGCGGCTTTTCAGTTTTGTTTCATTTACATTGTGCAAATTTTGAAGTTTGTGTATAGTTGGATGTCTGGACCAAGGAAAGCGAAATTACCGGATCGAAGGTCAGTTTGACTACATAGATGTCAGAAGTACAAGAGCTAAATATGTTGTGTGAAGAAAGAAAGAAAGCTGAAGATTCCTTAAGGAAAAATGAAAAAAAGATTGAAGAGTTTGATGGTCGAAGATTAGAACTGAAGTCAATCTATAGTTATCTACTCAGAGCAAACATGGTATGATTAAACTCAATAGTTAGTTTTCTTTGCAGTATGGATTTCTACATCATATCAATTTAATACGCATAGTATTTTATTTATCATTGTTATTTTTATTGTAAGGAAGGATGTTGCTGCTGCATCAAGTACCATAATACCAGCATGCATGTCACTTATTGACATATCAAACAATTTAAAAGATCTTATCGATAATGAAGTCTCTGGCTTTTATCGAAGTCTCCGCAATATCCTTTACATGCTTCCAGCAACTCCACAGGTCTGTATATATCTTATACATCTTTATTCTCATAATCGAGGATTTAGTGTGCAATCCATTAGTACAACTCATCTGAAATATATGTGGCATCTTGCATAAACACTGAATTTGGGGGACTTGCATATGTTATAGCTTTAAAGTCTTAAGAATGAGGGAAATTGCATGGAAGCACGTGATCTACACTTGTGGATATTGAAGCATGCCATGCACCATACTTTTTGTGAATACTGGATACATGAGACACTTTTTGGAAACAAGGAATACAATAGTTCTTTCACATGTATGCTTTTATCTAACACATGTATGTTAGATATATCTAGCAAATATGATGACTATCAAATAATTAAAAATGTAAGTGGATAATTTTTCTACAAATTTGACATGCGTAATTAATAAATTGTTAGTCTACAACACTCACTTGGACATGACTTTTTTTTTGATAGTGTGAATGTAAGCCTCAATTTGGATAGATTTCTTATTTACAATGCGCATTTGATCAGGTTGCAGCCTGTGAGAGAAGCAAATGCAACTATGGAAGGAACTTATACTAGATTATTTTCGATCACAAAAGATATTTGTAATTGGATTGGGACAAGACTTTCCTTTCTTCTCCAACCCTGGGATCGAAAGTAAGCACTACCTTCTTATTAACAGTCACCATTGAAAGTCTCATTGGGTATACTTTTCTCAAATTTATTCTACTTTGCGTTTTTTTATCGGTTGGGTTTTTTCTAATTAGCATTTACTTTTATAGACCTTATAAGTTGTGCTACTATTAATAGGAAAGTTTTGAATATTAAGGTAACAATTGCTACCTTAATGATGGTAAAATAAATGTATGTTTGAACGGCGAACTATTATCACGATAAGGTATACTATTTGATAAAGACGAATTCTAAATTGATTAAGTATTAGTGCAATTTGGCTTTGAGAAATCTTAGTGATCTACTAATCACACCATTTACCTTTATCGTAGGCTCATAAGAATTCCATATTAGTCATATAACTAAGAAAATGGGCTTATATTTCGAAGAAAATAAGCTAATGAGCCTGAAGATAAGCTAATACAAACAACCCTAAAACACAGATGCGTGATGGAAAATCAATGTCAATGGTGGAATTTTAAAGAATTTGATTTGACCCTTGAAAGTCAAACTAAAATATGTATAGACAATGTAATAACAACAAGTGGTTTATGCTTGGTTATGATATGACCTAATGAATTAAACTACTAAACAAGGTCGACGCAAAACCAAAGAAGCAGATTTGTATGAAGTTTTGGAGTAGGAATAGTGTCCTTAGACACGTTTTCAATAGCTGGTTTACAATTATGTGATGAACTGTTTGTTTATATCCCACACGTTTTCAATACATCACAATAATTTATCTGATTATAATCATTACACACACTGAAATGATAAGAATGCATTAATATAAAGTATTGAATAATATTTTCTCTAATAAAATATGCAGTTATTGTTTTTGATCCGTATCTGAAGAATTTATATGGTGATATAGCTCAATTTACCTAAGTTCTTTGATCCATGTAAACTACTCCCTCCACTATATGTGCACACCTTTTCTATATCCGCTTCTCCTACAAAACCTGCAAGAGAGTCGGTCACTCCATGGTTCAGGCTAAAACATGTTATATTAACTACTAACAATGAGACTTAGTTGCAATTAACAAAAAAAAAGATATAATCTTTCTTGCCTTTTAATTCATTTATTTCTTCTCTATTCATCTACCACAATTCTAAAAGACTCAATAACAAAACATGTTATATTAACTACTAACAATGAGACTTAGTTGCAATTAACTGCTAATTTGAAATCATAAAAAGTGATCCATAGCTGATATATTTTAATAAACTTTCTAATTGTTTGCTAATCATTTCTTTGTTTTCGTTTAATGTGTCTCTTGTTAGGAGCAACATCGACACAACAAGTTTTGATGTGTTTGTTGACATATATCCTCAATACAATGAGATCTCACTTAGAAACATGGTACGTAAATACAGTGAGTTAGAATTGCAAGTTACTCTTTTTTGTCACTTTATATGTCAAATATGGAGCCTCATGTATGATGTATTAATGCATAAACGATACTTCATGACCTGTCCCAATCTGATTTCTAATACTCTCTGTGTCTTGATAAGGTTTTAAAATGTACCTTTTGAGGGG
The DNA here is from genome assembly GCA_022545495.1 of Chrysanthemum lavandulifolium. Taxonomy (NCBI): domain Eukaryota; kingdom Viridiplantae; phylum Streptophyta; class Magnoliopsida; order Asterales; family Asteraceae; genus Chrysanthemum; species Chrysanthemum lavandulifolium. The sequence continues at coordinate 218,947,145 of CM040242.1, forward strand.
TCGTTTAAGCCCTTATTTGATCACTTTGTATCCGTTATTACTTAATATCGTTCCTTTTCACTTTTTAGGTATCTTGGAGGCAAATCTCGGAATGACACTTATTCGGACGAAAAGGCGCAAATATCTGAAGAAAATGGCCAAAGTCAAGAATCGAGACACTCAGTCATTGGGCCCGAAGGGACGGCGTCGAGCACAACAAGTGACGCGTCGGACAACTTTGTGACGACTCGAGCTAAATTGCCCATTTACAAGTGACGGCGTGTTTTAAAAGAGTAGGCGTCGCAACTCGGACGGCCTAGATTTGATCCAAACGACGCCGAGGCCCAAGGGACGGCGTCACAGCATAAGGTGACTACGTAAAGTCAATAGATAACATCACGAATCCGCTACGAAGGCTTAAGCGAGAGTTAGTTAGTAAGTCGTCTAAAGGAATGGGACTAAAGCCTTTAAAGGAATGAGTTTATATGAAGGAAAACCTAACCTAATTGACCGGAGATCCCAAGATCCGGGTTCAATAGGACAACCTAATCATATAAATGTGGGGAAGTCACGTCAATATGGGGAGTTACTTAACATTGTAACTTCCTAGTCCATTCCTATAACAATTGTGACTTGTTGAGAGGTTAAACATATGGCTTTAATGATTCGAGATGAAATCACAAAGCATAATGGTTCAAGATGAAATCACAAAACATATGTTTTAATGATTCAAGATGAAATCACCTATGTGAGAGAAGTGGGGTCGCTTTAAAGGGAATTGTGGGCGCAAATCCTAAGAGCTCTTGCAGAACCATGCAAATGTTCGGGACCATAATGAACATGACTATGAGGGCTTAACAATGTTAGGGAGAGTCTTGTGTGAAATGTATTGTCGTACATAAACAATGACTCGGTTCAAAGACATCGCGTCTACTAACAACTAGGAGGCTAAGTGCATTTCACAAGGAAGGTTCAAAGGTCACACCTACCTATCCTTTGCAAGATTCAACTATTTGAATTTCATCGTAAATTTTGTATATTACGACCGATCTCCATTCATGTGGGGATTGTTGGAAAATTGGTTGGCAAAAGTGACTTTGGGTTAGATCATACTAAAACACATGATGAACTTTTAGGAGATCTAGATATAATGGAGAATGACGTGAAACTCCAGCCCACAAGCCCTACCATCACTGAGGAACACACATCGCCTATAACTTACCCTAAGAAGTAGAAGAGACTATAGGAACCCGATTGATATAGAACCTTTGGACCAAACGTCACTAGAGAATGTAGGTTTAGATGCTTGTTGTCATGACCTCTCTTAGTCCTAGGGAAGTTCCTAATTTTGATAAACCGGAGCCTCAACCAAAAACCTTACCCAATTTTCCGTCTTTAGATGTGAATCTTGGAATTGAATTAGGCCCCAATCCACCCATCAAAATAAATAGTCCGGGTAGTTGCTTGATAAAGGTGGTAGAATCTAGGCCATGTAGAGTGGAAGCTAATATAGGAGTAACCCATGACCTTACACACTTATATCACCCATTCATGGTTGATAACAAGAAACATTATGGGTTTAAACCGGGTTTATTAGGTCAAGATGGATCCTTAACTAAGAATCTTTTAAAATTGATAGAAGATGATCCATTTTTAGGAGAGATATTTGATTCACCCGCTACACCAATAGACTTAGGTAAGGTTTTAATGAATGGAGCACACTCCTTTGAGCATATAATTCACCCATCACCCTCTCCTCACGTAGCAAATTTCCATCCTAAGGGTGTGTATCGCTACTATCACCCGCACTTAAGCTTAAGTGTAGGAAAACCTCCCTTTATCCGTTAAATAAGGGTGAGTCAAGCTCGTGACTCGAACAAAAACAAGCGCTTCTTGGGAGGCAACCCGTATGTATTTGTTTTTCATTTTTATTTATGTGTCATATATCTTTTCATTATTGTATGTTCTCATGTTTGAATTTGTGAAAATGCTTTATTTTGTCATTAACCTCGTCTTAATTACATATAAAGGTATTTTACAAAAGGGATAAGTGTGGGAGGATTACACGTTTTCAAAAGAACGTGAATATGAGAATTACGATTAATGAAAGAGATATATATGTGTGAGTCAAATGCTTGTATCGAGTCATAATGGATGTTTTGCGAAATTTTCCAGATTCTAAAGATGTAAATTTTCCGAATTTTTTCCGAAAATCGCAGACCGCTTTTTGTCATGATAACTTGGCGTCGGGAAGGATCGTAAACAACCGATTACTTTTCGTTTTACGAGCTACTTATAAATTTTTGGAATTTTCCGTGTCTTAATTTTCCTGAAATTCTGTAAACATCCATTCCACAAGCATTATATCCTAGTTTAGTATAGTCCTATATATATTATTACCGACGATTTTACGCGAATGTTTCGTTTGTTTTCTTCAAGTGTGCAGGTTTAATTTACCAAGAAGAAGATACATAAGATGAGAATGAGCTTTTCACGCAAACGTTCTTATTGAAGAAAGATGTAACCACCACTTTACACGGATCCTACCGAGCTAATCGGGGAGTATTCGTTTCTTTCATCTTTATTACCTTCCGTTATCATAACTTTGATACTTTCGGGAACATTGGGGACAATGTTCGGTTTAAGTGTGGGGAGGAAAATAAAGCGGAACTTTGAAACTATGCTTATCCTTGAATATTTGCTTTGTCCAATTGCATTTGTGTAATAAACCATGAGAAATATCGGTTAGGGTAATTTGGCACCAAATTTAAAAATTTTCATGACATATAGGAGTGGGCCATTAGTCTTAATAAAGCGTCTCATGGATAGGAAATTATATGACTAGCACAAAACCCTTTACCACTTAAATTCCACCCAAAATGTGAGGATCGCCTTAGATTTGTAGGAATTAAAGCATTCATCTTTAATGCTTAGAGTGTGAACCGGTAGTATAATAGATTCTAGAACTTGTTTTGTGATGCATTCCGAGATCGCTAGTAAGACTACACTTGTGTAGTTGGGAATAACTAAATGATAAGAGGCATTAGGATAACACTTGTTTGATACACGTAATATAATTACTTCTTCCACATCGGTTGAGTAATTCCCCACACCCTTGCGTTGTACTCATATTTAGTACACGATACCCCTAGTTAACCCCTCGAGCCTATCCTTTTCGCGGTTCTTGTGATGTTTCGGTTTTCCTAATATCAATGAAAACATTGTTTACAATCCACCCCAAATGTACACCCAAATTGCCTTAGCCTACCTTGTATGCACTCACTTTTAGTGCATTATTGTTATCACCCTAAACCCTTAGTTCAATTATCTAGTTGCTTGCATAAGTTGCTAAGTCGAGTCATATCCATTATACATAGTTTTGGGACGATTGGGACTCATGGGAAAATTTAAATTTTATGAGATGACGGGAAGGGAACGTTAAATTCAAATTCCCTTTATTTGCATAATAATGTACTCCAAGTGTTTTGATCTTTTCAATTCGGGTCAAATTAGTGTTAGAGTAATAAAAACTCAAGTGTAGGGATGTGCCTATAAGTTCCTATCATTTTGATGTTATCATAGAGGATGGTAGAGTAAAAGCGTATGAAAAAAAATCGAAAAAAATAGAAAAAAAAAGAGAAAAAGAAAAAAATAGAGTGTTGAAAAAAAAAAAAAAAAAAAAACATACGGGCTACCATCCTACATCTATCTTTAATTTATGTTTGTTTGTTTCAGTTATCTAGAGTCTAGAGTGTCGAGTCTTGGCTTAGCAACGTCATTCTTCGCATGCTTGTAACATAAAGATTTTTGACTTGCCACCACTAAATAGCCTATCCCACCAAACCCTTTGTTTCTCTACCGTAAGCCTATCATTACAACCCTTTAAAAGACCTCTTGGATAGTCTTTCCTAGGCGCTTACGCCAAAGCGATGGAGGTTTGATCTAGTCTCAAGCCTATGGTAATCTATGTACTAGGACCGGTTAATGAGTGTTTATCTTCCGTTTTCAACTTGTTATATTTCATATACACCCGAGAGATGTGAGTATCCAAATACCCCATGTGAGGTGCTATTATGTAATTTCCGTGCTTGTTATGACTTTTGCGGGGCTTATATGTGTTGTGAATCGTTCTAAACTAATGCTTCATGACCTGTAACTTATAAATTGATTGGCTAAAAGCACATTTGCTTGAGGACAAGCAAATACCAAGTGTAGGGATATTTGATAAGGTTTTAAAATGTACATTTTTGAGGGATATTTAAGCCCTTATTTGATTACTTTTGTATCCGTTATTACTTAATATCGTTCCTTTTCACTTTTAGGTATCTTGAAGGCAAAATCTTGGAATGACACTTATTCGGACGAAAAGCGCGAATATACAAAGAAAATGGCCAAAGTCAAGAATCGAGACACTCAGTGCTGGGGCCGAAGGGGATGGCGTCGAGCACAACTAGTGATGCCGTCGGACAACTTTGTGACGGCTCGGTAGCTAAATTGCCCATTTACAAGTGGCGGCATCGGGTTTTAAAAGAGTAGGCGTCATGACTCGGACGACCTAGATTTGATCGAGACGACGCCGAGATCGAAGGGACGGCCCTACGGGCATAAGGTGACGCCGTCGCAAGACTAACGTGGCCAAGACGAAACCCTAATAGCGGCGGCCCGGCGCGTCACAAATCAAAGGGTGGCCGTCGCATTTGTAATCTTATATATAGAATCCGAATTTTTAGTTTTCGCATGTAGTCTTTGGAGTAAAACCTAAACCGAACCAAGGTTTGTCTTGTACAATATTTTAGGGTTCCATACCCTATCTTACATCAAGATAAGTGTTTTACTTCATTAATTCAAGTATGTCTTCAATTAATTGTGTGTATGCTTGCATGTTTCCATGTCCCGCTAATTTACTTGTGTGTTTGCTTAGGGAATATGAAACTTAATTATTGAATATTGATTGGTTGTCTCTTATCTTAATTGTTAATGTTCTAGTATTGCGATAGGTCATCCGTTGTGTAGTTAATGCTTGATTAATCTTTGTGAACCTTAGCTTATAGTTCTTGATGAGTGTCTAAATACTCATCATTTTGTACCATTTAAACCGCAAAAACATCCGAAAACACTCGAAATGCATCAAAATGATAAAATATCACAAATAAGTGTTTTATGTGTTTTAAATGCAAAATATCAAAATCGGTGAAAACGTGTAAAGTTTGCATAATTGGCAGTTTTAGTCCCCCAAGTTTCAAAAGTTGTCAAAAACAGTCCCTGGTAAAACCAAATGAAGAAAAATGTTATTCAAGGTCCCTGAATTATTCTAACTTGTCAAAAATGGTCCTTGAATAAATCTTTTGTTAAATGGCAGAAAAGGTCCCTGAACTTTTAAAATTGTCAAGTTTGGTCCCTGGAAAATTTGAAAATGTCAAAAATGGTACTTGTACTATTAAAACTTGTCAATTTTAGTCCTTGTGACAACTTTGGAAAATTACAGAATTGGTCCCTCATCTTTCAGAAAATTGCAAAGTTAGTCCTTATGATATTAAAACCCTTTTGACCCATTTGCTTATTTCGACCCCCGCCATTTTGACCTTTTGACCTTTCTCTATTTTGGACTCCAACAAACCATGGTCAAACTCACGCCTTTCCCTCCCTAATGGGTTTCTTCCCACTTGCCTGCTACACCCCTCGCACCTCTCACATGTTCTCTCCCATCACCTTATCACCTTCCACCTCACCTCCTCATCATATCACCCAGCCACCCCCACCGCTAATCCGAGCCGGAGGTCAAATATCCTATTTCCGCCAAAAATCATCAAATGGCCAAAATAACTTCTACTCCCATTGGCTCTCAAGAAAGGTGGGAAGTGATCGAGGACACGTGGAAAGCTACTTGAAGTATAAAGAGGAAGAAGAAAGAGGCGAAGCGATGGTTTAGTTTTATTTTTTCTTGTATGTCGTTTTTATTCAAATGATCTTAGTTTGTTTCTAAAGTTAAAATCCTAGCTTGTATTCATTTCATTAATGTAGTTTGAACTTATTTCAACCTCGATTTCGAGTTTGTACCATTAATTCTCAAGTTTGCAATTTTAAAGTTGAAATTCCAAATTAAGCCTTGTTAAGTTAAACTTGTTAAAATGGATTGATTAGGTTCATGTAAGTCTCATTATAGCTTATTGTGAGCTTATATTTGTTTCAATCTTAAAATTCACTCAAATCTTAAATGGTCAACAAAAGTCAACTGTGCGAGAGGATTTGGTTCAAACAGTGGTGGATTTGGATTTATGTTGATGCAATGATTGGATTTGGGTTGGAAATGGTTTAGGTAGTGATCTTGGGTTTGGTTTTGGCATGCATATCACCGGACATTGGTGAGCAAGAATCTCATTTTCATTTTAAACATCGGTTTACACATTTTGCTTGTACTGTATTTGTAGCCATAACTTTGTTTAAATGTGTTTATTTAGTTATATTTAAGTCATTCAAACTTAGTTTAGTCGGTTATACTAGTAGGTTTAGTGTTTAGCTCATTTTAATTACAAATCGATGGTTAAAAGGTGTTTGGATCTATTGGTTTAAGCTGTAATATAGGTCATGTTAGGTGTTTGAAACTTGGTGGTTTAAGTTTGTTTAACTCAAATTGAATCATATCATCAATAATCTAAGCCTATATACTGTCAAAGTCAAAATCACATGCACACTGTCTTAATTCCTTAACTGTTGGATATTTGTAAATCAAACCACTTGTTTTGTGTTCAAAATCCATAGACTTAGCTTGTTGTAACTTCATTTCATCAATTAATATCAATTTCAGTTCTTAAATCTAGATCAAACCTCAAATTAGTCAACTTTTCATAATTGCTAAAAAGTCAAATTGCATAAAACTCGGTTTGAGCCAAATGGGATGAATTTTCACAAGCTCGATTCTGGCCAAATCAAATGCAACTTGTTGTTTTAAAAGTCCCTCGCTCTAGTTTCTTGTTATCATTTTGTATAATTTTGTTAATTTTCTATATGGGTCAAAAGGGCTTGTCAAAATGGTGCCATATGCCTCAAGCGAGGCATTGAGCTCAAGCGAGGATTATGCACTCTTGCAGAGCTTGCATTTGGCTCATAAGAGATTCTCTAGGTCTGAGCTTGGGGTTTTAGATAGTCACCCAGTGTCTAGTGCAAGGTCCCATTTCCATTTTGTATTTTCGACTTATTGAGTGGCTTGTGCATAAGCTTAAAAGTAGAACTGAAATACATTTTTAGCTCAAAAGTTCAAACATCAAATCATGCTAGCTTGCCATCCAGTGGTTAGGGCTTGTTGATTTGTGTTGCATTTGGTCAATTTTAGCTTATAGTAGCTTGTGTATCGATGTGGTACTTGTTTTGTTCCTTTAGCTTATCCAGTGCTTATTTCATAAGCACATTCCACTTCAGTTTCAAATTCCTCCACACAAGCTCCTGTTTTTCCATTTTTCCTAGCTTCCTCATATTATTTTAAGCTTTTCCTGAATTTTTCATATTTTTCCAAGTTGGTTTGCTATTTTTCTGCATTTAATTCAGTTTTTAAGCCTTTTTAATTAGTTTTAAATACCAAAAATTAAGAAAAGGTTCAAAAAATAATTTTCATTTTTCTTAAGTTAAGATAAATATAAAAAGACAAAAAATATTTTTCCATATTTTTCTTAGTTAAATTTGTATTTTAAATAATTTAATTAGTTTTTAATAGTTTTAATTCCTAGAAAATAGAAAATAATCGGAAAAATACAAAAATAGTTTTGAAAATTCTATTTTGATATTTTAGATTTTTCTAAGTCTTAATTTTATTTTTCTAGCTTTATTTCATAATTTCTTGTATTTTAGGTTATTATTAAATAGTTAAAAATAGTTTTAATTAATAATAATTAGATAAATAGTGATAAAATAATTTTCTTTTCTAAAATTTTCTTTTATCATTAGGTTTGTAAAATGTATTTTCATATTTTTAGGATTTATATTGTGTAAGTTTCACGTTTTTATTTGACGTCGGCGTAGTTTTTAATTTCGCTTTTATAAAACATAAAACAAAACATCATTTTAAATATAGTGATAGCGTTTATTTAATATTTTTATCTTTTAACTTTCTTTAATTTGCATTTAAGCCCCAAGTTTATGGGCTTTCTCTTTAGGTATAGATCAACCATGATCCTTTCCGTTCAAATCCTCCCGATCACTTTACGTTTGACTATTCTCGCGTAGCTCGTTGGGACTTAACGACACGGAAACACTATACTCTCCCGATCTTCATTGCATTCGTGCTTGAGCGGTTTAAGTGATTACGATCGCCATTCACAGTGGCGTGCTTGGTGATTTAGCTTGGCGGTTTCTGCGATCAAATTTTGGCGCCATTGCGGGAGCAAGGCTAATAGTCTTACGTTTAGCAGTTAGTGATTTGAATATTCACTCTTTGTTTATACCATCTATATGTTTATATTTTCTTATATAAATCAAAACCCATAAATATTTTCTTTCTTATTTTTACAAAATGTTTATCAAAAATCCAAAATATCCATCTTTACCCTCTCACATCTTTGATTCTTCATTTATTACCCTCTCAGAACCTTTGATTCTTTCTATGTCTTATCCTCACCCTCTTGGATGTCAATGGTGTGGTGGTCCTTATAATGGTGGCAATTGCCCGGTGTAGCATGGTGGAATCGGAAGCGGTCCGTCTATAACCGGGATCCCTATTCCTACCATAACACAACCGATTCATTCCATCGCCTACCACACCGTGAGACTCGGCATTTCTTGTTGTGAGTACCGTGGTGGTTCACACTACGCCTCGATTGTCAATCGGAAACACGCTTGTCTATGAGCACGTTCCTCGATAACAATTATGACTACAACACATATGACTCATACCACATCGTTTTATGTTGTGAATATTGTGGAGGTCCTCACTCTAGCTCGATTGTCAAACAAGGAATCCATTTCCTTGTAACAATTACGACTCTTCATATCATGACCAACCTCCACAATACCAAGTGAATCGGGCACTACCTCACCTGAGCCACTTCCTCAAAATCTTCTACTTGATCTTTTGGATTTAGTGAAAGATTTGAAGGAATGTAAACATCCCAAAGATAATCCAAATGAAAAATCCATGGAAGTTTTGTTAGTCAAGAACGGATCGCTAAATTAGATTCCCAGTTGCCTTGAAAAATCTATTAGGGAATCAATTGCAAAAGAAAAAGCGACCAAATCTAGCTCTCGATTCCGTTTCATTCACGATGACGATGATGATGAAGTTACCTTGATATTAGTCAACTTTGTACAGATTCATCAAGTTCATCGATTGAAATTCCTTCCATGAAAAATCGGGGAGAAAAGACTATGATGGAATTACTAGCGTAAGAACAAATGGAAAGTATAAAACATATGTATGCTAGTCCTTCTAAACTCCCTCACCATTGTTATCACACCGATATTCCCACTCACTCTCTCGAACATGGGGATGAGCATCTTGACACTGTTCACGAAAAGGAATCGACGAATTCATAAAGTCTAGTGTTGAGAACCTTGTCCCAATCCCGAGAGAGTCACGGGAACTTTGACCATATGTGTGATATCCCTTTTCCTCTTGAGTGTTCAAAAGATCATTTTGATACTTTCTCCGATCTTAGCGACGATTGTGCTTCTTATGAAGACATTGAGTATGTTGAGGCATCACTCCCACAGTCTGATCATTTTCTTGAGGAGTTCACAGATGAACTCACTCACATCAGTCCACTTTCATCAGAAAGTGACGATGATCTCTTTGATTTCGAAGCCGATCTTGGAGAAACTAAAAGTCTCCTATATAATGATCATCCACTCATTTCTTGTCCCATTTCCGACTCTTCCATTCCTTCTCTCACTCCAAATGAGGAAGATGACAACTTTGGAAGGAGGTCGATGCTTTTCTTAGTGATGAGTCAATTCCAACAGGATTGACAATACTTGCTATGATTCGGAGGAGACATCCTCTTTCTTGAAAATCATTGATTGAAGAACCGTTTCAGCCTCTCCTCCCAGTAATTTTGTTGCCAATCACCATACAAGCTTCAAGTCTAAGCTTAAAATCTAACAAATGGTGATTTGCTCCTCACTAATGAAGAATGAGATTGCATTGTGATGCACATCTTTATTCCATTTTCACAAAAGGTGTGGTTTCTCGTTCCTTTTCTCCTTCGTGAATGAGGACACTATTTTTGATCCGGCATTTTCATTTATCATTCTTGAGCCGGAATATATCTCATCGGTGTGAACTTTCACGTGCTTCAATGTTTATCCAAACATCTTGAATGAAAGTCCGATGGAGATTGTCTCTTCCACTTACTTCCCATGAACCAATTAATTCGGGTCGAGTCAAGCTAGCGACTCGGTAATCAAAAACATGTAGCTAAACATGGGTCTTCACCGTGTACCACCACTAGTGTGGGGAGATACCCACATGTTGTATATAGATCTAAAAATGAATGAAAACGTAAATACTAAAAAGAGAATAATTGTTGTGTTTCTACACTTAGCTAGTAATGTTATCTTTTACGTTCTAAGTTTCGCATAACAATGGTACTTTGAATATTGAGGACAATATTCATTTCTAAGTGTGGAAATTCGCAGAATTTTGATCATAAATGTACCCCTTTAGTCCCTTTTTCCCAAAATGGCCAAATTTTAAATTTTTTTAGTGGAAGTACTATGTACTAAACACAACAAATGGTAATCACCCACCATGTCTAACCCACATAAGGATTGGCTAATCCAGAGCAAACGGCTCTTGGTAAAGATATCTCAAACTGTTGACGGCTTGCAATTTGCCCAAAATTGTATGGTATTCATTTCACCATATCCTTAAAAGTGAAGAGTTGGCTAGCCCACAAGTTTATGGCTTGTGGTAAAGGCGATGGAAAAACCATAATCGGTAATCACTCACCAAAGATAATATTGATAATTTATCTAAGAGTTGGCTAGTCCGAAGCAAACGGCTTCGGTAAAGACAAATCAAATCGTTGAAAGTCGGTGGTTTGCTCAAAATCATTTGGTTATCGATGTACCAAGGTTCTTACTTGAACTGAAACATTTGGCTACTCCGGAAGTAATGGCTTTTGGTAAAGAGATGAAATCCATTAATTTTTCTCAAATCATTGCTAGGGACTAGCAATATCTTAGTGTGGGGATTGATGAGTGTCTAAATACTCATCATTTTGTACCATTTAAACCGCAAAAACATCCGAAAACACTCGAAATGCATCAAAATGATAAAATATCACAAATAAGTGTTTTATGTGTTTTAAATGCAAAATATCAAAATCGGTGAAAACGTGTAAAGTTTGCATAATTGGCGCTTTAGTCCCCAAGTTTCAAAAGTTGTCAAAAAAGCAGGTCTGGTAAAACCAAATGAAGAAAAATGTTATTCAAGGTCCCTGAATTATTCTAACTTGTCAAAATGGTCCTTGAATAAATCTTTTGTTAAATGGCAGAAAAGGTCCCTGAACTTTTAAAATTGTCAAGTTTGGTCCCTGGAAAATTTGAAAATGTCAAAAATGGTACTTGTACTATTAAAACTTGTCAATTTTAGTCCTTGTGACAACTTTGGAAAATTACAGAATTGGTCCCTCATCTTTCAGAAAATTGCAAAGTTAGTCCTTATGATATTAAAACCCTTTTGACCCATTTGCCTATTTCTGACCCCCTGCCATTTTGACCTTTTGACCCTTTCTCTATTTTGGACTCCCAGTCAAACCATGGTCAAACTCCACAGCTTTCCCTCCCTAATGGGTTTCTTCCCCACTTGCCCTGCTACACCCTGCAACCTCTCACATGTTCCTCTCCCATCACCTTATCACCTTCCACTCTCACTCTCATCATATCACCTAGCCACCCCCACCGCTAATCCGAGCCAGAGGTCAAATATCCTATTTCCCGCCAAAAATCATCAAATGGCCAAAATAACTTCTACTCTCCCATTGGCTCTCAAGAAAGGTGGGAAGTGATCAGAGGACACGTGGAAAGCTACTTGAAGTATAAAAGAGGAAGAAGAAAGAGGAAGCAGGCAGTAGTTTAGTTTTATTTTTTCTTGTATGTCATTTTTATTCAAATGATCTTAGTTTGTTTCTAAAGTTAAAATCCTAGCTTGTATTCTCGTTTCATTAATGTAGTTTGAACTTATTTCAACCTCGCTTTCGAGTTTGTACCATTAATTCTCAAGTTTGCAATTTTAAAGTTGAAATTCCAAATTAAGCCTTGTTAAGTTAAACTTGTTAAAATGGATTGATTAGGTTCATGTAAGTCTCATTATAGCTTATTGTGAGCTTATATTTGTTTCAATCTTAAAATTCACTCAAATCTTAAATGGTCAACAAAAGTCAACTGCAGGAGGATTTGGTTCAAACGGTGGTGGATTTGGATTTATGTTGATGCAATGATTGGATTTGGGTTGGAAATGGTTTAGGTAGTGATCTTGGGTTTGGTTTTGGCCTGCATATCAGCTGGACATTGGTGAGCAAGAATCTCATTTTCATTTTAAACATCAGTTTGCACATTTTGCTTGTACCTGTATTTGTAGCCATAACCTGTTTAAATGTGTTTATTTAGTTATATTTAAGTCATTCAAACTTAGTTTAGTCAGTTATACTAGTAGGTTTAGTGTTTAGCTCATTTTAATTACAAATCGATGGTTAAAAGGTGTTTGGATCTATTGGTTTAACTGTAATATAGGTCTGCTTAGGTGTTTGAAACTTGGTGGTTTAAGTTTGTTTAACTCAAATTGAATCATATCTGTCAATAATCTAAGCCTATATACTGTCAAAGTCAAAATCACATGCACACTGTCTTAATTCCTTAACTGTTGGATATTTGTAAATCAAACCACTTGTTTTATGTTCAAAATCCATAGACTTAGCTTGTTGTAACTTCATTTCATCAATTAATATCAATTTCAGTTCTTAAATCTAGATCAAACCTCAAATTAGTCAACTTTTCATAATTGCTAAAAAGTCAAATTGCATAAAACTCAGTTTTGAGCCAAATGGGATGAATTTTCACAAGCTCGATTCTGGGCCAAATCAAATGCAACTTGTTGTTTTAAAAGTCCTCTTGCTCTAGTTTCTTGTTATCATTTTGTATAATTTTGTTAATTTTCTATATGGGTCAAAAGGGCTTGTCAAAATGAAAGATATGCCTGTGCGTGGCATTGAGCTCAAGACAGGATTATGCACTCTTGCGAGCTGCATTTGGCTCATAAGAGCTTCTCTAGGTCTGAGCTTGGGGTTTTAGATAGTCACCCGTGTCTAGTGCAAGGTCCCATTTCCATTTTGTATTTTCGACTTATTGAGTGGCTTGTGCATAAGCTTAAAAGTAGAACACGAAATCATTTTTAGCTCAAAGTTCAAACATCAAATCTGTGCTAGCTTGCCATCCAAAGGTTAGGGCTTGTTGATTTGTGTTGCATTTGGTCAATTTAGCTTATAGTAGCTTGTGTATCGTGTGGTACTTGTTTTGTTCCTTTAGCTTATCCAGTGCTTATTTCATAAGCACATTCCACTTCGGCCAAATTCCTCCACACAAGCTCCTGTTTTCCATTTTCCTAGCTTCCTCATATTATTTTAAGCTTTTCCTGAATTTTTCAGATTTTTCCAAGTTGGTTTGCTATTTTTACGCATTTAATTGGTTTTTAAGCCTTTTAATTAGTTTTAAATACCAAAAATTAAGAAAAGGTTCAAAAAATAATTTTTCATTTTTCTTAAGTTAAGATAAATATAAAAGACAAAAAATATTTTCCATATTTTTCTTAGTTAAATTTGTATTTTTAAATAATTTAATTAGTTTTAATAGTTTTAATTCCTAGAAAATAGAAAAATAATCGAAAAATACAAAAATAGTTTTGAAAATTCTATTTTGATATTTTAGATTTTTCTAAGTCTTAATTTTATTTTTCTAGCTTTATTTCATAATTTCTTGTATTTTAGGTTATTATTAAATAGTTAAAAATAGTTTTTAATTAATAATAATTAGATAAATAGTGATAAAAATAATTTTCTTTTTCTAAAAATTTTCTTTTATCATTAGGTTTGTAAAAATGTATTTTTCATATTTTTAGGATTTATATTGTGTAAGTTTCACGCTTTTATTTGACGTCGTAGTTTTTAATTTCGCTTTTATAAAACATAAAACAAAAACATCATTTTAAATATAGTGATAGCGTTTATTTAATATTTTTTATCTTTTAACTTTCTTTAATTTGCATTTAAGCCCCGAAGTTTATGGGCTTTCTCTTTGGTATAGATCAACCACAATCCTTTCCGCTCAAATCCTGCCGATCACTTTACGCTTGACTATTCTCGCACGTACTCGTTGGGACTTAACGACTGGGAAACACTATACTCTCCCGATCTTCATTGCATTCGTGCTTGGCGCTTTAAGTCGATTACGATCGCCATTCACAAGTGGCGTGCTTGAGTGATTTAGCTTGACAGCAGTTTTGCATCGCTTACCTAAGTCATTGTAGGCTAAACCATCCGAAGAGTACCTTAGTGTTAAGTTTATAAATCCTAGAGATTTTGTTGGAAATAACCTTTGGTAGTTTCAAAGAGTTAGGGATAAGCGATACCTACGACCTTAGACACACAACGCGATTAAGAATAAGGACGTGACAATTCAACCATCAATAGGAGATAATTAAGGAGTAATAAAACATAAGTAAACACATCTTTAAATCATCATACGAGCACACAATAATTAGACATAGACTACCCACTAGATTAGATAATTAGACGAGTAGAGTAAACGGTAGAAATACCAAAACCCCCAAATCCAAACCCCGAGATTCGTACCTTTCCATTTCGTAAAAAACATAAAAAGATAAAAAAAAAAAAGCAATCTTTCTCAAACCCAACCTTAGCGTAGTAACTTCTCACTAGCATTCCTATTCCCCTAGAGAATGATATCAATTCCCGTGGCTTACCCTAATACTACTCTACAACGATTAGGTTCACTGCATAGGGTGTTGAAAAACTTGCTCGACGAAAAGGAAGTTCCTTTGACCCTGAACGACGCGTGTAGCGTTATCATGTACCATGATTGCAGCTTCACAGACTTGAGTTTCATCGTTTAAATTTGGTCCCTCGCCGCCCAAGTCTGAAGGTAACTAATTTTACCCATTATCAACCATTTGAACTGTTAACTTAGCTTGAATGCACACAAGTTATTCATCAAACATGTGTTTATTATTAAAAAAGGAATACAAGGAACCATGGGTAGGAGAAAAACAACCCGGTTTTCTTTCCTTTAAAACTTTTGTAATTTATCGTTTCCATGTTTCATATTTTATACCGCTTTAACGAATATAATTATTACAAGTACTATCCTACAACCCTACCCGTAAGGAGAAAATATTCGGGAAATCCATGTATGTTTTAAATGTGATAGATAGCTTTATAGCTTATAGGACACATTGTTATTTTTCTTTTTTCTTTTTTGGTAAAATGGTAATTTTTATTGCGACACATAAAGGCTTCCTCAGTTGCCACAACCATCTATCTTTCTTCTCAATACCAAACAACCTCTTTGTACCCTTCTGTATTTAACATGACATTCAACAAGTCAGGAACACATACCCTGCAATGGTTTAAAACATGTTGCATAGTACTTAGAAGCCTCATCAGACTATTATTCAAAACATACCAATCCAAAGGATATGAAACATTGGCAATATTGCTACATATCCTTTTATCTGAACTACTATACCTTATCAAAAGATAGCAATTCCAATTTGTTATGTTTGCACTATTCTTATCCAAATTATGGTCTTGCAACCGTACTACATTTTCAAAATTTGGTATAGCGTTTCCTGGGCGACCTCCATTTTCCTTCCTTACTATTGTCGTTTCTACTTTTATGTTTTTATAAAAAGTGTGAAACTAGCCTCATGACCCGGCCGATGGCCGGGCTAGTCTCATGTACGTTGTTTAATATTAGTAAATTTCATTGGTAGAGTTGGTATAGATGCAAGTTATATAAATGTTTCAATTACTTTGTAATAAAATTTCGTTAAAACGAAGGACGTGAATGGTTTTAATGGATTGATATATCATAGTCTGTTATGGTAAAAAATATTAATGTATATCATATTTCATTGTATAAAAAATTAAAAACATTGAAGGTATATGTAAATGAAAAGTTAAATGTAAAATTTTTAATGAAAATAAAAACCACATGAAAAGGAATACTAAATACTAAAAGTGTTTACTAAACATTATAGTTATTAATAAAAGACAATTCAAATTTTGTGTAACACTTCTTTGTAAACAACGTTTGTTGTTTTATTTGTGTAGATACCATCGATGTCGCAACAAAGAACCTTCAAGCCTTCTTTTGTTTTAACTCTTGAAACCGCTACATACAGTTGTCCGTGTGAAAAAACCGGCTTCTCTAAAAAAGTCCAACCTGTGACAGTGTTTGTCCTTGACTCTTGTTTATAGTCATTCCAAAGCAAACTTGGATGGGGAATTGTCGTCTGTTGAGTTTAAAGGGCATTTTGTTGTCGGATGGGGTAATTATCATTCTTGGTATTGCACAAATAGCTCCGACATTGCCACCGGATATTATCTTTGTCTCTATAATATTCGTACCCATTCGAAGGATTTGCATTCTAGTACCATTACACAAACCAGCTCTTTGATCAATGTTCCTCATACACATTACTGGAGCACCAACTTTAAGAGTAAGTTCGTGATGAGGAACACCCGACATTTTAATGGTATTTAAGAATTCTGGTGTGTATGCATCTTCGATAAAGTTTGAATCGAATCACTGGTGATACATTGTCTCGAATCTGTAGTAAAGTTTTTCCTCGCCATCAATTTTATCAAGCATCTTTTGTTGATTACGTCAACCATTTCGTGTGTTGGTGCTAATATTGCTCTTTCCCGAAAGTATTCGGATTCCACAAGTTGGATATAAGATCGGGGTATGTTTCACTAATTATTGAACCAACACGATCTTCGAATCTGGAATGAGCATGTCATCCGGGAATTCTACATCGCCTCACCATCATTTTTCCACCTATCTTTCCATTACCAATGTCAAGTATCCAATCGGCAAAGTCTTTAATTTTCCTTTGTTCCTCATTGGTTGTTCCGGAGACAAACGCATATTAACAGTTAGTCTCATGACAGTATAATGTTCCCACAAATATGAAGAGTTGATGGATGCATGGATCACGTCTTGTCTGCTACCATTGGGAATCACTGGTAGTACTTGATGAAAATCACCTCCAAAAACAACCACCTTCCCTGAAATTTGTACACCGCAAATAAGAGTTAAGAATCATTTAAAGACAATGGATGAATATGAGTGCAAATATATGTTGTGAAATATCACCTCAAAAACTTGGTCGATGGTTGTGAAGGGTTTGATCTACATATATCGCGCATGGTTCTGTCGAATGCTTCAAAACAATGTCTGTGGACCATTGGTGCTTCGTCCCATATAATTAGACTTGTTTTGCGTAATAAATCAGCCAAATCATCGTCCGCGACCGATAGAACACATGGACTCCTCAACACATTAATGGAATTGCAAATCTTGAATGTGCGTTCTTCCTCCATCCAAAAGGAGTGCTGCGATACCACTTGATGCAACATTAAGAACAATTTTGCCTTCCGAGCGAAGACACGCTGTCATTGTTTTGTATAGATATGTCTTACCTGTAATTGATTTTTTTACTCTGTTATCATACTGATTGATGAACAAAAGTAATCATACATCTGGATTAATTTGAATTAAAAGGTAATGTAAGTAGTATATAGGACATATATTTGTTACCTGTTCCACCATAGCCATAAACAAAAAACATGCCTCCCTTTTCATGCTGCACAGCATCCAAAATAGTAGCGTAAATGCACTTTTGCTCATCCGTTAAAGTCTGGTACATCTTAAGATGCAATGCAGATAACTCTGTCCTATTGTATTTCATTTCATCGTTGACAAGTCTGTTGTAACCTTGCATCGTATATTGTGCATCAGGGTAAGGCATGTTTTCAATTGTCTTTAACGACCTGTTGTTGCAAAGTAACATGTGCTCGATGTATGTAAGGCATATATTGTACCTTTGTTCATCACCAACTCCAACTCAGATAAACCGGGATACTTAAGTTATACATAAATGTTAATGTTTGTGTATAAAAATTTGATAGTTATGAAAACAGATAACGATGACAAATATGTTAAAATTGTTTCGAATATGCAACCTATATACATTCACGCTCATCAACATAGTTATCAAGTTTTTAATACGTGTGTAAGTAGTTAAATAAAAGCAGGTAAGCGTCTATGTACTTATTGATGCAAATATCAGGTTCTTGAACATGTATTTCGCAATTGCTATCCAAAATCATAAGTTAGAAAGGAGTGTTTGGGGTTGCTTAATCATTGTTGAAGTTAATGACACATGGTGAAATAATGACAAAAGCAGTGCGGGGCAAATCTATTAGTAGGTATTAAAAATGATTTGTGAAGTTGTAGCACATAAGATAAGTAATTTTTGGAATTGGAAATGTATAAATATACCTGGATCATTATGTATACGACGTTCTTTCCACTGTACATCTTCAGCCAAAAGACGCCATGTTTTGTTCCAAACAAAATCGGGACGCGACATACTATCTGTCATGATGAGCGCTACAAATAAAGATCTTAGATAGTCTCCAATCCCCCAACGGCTTGCTTCTATTAGACCATCAATATACTCTTTGTCATCCTGTAACAAACCTCTTGCGAAGCAAGCTTCTCTATGAGTTGAGTAAAGGATTCCGTCATAGGTCTTAAACTCGTCCCATTCTTGAACTCCAGGTATTTTGTTTAACAATATACGAAGATAGTACATTTCTCCCCATGATGGAGGAACCTGATGTATGCGACCAATGGTATTTCCCTTCTGTCTAGGTTCCCATTCACAATCTTGTTTTTTCCATACATATTTGGATGGAAAATCTACATACAACAGCTTGTCTTGCTTCAGCGTCGGTTTTGTTACGTTCCATCCATTTTAGAAACTTTGACGTGTTGTTTGATTCCTTTTCTAAGACGTAATCAATACTCTCTCTTGGATCAAAAAAGACAGCATGCTCGTTTGGTAGGTGAAACGGAAGCCTTTCAACCGATGGAGACATGTGGTGTATATCAAATTGAAAAATCCTCCATGCAGCCTCACATGCGGATAGATAACGGCAATCGTAATAATCTTTAATCTCGTCGACTTCTTCTTCATCCACCACTGCAGTGACTCGATCATGTCCTTTGTTTATATACTTGAAAAGGTACTTGATAGAACCAAACTGATTGCAATATTCAACGTTTATATGTGCCTGGTATTGTTTCAACAAATCTGGGTTATACTGGCACGACAAATCCATTGTCCAAATCAGCGCCACTTTTAGATACCTTTCTACCATTTTCAGGTCTCTTATAAATAGCGTAACCATGCTCATCGATGAAAGTCTCCTCATTAAATGATTTTGGAAACTTTTTTGTGCATTTACGATTGACCATACATGGACAGATCTCGATGTTCAATACCGCAAGGACCGTGCATCATGTTCTCTCGTCACAAGTTGGTACAAAGTCGGGTCAAGATCCTTATCGAAATTTCGTGGATATACAATTGTCAATCTGTTGTGGAGTACGTAGTTTATCATTTGGTTCCAACCAAAGGCAAATATGACAATGGGGTAGTCCACGTTTCTGAAATTCAATTGTGTACAATTCTGCATATAAAAGACAACAAAATTTCAGTTAAATATATAAATAATATTAGTTTGAAACTCAGAATTATAATGTTATTAGTATGTTGATGTGTACAATAATAAATCTGAAATGAATATTAAATACCTCCTTTTACACGTCCGAATGTGCGTTTTTGTTTAAAATCTTTCATCAACATGTCCAACTTCATTTTGAATACCCTTGTAGTCGCATCTGGCCGATCTTCTGATTTCAACCCTTTTTCCTCCATATACCGCGTAATCTCAGGCCAGCTTGGGTTACACGTAAAAGTGATGAATAGATCCGGGTATCCGTAAACCTTGCAAATGGACATAGCATCAAGGTAGTTCTGTAACATGTATCTTGGACTCCCGTGTGTGACGAAGGCAAAATAACTTTTTCCCACGAAGAACACGTGGTCCATTTGATGTACTTGCCATGCTAGCCAGCCTAGTATATGTTTCACATCGCAGCTCTTTTTGATTTTTTCTATAATAAGACATCCTTTCGGACTCCACCATAGTGTAACCATCTACCAAAAACTGTTGGAACAACCTTCTTGAGTGAAGAATCACGGAATAAACTTCTGGTCTATCTTGTAGACGATGTGCAAACCACTCACGCATAGTTACTCTAGTGCGTTGTTTTGTTGGTGTCGAGTCTGTAATACCTCTATGGTATACATCAGTTCTGTATCCATCTTCTGCGTATGGAAACAATAACGGATACTGAAGAGCCAAGTACTCAACGTGCAACTCACTAATTCTTCTTGTTTCATTACCATGAATGTGCAAAATAATGTCTCTCTTATCTTTCAAAGAGTCAAAGTCACCAACTATAAGTGCAGCTACCTCAGATGCAGTTGGTAAATTATGTGTCCGTCCACCACTATCTCTTTTGCCAATAAGCCTAAGTCTTATTTTCTAGTCATCATCTGCGGTTGCCATACGTTGACCAGCCATTCGGAACTCGTGAACCAATGGATTATGGGCATCAAGCATCTCTTTTAAGTCTTTTGTTAGCTGATGATCAATTTTGGTGGGGTTTGATGAATTTGAGGAGCCACTACTGCAACATTAAGTTAAAAAAATTATACTATGAAGATAATGAAAACACATCGAAAATGCATATCAGATAAAATATTAGTCACCAAAATTGTAAGTTTAAGGAAAAATTAGAATATGCATACCTGACAACATTTATTCTGTTATGTATCTCGTTTCTTGTGTCATGTATGTATATTTGCGCAAACTTAGGAGTCTTGCCGTTTTCAGGCATCAAAGAACCAATTTTGTGGTAGTTCTCTCCCTGAAGCCTAAAACAATATGGACCCCGTCCGTTGTTAATTGTTTGGTCTACTTTACCACCAAGAGATGTGAATGAAAACATGGAGTTGTAACGCCTTATATTTTCAAGGAACCCTTTGCTTTTTGGATGTTCATTTTTCACCAAGCTCATGAGCAAACTTGGAGGGGGTTTCAATTCAACTGGTAGTTGAACTTTACCCCTCATGCAACATAGAGAATACGAATCATCCGTTCCGTGGCCTCTTTTACTCTCTGCTTCCCACAACAATGCCCCACAATCAGAGCATTGTACATTTGGATCACCGAGGTCGATGTATTCTGAATAATTTTTATATTTTACAATCAGTGATGAAAGTGTATATGTAAAGAATAAATTAAGTAATAAAACAGTACGTTTGTTGAATTTATATATTGCTTTCGAATTGAAATTACCACTTGAAATACCAACGAATGGATTTCTGTTCACATGATTTTGTACATCAGCATCATTGGTGAAGTTAATACGTCGTGATGTGGATCCTAAAACACGCTTGCTTTTTCTCCTATGTGGCTCATAAGTAAGTGTTGATTTGGTAACATTGTTTGATGTAATATCCGATGAAACCGATGAACAACCTGTGTAAAAGTATAGATGATGTTGTGGTGAATTACTTAATACTAACAAAGTCTATTCAATAGTTAAGTGGTTTATTAAGAAAAAAATGTACCTATGTCAAATGCGACGGAGATTTGCCGCTAAACCTTGTGGTTTTGTTAGGACGCATAGGAGTTCCTGTTTAAGAACAATTAAGTTATATACTGATTTTAAAAAAACGAAGGGAAAAGATATATTAAAAGGAGTACACAAGCATACCTTGTGTTATGTCATCTAAACGTGGCCTTCCTGGGCGTCTTGTAGTTAATGATGAAGGTATGACAGGACTTGCAGTTACAGATGGAGTTGTGGTTTCTTTTGGTGGCCTTCCTGGTCTACGTCTAGGAGTTATTATTGAAATTACACTCGTTGGTGTGACAGGACTTGGAGATACAGATGGAGTTGGAGTTGGTAAATCTGTGGCATCAGGTAAACGTATATGTCATTCAAAATGCAAATACAATTTGGTAAAACAATTTGTAGTTAAAGGATTTGGGAGGAAAAGGATTTATATGCCTGGAGTAGTCATTTCTTTTCGTGGCCTTCCTGGTTTTCGTCGAGTACTTATATTTGAAATTACAGGCGTTGGTATGACAGGGGTTGGAGTTATAGTTGGAGATGTAGTTGATAACTCTGTCAGATTAAGTAAACGTTTTGGTTTATATAAAGAATTTATAGCATAATAACAAAAAATAAATAAAACAAAATGTAGTTAAAAAGTTTGTGAAAGGAAGGGATTAGATGCATGGAGTAGTCGTTTCTATTGCTTTCCTTCCTGGTCTTTGTCGAGGAATTGTTGTTATTGTTGGATTAACAGACACTTTAGTTGTTGTTTGTGTAGAATTCTTTGGCGGTCTTCCTCTACGTCTAACTGTTGGTGTAGCAGAAGATGATCCATCTAAAAGGATAAGTATAGGTTATTACATTATAACTATTTCATATTGAAATTAGTATTGTTGTTAATGGATATTAAAATTAAATTTCATGAAAGCGTTTACTTACTATTAGTTATATCAATAAGAGCAGGTCTAACGGCTGAATTCAGTGTGAACTCATCTATGGAATGAGTTGTGGATGTAGTTCTCATAAAACTAACATCTTCTTGAGTACTTAATGGTCTTCGCTTACTGGAGTTGATATCGATATCATGTAGTAACCTTGCAGTTGGTGTGTTTTCTTTTCCAGGAGATAACGTGTTGTTGATAACAATAGCTTTCCTCTTGTTATTGGAATCCATCAACTATTAGAAATGCAAAACTAAGTTATAAGTGTCTTTTGCAGTCCACAACAAATTTGTAAAGTTTGGTTATCAATATCACTAATACCATCAGTATTGTATGAAGCTGCTAACAATATATTGTAATCCCATCATATGGCAATGAAATGATACTGATAATGGTGTATTAAGTTGCTATAAATATGTGGACATAGTAGAGTATTTACATGGAATGATGCTTATACTAATTTATTAATAAAAAGTAAAAGAAATTCTAACCTGGATGTGTTTTTCTTGGTTTTGAAGATAGGTTTCTTGTTGTAATTGTATTTGAAAAAAAAACTCTTAGTCAAAGGATTAGTATATGTTTTAGCTAATGAGTAGGGATAATTCAAAATTTGTATTCAAATATCATCATATATTTATGGTAAAGGGAATAATGTGATTAAAAATAATTTAATGATCATATATTATGATCCTGATATTTAGGGATTGATATTTAAGTTTAAAAACGGAAATTGAGTATTGAATAATATTAGTATTAATTGACCAAGATTATAGGTTCATTTAATTATTAATTTCTACTTGTTATGTTAAGGTATGTAAACTATAATGGTTATTATTTCAAAACTAACTATATATTAGTTTTGAAATAATAATACAATGTACGTACGATGTTGTTTGTGTAGCATCCAAATTTTGATAATCTCGCATAGTGTAATGAGAATTCTATGTGCAGGAGTATTGGCCATTTAATTATGTGTATTGCAAATTATTGAATGACATTACAATTTTGTTCAAATTTGTAGCTATCAAAACGGGATCTCTTTTAGTTTCATCGTTTTGAACATCTGTTTAAGGTTTGAAGGGAATATAATAGATGTATTAGTAGATAATAACAAAATACATACATTGGTTATTATAAAATTCCAAGAATGGATTAATATTAAAGATACTATATAACAAAAACTAAATTAAGTAAAACAAACAAATAACGTAACATCACCTATTGATAATTATTGTGGATGATATTGTTTGAAACTTCTTCCTCCATTCAAATGAGATGAATGAATAATCGATGATTGATGAACTTCTTTCGGTCGAATCTTTGGTATAACATTACCCATTTCGTGTTTACAAACGAATAATGAAATGGTTGATACGAATTCTCATATTGAAGACTTATAGGATAAAGAAGTTGTGTTTTATGTATTTTCTTATAACTTTGGATTCATAATACTTCAATGATCCTCTGCATTCAAATCACAAAAACGTTTTATTGTGATTGCTACATGTTCTTGTGTAAAAAAACGTTTTAACTTATAACCTTAGACATGCATTACTATTGAGTATACATTAGTCTTATTGGTATCTCTTTGTATTATAAGTTAGCCCATACATCTACAAATGGCCCAAGGTTAAGCCTTATTGACGGTCAACCACCAAAAGTCATATGGTCAAGATATTTTTGCCGTGTAGACATATATTGCGTTTTCCAAGTTAAGAAATCATTACATGCTATCAAGTTTTAGGTGGCACCCTAACACTCCTGTCAAATCATCCACATTGATCACAAATCTGGAAAGCAACTCCAAGGTTAGTAAGATGAAAACTTTTGATCAAAACAGTTAACAAAAACATAATCAAAGGTATTTGTTAGTAGATTTGAAGCTATGAAGTCGTTAGGTATACCCCTTTTTGAAAACCTTGCATGATGATAAGTTTTAGATTATCCAACTTCCTGTAAGATAATGGTAACAAATAGGTTAATGATGATAGTTGTTCATTGAAAAAAATGCATGATATTTGTGAAATTGATTATGTATATAACTGTTATACATCTACAATACCCTAATCGTTTGAGTCTTAGTTAAATAGTAATGCATGTGGTTGTTGTTGTTGGAAATTAGTATTTCTTTATATTAGGTTGGAAGTATATTTAACAGTTATGTTGGAAATTAGTGCAACACTAAGTTATATGGTAAAAAAAATTAGTCTGTAAGTGATAATAATGGTGTAATCTTATGGTAGGATTTTCTGAGTTTGATTGATTAATTGTTTACGATATAGGACTACTGAAATATAAGTGAAAACATGAAATAGATTTTGGTTTGTATGCAAAATCATTTTGTGTAAGTGATGATAATGGTTACTAAATAGTGTTTGCGATATTATGGTTGTATACTTTTAAGTGGATACATTCGAATACGGTTAATAGATTTTGATAACAAAAGCAAGACCATAGTATTATGTTGGTTATGAGTTATTATAGAATGTAGAAGTGGTTTGATATTTAAAGTACGTTTGACATTATAGCAGGAAAATGCCGTTAGAGTTCGTAGTGTTGGTTAACCGAAGAACATACCCTAAGAAACAGGTAAAGAAAACAACACCATAATATCATTTATAAGTTTTATTGTAGAGTGAAAAGTAAAGTAAAGGTTTGAATAATTATTCAGGAACTTCCTGAGGTGTTTGAATTTGAAGGATACAATGGGAACAAACATCTCTATCGACCATTCGGAAGAATCCGTAAGAAAGTCGGTTTATAACACCAATCGTAGGACCTATCACATTGAAGGGGGGGATTGGAAGAAGTTTGCTAAGGACAACATCGGTCCGTATGTAGATTGGTTGCATTTCATCCGGAGGAGATGACAGTTTCTACATGACAGGATACGATGTTAGGGATGGTAAAGAATTCAGGGGGTATGATGAAGACAACAACCGTTATTATCGTTTTAAGAGCCGTGTCTTGGGCTGACACAAACAGGCCCCAGGTATCAATTAATATATACCTTAAACTTGTATTACCTTTATTAGTAAGTTAATGTATTGTATTAAAATGTGTATTTACGACAAACGTGAACTTCATGTACAGAGAATTGCTGGTGATTTCTTGAGTGGTATAGGGCAGGCAGATCATATTAGGATTAATTGTGGACAAGACTACTTCATGGTTCCTGTGCTACATGTTAATGTTCCTAATCAGGCTGGTGAATATGAATTGGATCATCAAATCTGGAATATTATGAAATTCACTTTGGGTTTGCAAGTCAAGCGATCTTGGTGTTTACCAAAGAGCATAATACTGTTTTGAGGTTGATGGCGTTTAACTTTGATGGAAGTCCGCATACACCGATGCATTTCTATGGTGCAACACAACTCCATCACATGCAACCTCCTATAGAGTTTGACGACAAAGGTAATATAAATATTTACATCCTTATTTAGTTGAAAATTCTATATGTCTTTATATAATTCATTAGTTTAAGGGCATAAAAGTGTAGTTAGATATTAGTGTAGTTCGATAGTATTAGGAGGTATTCTAACATGGTAAATGTATTGTCAGATGATGACAGGATGCACCACATCTGTCGATGGGCAGGACATCAAGACCACTTTGGTGAAGTTGGTGACACTTTCTATAAGAGTTTTTCTATGATTACAGTTTTGAAAAGACTCGTAAGTATTATTATTAGGTGAAACGTATTTATTGTAACACGTTATTAATGTTTATGAAGAAGTATGTATTCAGATGGTAGCCATTGTTTATTGCAGACCATACCTGCAGAGTTCTTGGAATACCACCCGATGCACACATACAGGAAGGTCTTGATGATACACCAAGATGTGGAGAACAATTTTAATGTGAAAATGGAGTTTCATAAAGAGGATCCTGGAAGGACGAACCATGTGAACGTATTTGGTGAATGGAGGGAGTTTGCACGTGATTGTAATTTTGGCTACAACAAAATGATAAGGTTCAAGTTCATACATTTGCTCACAGATGTGGCAGAGATGAAGTGGAGGAGTACCCTGTGTTCCACGTCTGTTAAAAACTTATCCTATAAAAACTTATGTTTATTTTGGATTGTTAGTATGATCTAAACTAATGTGTGGATATATGCTTTGTTATGTTATGTGGTGATGGTGAAGACATTTGCTGTTTTTTGGATTATCAAATAGCCTATTATGAATAGGTTAATCAGTGGTTTGTAAAAACAATATCCTTGCACTTTAATCTATGTTGTTCCTTAAGATGTGTCTTTGTTTTAAAGTTCTATGTTCATTGTAGATGTTTGATGAAATATGTTGTTGATAGTTAAATGAATTGATTATCCATTCATATTTTGTAATGTTGGTCTTATGATTTGTTGGTGATGATGTGAATCTTTTAATTCAAAGTTGGAAAGTTTGTTAGTAGTAATTTTAGTAGGAGATTGCATAACAAATTGGTTTCAAGATGTGTCGTCTTTGTTTTCAAGTTATATGTTTGTAGATGTTTAAGAAACATGAAATATGTTGTTGATAGTTAAATGAATTGATTATCCATTCATATTTTGTAATGTTGGTCTTATGATTTGTTGGTGATGATGTGAATCTCATATCCACTTTTATTGTTTAATTCAAAGTTGGAAAGTTTGTTAGTAGTAATTTTAGTAGGAGATTGCATAACAAATTGGTTTCAAAATACATTATGGTGAAGTGTCGTAACTGTTCTATCAGATATATCATCTCAGTGATGTCCAATATGTGATAAGGAGTAACTATTATCTGGTAAGGAGTAAGTATTGTTGATGTCTTCAG
Organism: Chrysanthemum lavandulifolium; assembly: GCA_022545495.1. Lineage (NCBI taxonomy): Eukaryota > Viridiplantae > Streptophyta > Magnoliopsida > Asterales > Asteraceae > Chrysanthemum > Chrysanthemum lavandulifolium. The sequence goes on from CM040242.1 coordinate 218,974,635, forward strand.
ATATAACACTTATCTGATAAGGAGTAACCATTAAGAAACAAACATGTTTTGCAATAATAGAGGTAATGACAATTGAGATAATGAAAAATACTTTTGATGATAACCGATAACATATGTTTATAACGACATTTTACGAATAAACTTATTGATAATAATGTCAAAATTATAAGAGTATTATTTGTGATGAAAAACTTCATCACAAACATTTGATGCACCGGATTCTTTGTCATCATAATACTCCATTAGATGATTGTGATGTTTGCAGTCTTTGTTAATGCAAATCCATTCATCTTTGTCCTCATCGACAGAGTCTTGAAGATCAACAATGTTGTTTAATACATAATTGTCTTCCTGCTTAGGATGGTATAGACATCCTTTATTGTTACAAATAAAACTCTCTTTGTCAGTTTGAGCATCGACAACGTGACCACCATTGATAGACTCATGTGAAGAATCATTGAATAATATGTGACATGCCATCTTCTCGGGGATTTCCTGGAATTAATCGAATATAAATTACAGTGAATATGCAGTTCTAATATTCATTAGGTATTACTAACTTATATATTACCATTTCATCATCTGAGAGAATGATAACAGGTGGATCTTCAATCCACAATCCATTTGGTGAGTTTGAAATATCTTCTTTCTGTATTGTAATGAAATGTATAAATGATTGTGAATAAGTATAAACTATTAGTAAAATGCATTTTTGTATGACTAATATTGAACATTGTAACAAATTGGTAAAAGCGCTTTACCTTTGGTGAGTTGTGATGATCCATATGATATTCTCTAAGGAAGTTTTAGAAAACAGTTTTGTTTGGTTTTTTTTTGTTGATGTTGAGAGTTTGTATAATGCTTAGAGTGATTGTTATCGTTGGAAATGATATGTTTGTATTATTATTTTTAAATGAAGATTCAAACATTTAATTTTTACTTATATTAGAAGAATTTTGATTTTTATAAGATGCATATATATAGTATTGTTTACATAAAAATGGAAAGATATATTTCAATTTTATTTGTAATTGTATATTACAATTATGATATTTGAGTCAAAATATCAAAGACTTTAAGAATAAGGTTGTATGATTGATGGAAGTGGACAGGGCAAATATCTAAATGAAGTGGCTATTGCTATAGTGAAATGTGTGATTTGCAGTTTGATTGTTTTAATATGTGTGCAGTAAATGTAACCAAGGACTACTCCTAAAAATGAGGCTTATAAAATCAGAATATGCTAAGATGTATACTAACATTGTATGTAATACATGAAGTTAAATAAAGATTCTAATACTTGAATAGGAAATGCTTACTGGTTGGAGAAGTCGGAAACCACGAACCGCTGATCAGACCGTGTGGTTACAAAACATCTCAGGTGTGATCTTCACAATGGATGGGTGACATACATGAATATAATCCGGAATAGTAGTCAAAATGAGGATGTTAAAAGAACAAGTGTTCAAGTGTGTAATAACTTTCAATGCAACATTTCAACTTTCAGGTAGTATGTACTATTGAGCCACAAGGATAGTGTATAGATATACAGGTAAGGCATAAAAAGAGGGGTAAGATCAAACAGATAATAAGGCATAACATATGAATAAAATGTACTGAAAACAAATATATTGATCAAATCTCCATGACTGATAACAGGATAACCATGGCATAGCACATACTGCATTAGCCAACTTATTGTACATAAAATTGAAATTAAAACCTTAAGCAAATCCGTAAAATACGACCAAAGGAAATAAAATGTGAAAAGTCTGAACAGCAAAACACATTTGGTACGAATGGAATGAAATAAACATGGAGACGATCAATAGAACGGCAATCACTCGTCTTTCTCAATTTTGACGGTTGCAAGAAGGGGTTTCTTGGCACTTGCTGAGGCCTCATCTTCATCTGGCAAGTCATCCAGGTCAATGATATCTCGTTTCTTGTTCACTGCTTTGCTTCCTGGCGATTCATCGTTCTTTTCACCACTAACAGCTTTTCCAGATGCACTCTTCTTTTCCAACTGCATCGCACCAGTACGGCTTGTTGTGGAATGAGTTTCATTATCTGGCGTTTCAAGCAGAAATTTCTGGATGTTTGCAGAGGCTGCAGCACTAAGGGTTGTTGAAGATTGAGATTGATTATCTGGTGTTTCAAGTAGAAACTTATTGATGTTTAAAGCCGCTGCATCCAAGCCAACAGATTGTGCAGAAGAACTGTTATCAGGAGTTTTATACTGATCATCCACCTCCTGCAAGCATATGAAATTAACGCCTTAACAAAATATATTACGGATAAATAAATTGAGCAAGAGGGTTTTGGAATTAAAATTGATACCTGTCCATCAACAAATCCTTCCTTAAAGTGAGCAATTAAATCAGCATCATCGGACACCGTCTTGGCAGTGTAAACTTGGTTGTTGGAGTTTACATTATGTTGCGTGTAGGTGAACTTAAAAAGGTATTTCTTGCCAACAATAACATTCAATTCATCAGGGAAATACTCCGCTATGTTCTGCCCATGTTTGGTCATTAATTCATACGCGGAAACACCATTACACATCTTACTAATATTTGTATCAAAAACAACAAATGGTGCTGATCCGGTCTCATCAATAACCCTCAATATCAACTTGAACCTAATTTTGTAATAAACATTGTATTATTACAATTAAAAAGTAAATCTGTAATTAAAATTTAAAGGTTTTAACAATATATAATAAAGGGAGAGTTAAATTGTTACCTTGGAACCACCTGGTAAATAACACCATGATAAGCGCAACTGTATGCCTTTTTGGAACCTGAAGATGTAGATTGTTTTGCCATCTTGTTGCACCTTTTACATGCATCATAACACCAGCCGTGTTCTTTGTGGATTCGATGAACTTTTGCATAAAGTACAATTTCAGTGCCCTGTCAATGATAAAGATAAGTGTTATTTTTGTGGCTGTAAAATAACAAAAAGCTATTTAAATGTTGTCGAAAGAGTTTGGTTGTATAATCGAATAGTGATTGCTTACTGGTTGGAGAGCTGGGATACCACCGATAGTTGATCTGACCGTGTGTTTAAAAAACATCTCAGGTGTGATCTTGTCAACAGGAGGGGTGAATACCTCAATCTTATGGTCACCGTCAGCGTAACCTTCTTTGGATGTGTACCTAAATTGATTTCAAAATTAACTGTTAACTAAATGAAGCGTTTGGTAAACATATTCGGTAATTAAACAAAAAGATAGAATAGCTTACATTTCCTTAAATGATGTGATAGCCGGGATTTCCTTGTTAATGAAAATCCTACTTCCGAAAAGTGAGTTGTGGACTGCAGGCTCATCTGAAGAGAAAGTACAAATAATGAGCGGGTTAATAAATTACAAATAGTTTACATGGTACAGTTAATTGGTAGTATTTATTTGTTTCAAACAAATAGTTAGTGTTACCTCTGAAATATTTCACTTTTGCAAGTTGCAACACAAAAATGACCAGACCGATATCATCATTGCTAGCATACTGATTAAACATTTCAGCCCAACTGTCCCAGAAAGTACATTTAACTCTTGTTCCCCTGAAATAGAAGAACAAACAATTATAAGTTTTAGGAATGTAATTGATTAAACTGTACATCAAGCATATAAGTTTTAATGTATAATGAATGTTTAAAATAATTCATACTCTTTGTCTTCAATGACAATAGTGCGTCTGACTTTTTTCACAAGAGTATTTGGAACTTGGATAATATCACCAATTGCTACAATAGCTCCAATGACATCTGCATTTTAAGAATATAATGTAAGCTTAACTGACGGCATGGTATTTGAATTTTTGTGACAATAAAAATAGTGTGTGTTAAGTAAGTAAGCTTACCAACAGACTCCTTTTCATTATATTTCTTACTCAAAATCTGACTAAAAGGTTCTAATTTGAAACCGAAGACATCATCATCAAAGTGGTCAATCCGTGTAACTTTGGTTGACTAGAAAAATGTTATCTTGTACTTGTGATTCAACAATGGTAGTATACCATTGTTCTCACCAATACTGAAGTCAGTAATGATATAACAATGACCCTGTTGGAAAAGGGGTTCAAACCGATACATGTCATTGTTCCGTGCAGTACATTGGATGCGATTACCCTGCAAAATTTGGTTACAATGTGTTAAGATAAAGCTACATGGTATGTAATTAAAAATACAGATTGTATGTGATTATAAAGATGATATTAATAAAAGTACCTTAATATCCTGTAACACGATATCAAAACTGTACGCTTGCTTAGGTTTCCCAGCAGGATGGCTATGCCACATTGAAATACACCTTCCTTGGATTTTTATGTTATCAAGCATTGGATCTATTTGATCCAAGGAAGTGAATTCAAATCACCGAGATGCAGCATTTTCCCTTTATCATTCAACTGCAGAACTCTTAACGTTGTTACTAACATTGCTTTCGACTTCGATAATGGAATCTTCGCAAAATGTTGAAAAAGTGATGAGCTTTATAAACAATGACTTTTAAAAGAAGGTGAATATAAATACATGTATCAAATAAATGATACAGTTGGTAAAAAGCAACCAAATCGGAGAATTGCCAAAACATCTATTGTTAATCTACTTAAAATTATATTAACGATCACGACTTATTGATATCTAATTTCCATTTACAATAAGAGGATTCATGCTTTGTATTAGTTATGGAGTACTAAATTACCAACATTTACAATACACATTTAACACATATTAGTGATACTAATGACTGCAAAATAAGGAATTAGTAACATCTACCTGCATCTAAAATATAAGGGATTCATGACATTGGCAAGTTATACTAATTTTTCCTCAAGTTACAATAAACTTTTAACACATATTAGTGATAGTAATGACTACACTTTACAATCAAATGCAGTCATCAAAAATATTCTGCATCTAATTACAAACACATTCATAACAGTTATCATTTATACAAACATGTGGGTATCAAAAAGAATATGAGAAAGTTAAAAAACTTACTTTGGTATCCAAATGTCATTGTGAGATAGTGGTTTTTTCGACCGAATGATTGTGATATGAACAAAATCAACACAATCGTTCAATTTATAGACGGCTGGTTTAGGGTTAAGAATGAGATTCAAGAAAAGGATTGATATCAATCTTTTAATTATCACCATATCACTGGAACAATTAAACACCATTTCAAATAAATTGATATGGTTGTAACAAATAATTTTGAATCATCACCAAAAATAGGATGATTTGGTGATTTTCAACGAATGAATCGAGACTTGTTTTAGGATTAAGATTGATTTCTTGTTGAAACGTATGTGTAGTTTAATTTTGGGCAATACAAATTGAATTGATTGTGTTGCTGAAGATCAGGATTAGGAGTTTCGGTTGTTTTAGGCGTGTGTTCTTGGTGCTGGTTTTGTGGAAAGCGCGTGTAAATAAAATAGGTGGCATTGCCACGTAATTAAATGTTGCCAGCATGGCATTTAAGGCTGCCAAGTGGCATTTGTGACATGACATGTTCCTCTATTATATATGTGGGAGATAACTATCTTTATTTGATTCATAATTTTTTTATGCAATTACAAAAAGGTGTAAAAGTATAGTGACATTTAATATGATTACAAATTGGGTAAAAATATGGCATCCATGTAATTGTTAAACTATATCTATTTGATTCATTATTTTTTTATGCAATTGCAAAAAGGTGTAAAAGCATAGTGTCATTTAAAATGTTTTTCAGTCTGACTTTTGTTGGTTTATGTTCTAGGAAGATGTTGTCAAGCCGTTGTTGGAAGTCAAAAGGATGAATCTTCTTCATGAATGCACTCTTTTGTGTGATTGGAGGTATCTTTATGCTATAAACAAATAACTCTATTATGCGGTGTGATTTTTCACTTTGCTATGAACACGCTCCATGCCTTGGTGAATCATTATATACTTTTTTCAACCCATTTATGTGTAAATTTTTCATTTCGGTTTAATCAACAAGTTAGCTGAAACGAACACCGAGTGAACTTGTCAAAATGATTTTATTATAATGATGTTACTATTTTCGTATTATGGTTATTATAATGATGTATAAGCCACTAATATATAACCCACAAACAAATAGATGTTCCCATTTTTAAAAGACTTCAATGTGTTAAATATAAGCATGACAGCTATAATCTTACACTAACAATAATAACATGATATTGTATGTTGTAAGCACTAAAAAGGAGGCCCCCTGCCAATCAGTTCATGACAGTTATTTGGCCAGCAAATGTTGGTGTTATACCTAAAACTGTTATTTGGTAGTGTTCAAGTATTTCTTAAAGTTCTAATGCCTCATGGTTTTAGATTTGACCCGTTGAAGATTATAACACATATCATTGGAGCCTACTGTCGAAGAGAGCAACGAGACACATAAGCTTTCTAGAAGGTATATGATTGTTTTCTTAAGCATGTTCTCATCATGTAACAATTCACATTTTTTGATAACTACACCAATGCTACAATAAACGTTGTGTATAAAGAGGTTGTTCACAGATTATGAGTATCTTTGTTTGTTTCTATTTTGCCCAACTATAATGCATATGTATCTTTTTCTTTTAACGATTATGACTCACATAAAACTTAGTTTTATTGTGAACATTATATTAAGTTTAATGAGATTTTAAAAACTATGTTATTAATTTTATCTTTAAAAATTCTTGAAGCTAGCCGCCCAGCGGGCGGGCCTGTAGCTAGTTATTATATAACTCTAAAAAAAATATTTAAGGTCAAATTTGAAATAATAAGACTTTGAAAAAGTCAAAATGGACTTATAATTTGAGGCATATGGAGTAATAAGATAAGACATTTTTTCATAGTTTTTTACTTTATAGTTTTTATATCTTACTACTTTTCACTTATCAAACTTCGTATTTTATGTCCCACTTCTTATTTCATAGTTTTTTACTTTATATTTTTTATATCTTACTATTTTTCACTTATCAAACTTCGTATTTTATGTCCCACTTTTTATTTTCACAGTTTTATAACAAGATTAAAATTATAAAAATAACAAAATAACAAAAAAAATAAAGGAGTGTTATTTGTATTATAAGGGGTACCAATATCCAATTCTAAATAATAATTAGAGTAAATTGCAGAAATCATCCATAAGGTTTGGCTAAATTGCAGGTTTCGTCCTAAATAGTTTGAAAGTACATAGATCGTCCCTAAAACAAACATTTTTGCAAATTTTGGTCACTACTTTTAACCGGCGTTAAGTGGATTCCGTTAGAAGTTATAGGTTAGCCCTTTTGGCCAACAATTGTTGCAGCGTTCATCCTTTAAACTAACTGCCGTTTAAAGCTAACGTGTAACTTCTAACGGAATTCACTTAACCCGGTTAAAGCCAGGGACCAAAATTTTCAAAAAGGTTTGTTTTAGGGATAATCTATGCACTTTCAAACTATTTAGAAAGAAACTTACAATTTGGCCAAACCTTAGGGACAATTCCATTAATTTTTTTTAGAATATCCTCAAAATGCCAATACACACTCACAATACACACATAAAACATGATATAACCATTCCCTCTTCTTGATGTCGCTGGACTTAAAATCCCGAGTGGAACATTTTTTTGCTTTAGCTTTTGTTTTCCGAAAGTCTTGCATTGGTTTTGCCATAAAAGAATCTTTTCTTTTGTCTCTTTTCCCGCAAAACACTCATGAAGTTTTTTTTATCAACTGTTGTGTTGTGTTGTAAAAGGACAGGGTCTAATATGTAACAAAAATAAAGTAGAGAGTCCATTGTGTAAAGTTTTCATTTTAAATAATTTGTTTCCCACTCATTTGATCCTAACAGAAATAAAACCATTTTTTCCTCCATTTATTTATCTCCTTCATTTATCCTTTTCTGCCATTGTTATGGTATCAGAGTTAATCAACAACTCATAAAGTTTGTTTTTATCAACTTTTTGTTTCTAAAAAAACATATTTACCATTATATAGTTCGTTAAGAAAATTCGTTGTTGTATTGTGTTGTAAAAGGACAGGGTTTAATATGTAACAAATATAAAGTAGAGGGTCCATTGTGTAAAGTTTTCCTTTTAAATAATTTGTTTCCCACTCATTTGATCCTAACAGAAATAAAACCATTTTTTCCTCCATTTCTTTATCTCATTCATTTCTCTTTTTCTGCCATTGTTATGGTATCAGAGTTAATCAACAATGGCGAATTCACCTACTGATCATTACATAGTGTGTATCTAAGTGTAACCGATCTTCTTGTGTTGTTTTTGCGCGTAAATTGATCACAATTGGGTCAAATTCTTTGTGTTTCTTTGTGATTGAACAAGATGACTAATCAAGCGAATCCTAATGCTCATGCTTTGTTTCAAAATCTTCTGTATCTTCATCCCAATGATGGCCTTGGATCTTTGATAGTTCAAGAAAAGTTGATTGGTTCATAGACTTATAGGGCATGGCGTAGGGCTGTTGAGATTGGTCTTTCAACAAAGAGGAAATTAGGATTTATTAAAGGTATTGTTCTTCGTTCTACAACTGATCCTAATCTTGCTGAATTGTGGGAAACATGTAACAATATGGTGATATGTTGGATATTAGGACCTACTAGTGAATCAATTGTAAGATCTGTTATGTTTGTTGATACTGCTAGTGATATGTGGTTGCAATTGGAAAAAAAGATTTGCACTAAGTGATGGTTCAAGAAAGTATAAACTCAATAAAGATACTTATGCTATTAGGCAGTCTAGTGGTTCAATTAGTGAGTATTTTACTAAGATAAAGTGTGTTTGGGAGGAATTAGATAACGTGAATGTGTTTCATGCAATTATTGTTACTCCTGAAATTTCAATTTTCTTGACTGCACTGAATCAACAAAAAGAGGAATAGAGGTTGTTTCAATTTCTAAATGGTCTTGATGAAAGTTATAGTAATTTGAGAAGTCAACTGATGTTAATGACTCCATTGGCAAGTGTGGAAAGTGCATGTTCAATGTTGTAGCAAGAAGAGTCTCAAAGAGTGTTGTTTGGTGCTAGTTCTTTTGAGTCCACAACACTGTATAGCAAAGGAGTTTGTCAAAGATAAGTGTAGTGTAACACCCCCAAAATTTATCGCAACAGAAGATTGTGTCACTGGGCTATTAAATCATAGCACACAGTACAAGTTACAGAAAACGACTATAAATGAGATGTTTTGAAATAAATTATCATTCAATATAAAATATCAGAGTTTACAAATGAGGTCCCACAATTTTTAGTGTACATGAGTAGTACATACAACATAAAATTTTAAAAGTTTTTCGAATGATAATATATGCATCGTCTTCAAAATATTTTTGGTGCACCTTCACATGGCAGTGTAAACCTTAGGAACATGAGATAAAACATGCTAAAAAAATCAACACAAAGGTTGAGTGAATCCATAGGTTTATAGTTGTAGAAATGGACAAACGGTTTTAGAGTTATAATAATAATTGTTACGTTTACAATTATCGATAAATTAGTTATTATTGTACTAAGCTCATGACAACCAAAGGTTAACCAATATCAATAGAAATTGATATTAAAAATAGTTACAGTGGGCCTAGTACGTATTTTGCCATTATACCTAGTGTATCTCAAATAGAGTGCATTTGTTTTCCTGATTGGTCAATACAAACGTGATTGGTCAATTCCAATAGGCCTATTCACATTGTTCACGCTCATTACATCTAATGACTAATGGTTTCATGATATAGGTACTTAAACATGTCAATGGTGGTACTTAGTGCCAATAAAATATTTAGATAGCATACAGTTTGTAAATAATTGTCTATAGTAAAAGTTTAGCATGTATCTCCCCCAAGGAGTTTGTAAAACAGTTAAGTAAAATGGGGCTATGAACTCACCGCAGTGATCAGCATTAGTGTACAATGATATAAGATGTATCAAGAGATCACGAGCTTTAGTGATAACCTAAAGATATAATACGCAGCTTAGGTTATTATGTACGACGGTAGCTTACGAAATAAGCTTTATAGGAGTATTTATGTAATTTAGATATTGTAAAAATTTATAAGTGTCAAAAGTTGAGTTTTCAAAATATTAACAAGCCCTTATTTGAAATTAGTTTAATGTTCGAGTTTACGTCACCTTTGTTAGTCCACTTTTCCGAATTTAATTACGTATAAGTTTACTAGTTTCTGGTAAGGTATACATGTCTATTTTCCGATAGTGGATCCTACCACTATGGTTTACAAGTAAACGTGGTCAAGTGATTTCAATTTATAATTAGTCGCTAACGTTAAGTTTCTATTTATTAAGTTATTTTGGTTATGAAAAATCTATATCACTTTTGGTCATAAATGATTATGACTTGGTTTTTATTTTCTCAAATAGGTATTTATGTATTTGTATAAGTTTTACAAATCTAGTTACTTTAACCATTTCATAACATATTTAAAATTTTCTAATATAAACTTATATGTCAAAACTATACTTTTTGTCACGTTTCGGTTTTTATAAATATAGTTATTCCAACTTTATGACTATGTTATTTCTAACACGTAAAAGGTTATGAATCGGTTTTTATGTCTTTGAAATTGTATTTAAATGTATATATAATTTCTAGTGACCTTATATCCTTATTTACATCATAACATGAGTCAAATCACTAATTTAAACTTGTGATTAAGTGCAGAAAGTTTGGCAGATTTCTGCAGTCCTGCGGCAACGGCCATATGTTGAGTTCTACAACACTTTAGGTCGCGGGCTTTTTCTTAGGTTTAAGTTTATGTATTAGCTATATTTCATAAAACTACGACGCGTCCCAGAAATTTCCAGAACTGTCCCGTTTTGCCCAACAAAATATGTTAGTCAGTTTTTAACACCTTTTACCGTTTTGGCTCTAATTTTCTCATACATATGAGTTACGTGGTGGACTTCACGGTAAAGCAACCACAAGACACAGCTCTACAACCCTGTTATAGTTTCATAGCTCATTGAGTTTTGTAGAAAAAATATGTAAGTGGACTATTTCAGTTTTGAAGTTTTTAATACTTTTCCCAAGCTTATTTTACTCTTTATAACCCTTGTAAAAATCTTCTAATTTCAGTCCCTTAACCCTTGTTCAACTTCTATTTGAATCAAAGGATCAACAAATCAACAAAATCTTCATGTAAAGATCTCTATGGGCTTCCAATTTGATGTGTATTTGGTTGTATGAAAATCAAGGATGGATGGTGCTATGTTATTGATGGTGGTCGGTTTTTAGAGAGGAAATGGGGAGGTGATGAGTGAGTTATGAGTTACTTTGACTAGATATAAAAAATTCTTAGATATTATAGAAACTTACATGATAAGTTTGCAAGGTGTCTACATGAATCATCACCAAGACATTAATTGTCTTGGTGATTCATCTAACATGTCGACATATATTAAAGGGAGGTGATAATTGGATAGTTTTTGTGATATAACTGAGTTACGGAGTGTCGTTTTAAGTATTTAAATCACGAAACTTAAAACCGGGTATCTTAAAAATATAAAACTTGTAAGGAATAATGAAACTTATCAATGTACTCAATAAAATTGTATTAAATGAATGATAAGTTTAACGGTGCGCGTAAACGTTGTTAAAATCTAAAAGAGTATGTTAAATACGCGTAAAACGTAAAATGTACTAAGTTTACGTGAAAATAAAAAAGTATAATGTGACTTTTCAAATATGATTATTATGAACCTAAAAGGCTTATAATGTATAGACTGGGCCTAGTATAGTGTCGGTTGGTGTTAAATGTATGTTAAGTCTAAAACCGTAAATGTTAAATACTTAAGTCACGAATCTTAAAATCGGGTAAAGTAATTATCTAGATATTTTTAGGCTTGACATAATAGACTAATGAGTAGGAGCGTTGAACTTTGGTAGCATGACAATTTAGACTAGAATCGTTAAACTTAATTAGTTAGGTTTTGTAGAATATTATGTGATATTTAGTGTAAGTAAACAAGTGTTGATTTTATGGTCAATTAGGGAGGGAAATAAGTTGAATTTTCCAAAATTGTAAAAGTTTGTAAACTTCTTAGAAAATGCTGTGCATGTATAGGTTAAGTTTGAGTATGAATAAAAATGCTTAAAACGCGAGTTTAGACTCGTAAAACACATGGTCTATTTCGTAAAACACATTGAGATAAGACATCACTTTATAAGGGACTATAATGAAAAGAAACTCATCCAGGTTGATAGGATTGATACTGAGTTTAAAGTTGCAGATCTTTTAATAAAAGCTTTTGAATTGAGAAGGTTTCAGTACTTGGTCACAAGTATTGGGATGCTTCATCCATAATATGTCTTATCTCTCTCTATTTTGTAAGGTTTTGTAAACTGGTGGTTAGTACTCATTGTTATCTAGTTAATACTGCTAGTGTAAAGTTAATACGGATTGTCAAAAAATATCTTGGATTGTGTTTTCTTGGTTTTAGCTAACTTTTAGGAATAGCACAAGCGATATGGATGTGGTTTGGTGGTGATCGTTATTCAAAGAAAATGTGGTACTCTCCTTTATGCTCATTACGATGCAACCACATGATGGAACTTCTTTGTAACTCGGATTTTGTGATGCCTAAGCATTATGTGCCATCTTATGGTATTAATGAACATGAATTGATGGTTTCGATTAGTCGGGTTCATTCGCACTAACCCACTCTTTGCCATTCTATCTGCTTACGAGATAGTGTGACTAACCAAGGGCATCGGCTTGAAAGCGGCGACAACGTGAATCAACACTTGTGTTGGAGGCAACATCTGCCACGGTGGAAACCTGTCGAGAAGGCCCTTTTAGTGGGACTATCCATCACGGCGGTGCTCGACCTACTGAAACCATTGGTTTTCTCCAAACCAGAGGCCATGTAAGGTTGACCTTGATTAAGTGCCTGTCACCACACTTAATCCATTCAAAATGGGGTTTCAACATTATAATTTCCAAACTATGAGATAATACTAATGGGTAAAGTTAATACTGATGGTTATAAGTTAGTACTGATAAGCTTAGTTAGTACTGATGAACTAGCCGTTAGTACTTATTCCAAAAGTCTATTATGCAATGATTACTTTTGCAACTAGAGTTGTTACCGTCTATTTCTTTATAAGGGTTTCCTAATTGGTTTCTCTTTACTTATTACGCGTCGTTCGGGGTCAAAGGAACTTCCTTTTCTTGAGCAAGTTTTATAACACCCTAGGCGATGAACCTAATCGTTGTAGTGTAGTATTAGGGTAAGCCACGGGTATTGATATCGTTCTCTAGGGAATAGGAATGCTAGTGAGAAGTTACTACGCTAAGGTTGGGGTTGAGGAAGATTATTTTTATCTTTTATGTTTTTAGGAAATGGAAAGGTACGAATCTCGGGGTTTGGATTTGGGGTTGGTATTTCTACCGATTACTCTACTTATCTAATTATCTAATCTAAGGTGTATGTAGTCTATGTCTAATTATTGTGTGCTCGTATGATAGTTTAAAGATGTGTTCACTTAGGTTTTATTACTCCTTAATTATCTCCTATTGATGGTTGAATTGTCACGTCCTTATTCTTAATCGCGTTGTGTGTCTAAAGTCGTAGGGTATCGTTTATCCCTAACTCTTTGAACTTACCAAAGGGTCTCGTCTACAAAACCCTCTAGGGATTATAAACTCTAACTCTAAGGCCCTCTTTGGATGGTTTAGCCTACAACCGCTCTAAGTGCTATAGCCTAAGGTTCACAAAGATTAATCAAGCATTAATTACACAACGAATGACCTATCGCATTACTAGATCATTAATCAATTAAGATAAGAGACAACCAATCAATATTTAATAATTAAGTTTCATATTCCTAAGCAAACACACAAGTAAATTAGCGGGACATGGAGAACATGCAAGCATACACACAAATAATTGAAGACATAATTGAATTAATGAAGTAAAACACTTATCTTGATGTAAGATAGGGTTTGGAACCCTAAAATCTTGTACAAGACAGCCTTGGTTCGGTTTAGGTTTTACTCCAAAAGACTACACACTAAAAGCGAAAAATTCGGATTCTATATATAATATTACATATGCGACGGCGTCACCTTATGATTTGTGGCCGTCGGGTCGCCGTCATTAGGGTTTCGTCTTGGCCACGTTAGTCTTGCGACGGCGTCACCTTGTGCTTGTGGCGCCGTCCTCTTGACTTCTCGGCGCCGTCTGGATCAAATCTAGGCCGTCGAGTTGCGACGGCCTACTCTTTTAAAGCGACACCGTCACTTGAAAATAAGAAATTTGGCTTCGTGTCGTCACAAAATGCTCGACGGCGTCGCGATTAAGCGATGGCCGTCACCTTGTATTTCAATGACTTGAGTGTCTCGATTCTTGACTTTGGCCATTTTCTTCGTATATCCGCGCCTTTTCGTCCAAATAAGTGCCATTACGACAATTTGCCTTCAAGAGACCTAAAAGTGAAAAGGAGCGATATTAAGTAATAACGGATACAAAAGTGATCAAATAAGGGCTTAAACGACCCTCAAAAGGTACATTTAAAACCTTATCAAATATCCCTACACTTGGTATTTGCTTGTCCTCAAGCAAATGTGCTTTTAGCCAATTAATTTATAAGTTAGGGGTCATGAAGCATTGGTTTAAAACAGTCCACAACACATATAAGCCCATAAAAGTCATAACAAGCACGGAAATTACATACTAGCACCTCACATGGGGTGTTTGGATACTCGCATCTCTCTCGGTGTATATGAAATATAACAAGTTGGAAATGGAAGATAAACACTCATTAACCGGTCCTAGTACATAGATTACCATAGGCTTGAGAATAGATCAAACCTCCATCGCTTTGGCATAAGCACCTAGGAAAGACTATCAAAGAGGTCTTTAAAGTGTTGTAATGTTAGGCTTACGGTAGGAGAACAAATGGTTTGGTGGGATAGGCTATTTAGTGGTGGCAAGTCAAAAATCTCTTATGTTACAAGAATACGAAGAATGGCATTGCTAAGCCAAGACTCGACACTCTAAACTCTAGATAACTGAAACAAACAAACATAAATTTAAAGGATAGATGTAGGATGGTAGCCCGTATGTTTTTTTTTTTTTTTTTTTTTTTTTTCACTCTATTTTTTTTTTTTCTTTTTCTTTTTTTTTTTTTTTTCATACACTTTTACTCTACCATCCTCTACGGTAACATCAAAATGATAGGGATTTATAGGCACATCCCTACACTTGAGTTTTAATTACTCTAACACTAATTTGACCCGAATTGAAAAGATCAAAACACTTGGGGTGCGTTATTACGCAAATAAGGGAATTTAACGTTCCTTCCGGTCATTTCATAAACTTTAACTTTTCCCATGAGTCCCAATCGTCCCAAAGCGTGTACAAAGATATGACTCGACTTAGCAACTCATGCAAGCAACTAGATAATTGAACTAAGGGTTTAGGGTGATAACAATAATGCACTAAAAGTGAGTGCATACAAGGTAGGCTAAGGCGATTTGGGTGTATATTTGGGGTGGGGTGTAAACAATGCTCTTCATTGATATTCGGAAAAACCGAAACATCACGAGAACCGCGAAAAGGATAGGCTCGAGGGGTTAACTAGGGTATCGTGTACTAAAGATGAGTACAACGCAAAGGTGTGGGGAATTACTCAACCGATGTGGAAGAAGTAATTATATTACGGGTATCAAACAAGGGTTATCCTAATGCCTCTTATCATTTAGTTATTCCTAACTACACAAGTGTAGTCTTACTAGCGATCTCGGGATGCATCACAAAACAAGTTCTAGAATCTATTATACTACGGTTCACACTCTAAGCATTAAAGATGAATGCTTTAATTCCTACTAATCTAAGGCGATCCTCACATTTTGGGTGGAATTTAGGTGGTAAAGGGTTTTGTGCTAGTCATGCAACTTCCTATCCGTGAGGCGCTTTTGTTAAGACTAATGGCCCACTCCTATATGTCATGAAAAATTTTAAATTTGGTGCCAAAATTACCCTAACCGACATTTTCTCATGGTTTATTACACAAATACAATTGGACAAAGCAAATAATCAAGGATAAGCATAGTTTCTAAGTTCCGTTTTATTTTCCTCCCTACACTTAAACGAACATTGTCCCCAATGTTCCCGAAAATATCAAAGTTATGATAATGGAAGGTAATTAAAAGCGAAAGAAACTAATACTCCCGATTAGCTCGGTAGGATCCGTGTGTGAAGTAGTGGTTAAATCCTTTCCAAGAAAAATGTATGCGTGAAAAGCTCCTTCCAATCTTTTGTTTCTTCTTCTTGATAAATAAAACACGCACATTCGAAGAAAACAAACGAAACCTTCGCGTAAAATCGGCGGTAATAATATATATAAGACTCTACTAAACTAGGATATAATGCTTGTGGAATGGATGTTTACAATTTACGGAAAATTAAGACACGGAAAATTCCAAAATTTATAAGTAGCTCGAAAAGCGAGAAAAAAGTAATCATTGTTTTACTCCTTCACGCGCCGTCGGTTGCGATCTGACGCCGTCGGTTATCGACAAAAAGCGGTGCGATTTTACGGAAAAATTACGGAAAATTTACATCTTTAGAATCGGAAAAATTTACGCAAAACATCCATTATGACTCGATACAAGCATTTGACTCGAACAAACACACATATATATCTTTTAATTAATTGCTATTCTCATGTTTACGTTTCTTTGAAAACGTGTGTAATCCTCCTACACTTATCCTTTATGTAAAATACCTTTATATGCAATTAAGGCGAGGTTAAAAACAAAATAAAGCATTTTACAAATTTAAACATGAGAATAAGCGATCAATAAAAGATATATGACACTAACAAGCAAACAATTAAGCATGGGTTGCCTCCCGAAGCGCTTTTCTTTATTTATGAGTCTTGTAGCTAGACTCGTAGTCGTGCTCTACGTAACTTCATTACCGTCACCTCCTTCCTCATGACGGTCTCTATTGGGGATTCCATGTTGTAGAAGTGCCCTATGATGCACCTTTCTAAGAGTTCGTCCTCTCCCACTCGGTCCTATATTTCGGTCCTAAGTTCAAGCAATCCTTATAGAATCCGAAAATCTTAGCCATAACATAATCTACTCCTTTTCCTTATCCTCCTCATTCCTATAATAGACCGATAGTTTAAGTTCCTTTTCATCATTAGAGTGATGAAAACTTCTCAATCTTAAACGGCATTTGGTAAGCTATGTCATCGGTCTCATCCTTGAATCGCACTATTCTAATGAGGGATCATAAGTCATCCGGTGTTTTCTATGAAAGGTTTTCCTAGAATAACGTGGGACAAGCTAGGATCTATGGCCGTGCTAATATCATCCACAATTATGAAGTCCGTAGGAAGCGTGAAACTACCTACATAAGCAGGCAATCCCTTAACTCTACCAAGAAAATTGCACCTATCCCTAGGATTATCGGGGTCTTGCCTAGTTGGAATAGGCTTCTTCATTACCCAATTGTAGTAGGTGCTAGTCATTATGTTGATTGGGGATTTGCGGTCAATGTAGGCCTTTGCCACGAAAAGGTGTCCTATGCAACATGGTATGTTAAGATTCCAAGGGTTCCCAAACTTGATTCTAGGGCTTTTCCTAACATACATGTGACGGAGGTCACGCACTAAGTGAGGGTGGCGAGATAGCTCTTCTTCCGTAGGAAACTTATTGAAATAGTCATTGTCTACTTCATCTACTTCCTCGGTTGTTTCATTATCCTCAAGTATATGGCCCTCTTCGTCATTTGTTCCATTGGGTTTTACTACGGTGATGGTATTGACGAATTGGACGTGTTTAGCTAACTTACTTGGGTCCTTAATCTCTACACCGGAAGGCTCGGGAGTTGAGATAGCATTAACCTTCCTATCACTATTGGTCATGGCTTTCAAGAGGTTATCTATCTTTCTATCCATCTCGGCTTGTTGTTGGTTAAAACGGTCCGAGAGCTTAGCTATTGAGCTTCTTGGGATGCGACTAGGTGTTGCAACATCCCTCAATGTTTTGTTGGTTAGGACCGTGAGATGGGGCCATGAAAAATCATTGGAAGTGAATTCTTTGGTTTGTCCCCAATAGAAGTCGGGCTTGCCCTTCCATGCTTCTCGGGTTTCATTGAAATTCCTAGGTCCGGGTATTGTAGGAATCTTCCTCCGTTCCATTAATCTGCGAGGATGCGTAGTCAACGGAGGCATGTTCGGGGGATCGGGTGCAAGTGCGCGTGTTATGAGGATCACTACACGGCTCACACGAGGAAGAAACTTTGTTCACATGGCGTGAAGACTTGGGATTTTCGTAGGAACTCATTAGGAATTTAACTTGATCTTCAAGTTCGATCATCCTACGATCGGAAGATTGTGAGTCAATGGGAGGCAAGGAGATTGCCTTAACGGTTTTGGGCAACTCACGGGGGTCATTCCAACTTTCGTTGTCATAGAGAGCAAGGTCCTCTATTATACCCCATGATTCTTCCGCGGTGAGATCACTAAGTTTTCCACCGGCCGCTTGGTCAATGGATCGCTTTGTGGGGAAGTTGACATGATCATAAAAGATTTGGACTTGGAGCCAAAGATCAATGCCGTGATGAGGGACTTTATGGAGTAAGTCCTTGAATCGAGTCCATGCTTCGTAGAGAGATTCACCTTGACGTTGTTGGAACATCAAGATGTCATTCCTAAGTTTAGTGGTTCTCCCCGGTGGGAAAAATTGAGCAAGGAAGCGAGAGGTGAGATCATCCCAACTTGAGATGGAGCCGGCGGGAAGTCGCTCAAGCCAATTACTAGCTTGGTCCCGTAGAGAGAATTGGAAGAGGCGGTAGCGTGGTCTCCCGAGTAGTAGCATCAAGGTCGATGGAATCGACAATTTTGAGAAATCCCTCGGATCTTGATTAGGATCTTGAACGAAGTCCATGGAATGCACATCCGTTTTGCACCAACCGGATGGTGTCGGATCGCAGGGCCGTAGTTTGGGCTTGGTCGGGAAGCTCAATGGTGTTCCTATAGCCTAGGTGGCTTGGTCTCGAGTATTCACCAAGAGTACGGGCTCTTGGCGGGTCATTTGGTGGTAGGTTGATGAATGGTGGTTGGTTATCACCTTCCATGATGAAAAGTGATGGGGTTACGAACAAAGGTCACGAAGAAGGGGGATAGACTATGAGAAAGCTAAAAATTGAGAAAAATTTACTTGATAGGAATCAAGCAAAGAAACCTAAACGAGGTGGACTACTAACTAGCTATTCTATTCCCGGCGGCGCGCCAAAACTTGATAACGCTACACGCGTCGTTCGGGGTCAAAGGAACTTCCTTTTCTTGAGCAAGTTTTATAACACCCTAGCGATGAACCTAATCGTTGTAGTGTAGTATTAGGGTAAGCCACGGGTATTGATATCGTTCTCTGGGGAATAGGAATGCTAGTGAGAAGTTACTACGCTAAGGTTGGGGTTGAGGAAGATTATTTTTATCTTTTATGTTTTTAGGAAATGGAAAGGTACGAATCTCGGGGTTTGGATTTGGGGTTGGTATTTCTACCGATTACTCTACTTATCTAATTATCTAATCTAAGGTGTATGTAGTCTATGTCTAATTATTGTGTGCTCGTATGATAGTTTAAAGATGTGTTCACTTAGGTTTTATTACTCCTTAATTATCTCCTATTGATGGTTGAATTGTCACGTCCTTATTCTTAATCGCGTTGTGTGTCTAAAGTCGTAGGGTATCGTTTATCCCTAACTCTTTGAACTTACCAAAGGGTCTCGTCTACAAAACCCTCTAGGGATTATAAACTCTAACTCTAAGGCACTCTTTGGATGGTTTAGCCTACAACCGCTCTAAGTGCTATAGCCTAAGGTTCACAAAGATTAATCAAGCATTAATTACACAACGAATGACCTATCGCATTACTAGATCATTAATCAATTAAGATAAGAGACAACCAATCAATATTTAATAATTAAGTTTCATATTCCTAAGCAAACACACAAGTAAATTAGCGGGACATGGAGAACATGCAAGCATACACACAAATAATTGAAGACATAATTGAATTAATGAAGTAAAACACTTATCTTGATGTAAGATAGGGTTTGGAACCCTAAAATCTTGTACAAGACACCTTGGTTCGGTTTAGGTTTTACTCCAAAAGACTACACACTAAAAGCGAAAAATTCGGATTCTATATATAAGATTACATCGCGACGGCGTCACCTTATGATTTGTGGCGCCGTCGGGTCGCCGTCATTAGGGTTTCGTCTTGGCCACGTTAGTCTTGCGGCGGCGTCACCTTGTGCTTGTGGCGCCGTCCTCTTGACTTCGGCGCCGTCTGGATCAAATCTAGGCCGTGCGAGTTGCGACGGCCTACTCTTTTAAAGCGACACCGTCACTTGAAAATAAGAAATTTGGCTTGTGTAGTCACAAAATGCTCCGGCGTCGCGGTTAAGCGATGGCGCCGTCACCTTGTATTTCAGCGACTTGAGTGTCTCGATTCTTGACTTTGGCCATTTTCTTCGTATATCCGCCTTTTCGTCCAAATAAGTGCCATTACTGACAATTTGCCTTCAAGAGACCTAAAAGTGAAAAGGAGCGATATTAAGTAATAACGGATACAAAAGTGATCAAATAAGGGCTTAAACGACCCTCAAAAGGTACATTTAAAACCTTATCGTTGTAGTTAGTACTCTGAGTTCCACAATCGATGATAAGCCCAATCATTCAAGTAGTCACGATTTACAACAAGCACAACAACAACAGAGGACACTACCATCACTACTACTCCATATGAAGACAGTGATGAAGAAGAAAGAGAGAAACATGCAGTATTGGGACTTCAAGGCTTGAAGAAAACTGTCCCCATCTCTCTCACTTACAAGAAGCCTCCAGTTTTATACCTAAGGAAGAAATCCAAGTCAGTAGCAACCAAGCCTAAAAAAAGGGAGTTGTTATCCAAGAAGGAGGTGTTCTAGAATCCCCAACCCCCTCAGCTCCAAAGATTGACCCCAAAGACAAAGGCAAGGGCATTTTGGAAGAAGAACCAAAGAGGAAGAAGCTTTCTAAGGCTGATATTGAAAGGCTAAATGAAGAGGGTGCAAGGAAGCTTGTAGCACAATGGAATGAGGAAGAGCTGCAGGATGAAGCTGCAAGGAAAGAAAAGCAAAAGATGGATAAAATTGTTGAAGACTGGCAAACATGGGATGATATGAGAGCCAAAGTAGAAGCTACCAAGGAGGTACAACAGAAGCTGCAACAAGATCAAGATACAAGTACCAATGAAGCAGCTCAGTTATTCAATGAAATCTTGGCTAGAAGACAAAGTCAATTCAGATAGCAAAGAGAGATTGAAAAGCTTTCAAAGCCTCTTAACAAGAGTCAGCAGAAGATGTATCTCTGCAAGTACATCAGGTATTCAGGTGAAGACAGAAGAACACTAAAGCAGTTGAATCGATTGTCTTGGGAGACTCTCCAAAGACCTGCTGACACAATTCAAAGAAGATTTCTCAACTTCAGACCTATGCAACCTGATGATACTGTTGAAAGGTCACAACCCATTGGAAGCTACAAAAGACCATCTGAAGAAGGTGCTTCCTCAACTGCTCCTAAAAGACTGAAAGCCTCTGATGAAGATGAAGGTGGACTCACTGAAGAGGAGCTTATGGGGATGATGTTAATTGAAGCTCCTGAAGAAGCATTGTACTCAGAGCCCATCAACACTAGATATCCAATCATCAACGGGGACATCTACACTAAAGATGGAAAAAGGCATTGGAGGATTCACAGAGCTGGTGGAAGGACAAGTGCTTATATGTACTTAATGGATCTGTTTGCAGTTATTGACAGGGAAAATCTACTTAAGCTATGGGAATTAGTCAAAGACATGTTCAAGAACAGAGATCCAGATAATGACAAGGATCTGGAGCTACTCTATGAACTCCAAAACATCTTTGAACCTGATCCAACAGGAGAGCAATGGAAGTTTCAACCTGGTGACGAAGCCCTCAGTTGGACTTTGCTAGATTCCTATGGACTGCACCTGGTTACTACTTGCAATGTGTAACACCCCCAAAATTTCACAGCGGAAGCGTTTGGGTCATGGGGTGCTACTAAATCAATATACACAACACAAGGTAATAAAGAATGGAAATTGTATTCCATTTTCAAAATATAGATTTATTTAAGAAATAGTTTTACATCATTGTTTCAAAGTGCGAAAGTAAAGCCCATAAAAATATATGTTGTCCCATTAAAAGTTGTATTAAAATGTTTGGAAACACTTCGGATGCCAGTCTTCAACGAATGCCTTTGCCATTGCCCACGCCAATAAGTAAACCTGAGAAAAACATGCTAAAATGTCAACACAAAGGTTGGTGAGTTCATAGGTTTAAGTTTAGGAAATCAAGTTGGACCACAGTTGTACATATAGCATCTCCGTGAATGACACTATATGCAAAAAGGCTATTACGCTAGTACCAAGTTCATGCAACCGAAACTACGACAGTGTGCATGCATCTAGAAGCATGATAAATAAAAGCCCAGCAAGTGTATTTCCAGTACACTCAATCAATACGATATGGTATACGTTCGACGTTTGCCTATCCGGTCAAACTCGAACGGGGGTGTCATCCCCAATAGATCTATCCATAACAATCGCGCCTCCCCAAAGGGAATTAACGGTAGCATAGTTGGGATTCATGGTTGTTTCATGTAATAGTGTTTTCAGTTTCAGGTCCGAAAAGAGTTTTGCATGTTTCTCACCCCATAGTTTTATAAAGCAAGTAATAAGAGTAAAAGTGGGGCTATAAACTCACCTTAGCAGTTCGATGAATAAAGCACAAAGAGATCAAGTAACAAGTGGCTTCAACACGCAACCTAAATTAGTACGACAGCTTAGTCTTTAATGTTTAAGACTCGATCAAGTTTAATAAAACTTTATAAATTTTAAATGTTTTTGTTGTTGTTGTTGTTGTTGTTGTTGTCGTCGTCGTCGTCGTTACGTTTATAAATTTCAAAATAGTGTAATTTGGCTAGTAAGAACGGGTTTAGAAATGACGTTGAAAAAGTATATTTCGGCCAAAAATAGATAGTGATAAAAGTTGGATAGAATACAATATTGGATCGTTAGGAAAAGTTAGATGAAATAGCATTATAATATAGTCGATTTATTTTAGTTGATAAAAGTACGCATATGTATATGTATATAGGTTGTTAACGACGGCCTTCACAAAAATACATGTTTTGTTTTATAAAAGATATCGAAGTAATATTTATCTTGAAAGTTTTATAGTTGATGTATATATATTTATGTGCAAGTTTAATAAAAATCTTTTGTTAGGTTTTTAATATATATATATACTAGAGTTAATATCATATCGAAACTATATTTGTCAAAATAATTCTTATAACTTTGGAGACGGAATGTCTATGGATTAGTTTTTGTAAATACTTTCCGAAGTTGAAACATTAATTTAAAGCATAGGTTTATTAATTTTATTACTCATGTAGCTAATAGGTATATATTTATATACTTGAGTTACATTTTTCTTTTTGAAAACTTTTAACGAGTGTCGTGCTCAGGCTGCGGCCCGAGACACGAGCCGAGTTTATAAGGCGAAACGACAAGATTAAATGATAACAAGGGAAGAGAGGGGGGGCTGCGGCCAGGTTTGGTTACACCAAACGGACCCTCACTCGTGGGCTTTGGCCCAGATTCAAATCAACTCAAACGGACCCTTAACGCAGGGTGGGCTGTGACCCAAGTCCAAATACCAAACGTACCATAATGGAAAAATAGAGTAGGCATACTACAAAAATATTGACACTCTATGAACCAAAAAGCATTTTCTCGTGTAAATGAGGTAAGAACATACTTGAAGTATTTTGACATTTAGAGAAAATGGAAGGCAGGAGATGACCGTTGGAATTACGTGACACACTTCATGTGAGTCGAAGGCTTATACCACGGATTAGAAACTATACTTAACTTTATAGGTAAGTTTAAGTCGAGAGCAAGTCTAAGACTTGTGAGCCATTTGCGAGACTTAACCAATATAAACAAATCTTAGTGTAAACCGAAAACCAATTAAGTCGATTACTACTCATCAAGTAAATTACTAGATTAACATTATACTAGATTTTGGCTTTTTCTTTCCTGACTCTTGCCATACTAACGCAACAACGACAACATCAGTAGCTTGTATTTTCCTTCTTGGGTTTAACGACAACATCAACAACATAACAACAATATTAACAACATTTTACCAATTATAATTCATTAAAATTCAACCGGTAAAAATAAAAAAAAATATATATATATATTCGAATTACAAGGATGTAATTACAAACCCAATAGAATGAAATATCAAAAGAATAAGTTCTTACAATAAGTTGGTGGGTCGAATGGGGTAAAACCGAACACCAAAAGCTCAATTGGAAGGGACTCGAGATGAATTGGAGCAATTAACCACTTGGGAAACCTTCCTTATACTTCCCTAAGCAAAACCCCTCAATCAATTTCGAAAACCCCTTTGATTTCTGAAACCCTAATTTTTGATGAAATTTGATGAGAAACTGAGTTTGGGGTCTTTGAAATCCGACTAGAGATATAGGAGTGGATTGAGGAGGAGTTTGGTTAACTTTCTTCTCTTTGCTCTTGGCTTGAAGCCAAATTTGGCTATCTTCCAAAAGTTAAGAACATCTTGGACCTTTGGCTTAAGCTAGAAATGTAAAGATATGATTCCTTGGATGATTTTTGCTTTGATTCTTCTCTTGGATTCGTGCATTGGGATTGCAAGGTATCAAAAGAAAGATTTGTGAAATAAGAACTTTCATAGATATGGTAAGAGGATGAGGAAGTGAAAGTTTAGACATGTTGATTTATCTCCTTTTGGGAGATTCGGCCTAGGAATCTTGCAGGGCTAGAGGAAGGAGATGGAGTCATGGAGATATGATATCTTTCTATCTCTGAATGTGTTTTGTCGTGTGTGGAAGAGAAAGACAAAGAGGGTACACCAAAGTTTTATGATTTCCTCTCTTGTAAAAGCATTATATGTATACAAGAAAAAATAAAGTAATGTAATATGTAAAGTATACTTTCAATTTATTTGTGTAAGTATATGTATTATCTTACTTAGGCACTTGTAGTCTATTGCATTTACTTATGAAATAATTGTGTTTGGGTTTTATAAAGGTTATTGTTTAAGTGATAGTGAGTTAAGTATTTTGTGTCCCGCGAAATTATGTTGTGACCAGAGTATCATTGTTTTATAATTTTTATAATGTAGTGTCTTATTGTTATGTGTTTGAAATATTTATTTTGGTAATATTCCATAGCACAGACATTTGTCATCAAGCCCTTATCATAGTGTCGGTACGCGTGCAGTGTCGGTCACTGGGGAAAACGAGATACCCTCTCGTCTTATAATTTAAATCATAAGACAAAATAAAATATTCATAAAATGATATGAATGCGAAAGTGATGCAGTTATCTACTGTATGCGAGTTAACTACTCAAATGATCAGGCAAAGCTTATGCATACTTGATGACTAGGTTTAGTAATAATGAATTACCATTTATTATTTAAAAATGAGTGAAAGTTTACCGTGTGTCACATGCTAGTTTATGTTTTATATTTTTAACTGTAACTGGTCACGATTATAGATCGAAAAGAAAGAAAAAAAAATCTAGCCGCGAAAAATCAGTAGGAAAATTTACGGGTTGTTATTGTACCCACCCTTAAAAGGAACCACGTCCTCGTGGTTTAAGGTCGAAAAGAATCGTCGAGGTCGATCTGATGAAGAGATGTGAGCATTTATACCTTTAAAATGTGGCGTGGAAAAGGGCTAGTCGTTCAAAAGATTTAGTGACAAAAGACATTAAGTAAATAAAAGATAAAGGATTTATTTAGCGGAATATTCGAGTACATCGCAATTACACAACAACGTACAATAGATAGGAAACTTAAAGGATTAAAATAAGAGAGCGGAGAATTTCTTTTGTTGTCGTCACTCTAGATAGTAATGAAGTTGGTCTTGGCTCTTCCTTTTCTCCAAGGAAATAAGCTCTTCCTCGGTACCTTCAATCGGTTGTTTTCTTTTGCTCCTTGAATTGGGACACTCATTCTTGTAGTGTCCTCGTTCTCCACACCCGAAGCAGGTTATGTCAGCAAGAGTTTTTGACTTGCAGTCCTTGGTCATGTGCCCAATCTTCAGGCATTTGCGACATTTCACAGTACACTGACCACTGTGGTGGAGTTTACAACGGTCACACAAAGGGTGCTTCCCTTCATAGCTCTTCTTCTCTTTCGTTCCAGCAGAGCGGACCTTAGCTAACTCTTGCCTCTTATTGTGATTGTTGTTGTTGTCTTTGGAGTTATCACTCCACTTCCGCTTGTTGCTATTTGCTGCTTCAGCGGCATCCTCGATCACTTGATCCATCAGTTTGTTTGACACTTCAATAGTCTCGTGAAGATCAGCAGCCTTGGAGGTAGTCACATTTCCCTTGATGGATGGGGGTAGCCCTCCAATGTATCGCTCTATCATGCGAGCCTCAGTTGGTACCATTTCTGGACATAGCAAGGCTAACTCTTGGAAACGTTGGTTGTAGGATGTCATATCAGTGCCCTTTACCTTGAGATTCCAGAACTCATTCTCCAGTTTCTTGACCTCATTGCGAGGGCAATACTTCTTAAGCACCATGTCCTTGAATTCTTCCCAAGGCATGGCATAAGCAGCATCAATGCCTGCAGACTTCAGGTAATTATTCCACCAAGTCAAGGCAACCTCTTGAAAAGTGAATGAAGCGAATTTCACTCTATCTTCATCTTATTTTGCGCATCCCGAACCACGTTTCAGGTTTTCAAGCCATCGGGTCAAAGCGACAACTCCTTCCGTTCCATTATAACCACCACCATACGGTTGCGAAATTCCTTGTACGTGCAACCGCGTTTGCTACCAATAAGCCTAGAAGTTCCGGCATCGGTGGTTGAGTTGTTTGAATTTATCGCAGCTAGCGCTGCTGCCACTCGCTCATTGACCAATTGATCGATCACAGCTTGATCCATAGCAGGTGGGTTTGCGGACCCCGAGCGAGGCGAGCAGGAGTAGGAGTAGCGGCGGTCGACGCGGGTAGTTACGGTTGTTGTCTCCTAGCCATCTTCTACGATATGAAAAGGCGATACTTGAGTTTTAGAATAGGAGGATTAACGTCGCATGAGGTTACGAAGGATAGGACTTATGAGTGAAATAAGAGGATGTGACCCGATGTGAGGTAGTTTAAATATATGTGAAAATGATATAAAGCAAGTAGTTGTATGTTACATAAATAAATAAAATAGAAGCGATTAGGGCATAACATAATGCGATATTGTAATAGTGGGTATGTTACAAGCTTAACATGAAGAGGGTAACAAGTCTAAGCATTCGTAGTCTACCCTACACTATCCTTAAATTAATTATTCCTTAATCTCATTCGGTTTGTTATATCAACATTATTCTCATTTAAACTTGGCGACCCAATCAAACAAGAACGACCTTAAAGTTTAAATGAGAATGAGCTTATCTACATTTAAACTTCGCAACCCAATCAAACAAGAACGATCTTAAAGTTTAAATGTGAGTTAATTAAGAAACTTAATGATTTTGAGAAATAACTAATTTAATTCAAATAAAACTTATACGAACCTAAGATACATCAAGAACACATATACGACTACATCGTGTAACGATGAAACAAGGCATGGCGAGACATCGGTAGTGTGGTGGCGTTGAAGTGTTTTAGGAAAATTTGGTTATAGTTTAGGTTTTGAAAAATACCTAATTCTCTATAACCTTGGCTCGAATACCAATCTGTAACACCCCAAAATTTCACAGTGAGCGTTTGGGTCATGGGTGCTACTAAATCAATATACACAACACAAGGTAATAAAGAATGGAAATTGTATTCCATTTTCAAAATATAGATTTATTTAAGAAATAGTTTTACATCATTGTTTCAAAGTGCGGAAGTAAAGCCCATAAAATATATGTTGTCCCATTAAAAGTTGTATTAAAATGTTTGGAAACACTTGGATGCCGGTCTTCAACGAATGTCTTTGCCATTGCCCACGCCAATAAGTAAACACGAGAAAAACATGCTAAAATGTCAACACAAAGGTTGGTGAGTTCATAGGTTTAAGTTTAGGAAATCAAGTTGGACCACGGTTGTACATATAGCATCTCCGTGAATGACACTATATGCAAAAAGGCTATTACGCTAGTACCAAGTTCATGCAACCGAAACTACGACGGTGTGCATGCATCTAGAAGCATGATAAATAAAAGCCCGGCAGTGTATTTCCGATACACTCAATCAATACGATATGGTATCGTTCGGCGTTTGCCTATCCGGTCAAACTCGAACGGGGTGTCATCCCCAATAGATCTATCCATAACAATCGCGCCTCCCCAAAGGGAATTAACGGTAGCATAGTTGGGATTCATGGTTGTTTCATGTAATAGTGTTTTCGGTTCAGGTCCGAAAAGAGTTTTGCATGTTTCTCACCCCATAGTTTTATAAAGCAAGTAATAAGAGTAAAAGTGGGGCTATAAACTCACCTTAGCAGTTCGATGAATAAAGCACAAAGAGATCAAGTAACAAGTGGCTTCAACACGCAACCTAAATTAGTCTGACGACTTAGTCTTTAATGTTTAAGACTCGATCAAGTTTAATAAAACTTTATAAATTTTAAATGTTTTTTGTTGTTGTTGTTTGTTGTTGTTGTCGTCGTCGTCGTTACGTTTATAAATTTCAAAATAGTGTAATTTGGCTAGTAGAACGGGTTTAGAAATGACGTTGAAAAAGTATATTTCGCCAAAAATAGATAGTGATAAAAGTTGGATAGAATACAATATTGGATCGTTAGGAAAAGTTAGATGAAATAGCATTATAATATAGTCGATTTATTTTAGTTGATAAAAGTATGCATATGTATATGTATATAGGTTGTTAACGACGGCCTTCACAAAAATACATGTTTTGTTTTATAAAAGATATCGAAGTAATATTTATCTTGAAAGTTTTATAGTTGATGTATATATATTTATGTGCAAGTTTAATAAAAAATTTTCGTTAGGTTTTTAATATATATATATACTAGAGTTAATATCATATCGAAACTATATTTGTCAAAATAATTCTTATAACTTTGGAGACGGAATGTCTATGGATTAGTTTTTGTAAATACTTTCCGAAGTTGAAACATTAATTTAAAGCATAGGTTTATTAATTTTATTACTCATGTAGCTAATAGGTATATATTTATATACTTGAGTTACATTTTCTTTTGAAAACTTTTAACGAGTGTCGTAGCCAGTCATGCCCGAGACACGAGCCGAGTTTATAAAGCTAAACGACAAGATTAAATGATAACAAGGGAAGAGGGGGGGGCGGCTGGTTTGGTTACACCAAACGGACCTCACTCGTGGGCTTTGGCCAGATTCAAATCAACTCAAACGGACCCTTAGCGCAGGTGGTCATGACCCAAGTCCAAATACCAAACGCACCATAATGGAAAAATAGAGTAGGCATACTACAAAAATATTGACACTCTATGAACCAAAAGCATTTTCTCGTGTAAATGAGGTAAGAACATACTTGAATTATTTTGACATTTAGAGAAATGGAAGGCGTGAGATGACCGTTGAATTACGTGACACACTTCATGTGAGTCGAAGGCTTATACCACGGATTAGAAACTATACTTAACTTTATAGGTAAGTTTAAGTCGAGAGCAAGTCTAAGACTTGTGAGCCATTTCATGAGACTTAACCAATATAAACAAATCTTAGTGTAAACCGAAAACCAATTAAGTCGATTACTACTCATCAAGTAAATTACTAGATTAACATTATACTAGATTTTGGCTTTTTCTTTCCTGACTCTTGCCATACTAACGCAACAACGACAACATCAGTAGCTTGTATTTTCCTTCTTGGGTTTAACGACAACATAACAACAATATTAACAACATTTTACCAATTATAATTCATTAAAATTCAACCGGTAAAAATATAAAAAAAAATATATATATATTCGAATTACAAGGATGTAATTACAAACCCAATAGAATGAAATATCAAAAGAATAAGTTCTTACAATAAGTTGGTGGGTCGAATGGGGTAAAACCGAACACCAAAAGCTCAATTGGAAGGGACTCGAGATGAATTGGAGCAATTAACCACTGGGAAACCTTCCTTATACTTCCCTAAGCAAAACCCTCAATCAATTTCAAAACCCTTTGATTTCGAAACCCTAATTTTGATGAAATTTGATGAGAAACGAGTTTGGGGTCTTTGAAATCCGACTAGAGATATAGGAGTGGATTGAGGAGGAGTTTGGTTAACTTTCTTCTCTTTGCTCTTGGCTTGAAGCCAAATTTGGCTATCTTCCAAAAGTTAAGAACATCTTGGACCTTGGCTTAAGCTAGAAATGTAAAGATATGATTCCTTGGATGATTTTTGCTTTGATTCTTCTCTTGGATTAAATGCATGGGATTGCAAGGTATCAAAAGAAAGATTTGTGAAATAAGAACTTTCATAGATATGGTAAGAGGGATGAGGAAGTGAAAGTTTAGACATGTTGATTTATCTCCTTTTGGGAGATTCGGCCTAGGGAATGCGCAGGGCTAGAGGAAGGAGATGGAGTCATGGAGATATGATATCTTTCTATCTCTGAATGTGTTTTGTCGTGTGTGGAAGAGAAAGACAAAGAGGGTACACCAAAGTTTTATGATTTACTCTCTTGTAAAAGCATTATATGTATACAAGAAAAAATAAAGTAATGTAATATGTAAAGTATACTTTCAATTTATTTGTGTAAGTATATGTATTATCTTACTTAGGCACTTGTAGTATATTGCATTTACTTATGAAATAATTGTGTTTGGGTTTTATAAAGGTTATTGTTTAAGTGATAGTGAGTTAAGTATTTTGTGTCCCGCGAAATTATGTTGTGACCAGAGTATCATTGTTTAATTTTTATAATGTAGTGTCTTATTGTTATGTGTTTGAAATATTTATTTTGGTAATATTCCATAGCACGGACATTTGTCATCAAGCCCTTATCATAGTGTCGAATGCGCGTGCGTTGTTCGGTCACCGGGAAAACGAGATACCTCTCGCCTTATAATTTAAATCATAAGACAAAATAAAATATTCATAAAATGATATGAATGCGAAAGTGATGCGATTATCTCTTTGATGCAGTTAACTACTCAAATGATCGTGCAAAGCTTATGCATACTTGATGACTAGGTTTAGTAATAATGAATTACCATTTATTATTTAAAAATGAGTGAAAGTTTACCGTGTGTCACATGCTAGTTTATGTTTTATATTTTTAACTGTAACTGGTCACGATTATAGATCGAAAAGAAAGAAAAAAAAAATCTAGCCGCGAAAAATCAGTAGGAAAATTTACGGGTTGTTATTGTACCCACCCCTTAAAAAGGAACCACGTCCTCGTGGTTTAAGGTGCGAGAATCGTCGAGGTCGATACAGTGAAGAGATGTGAGCATTTATACCTTTAAAATGTGACGTGGAAAAGGGCTAGTCGTTCAAAAAGATTTAGTGACAAAAGACATTAAGTAAATAAAAGATAAAGGATTTATTTAGCGGAATATTCAGAGTACATCGCAATTACACAACAACGTACAATAGATAGGAAACTTAAAGGATTAAAATAAGAGAGCGGAGAATTTCTTTTGTTGTCGTCACTCTAGATAGTAATGAAGTTGGTCTTGACGCTCTTCCTTTTCTCCAAGGAAATAAGCTCTTCCTCGGGCTGCTTCAATCTGGTTGTTTTCTTTTTGCTCCTTCGAATTGGGACACTCATTCTTGTAGTGTCCTCGTTCTCCACACCAAGGTTATGTCGGCAAGAGTTTTTGACTTGCGCCCTTGGTCATGTGCCCAATCTTGAGCGATTGCGACATTTCACAATACACCGACCACGTGGTGGAGTTTACAACAATCACACAAAGGTGCTTCCTTCATAGCTCTTCTTCTCTTCGCTCCAAAGAGCGGACCTTAGCTAACTCTTGCCTCTTATTGTGATTGTTGTTGTTGTCTTTGGGTTATCACTCCACTTCCGCTTGTTGCTATTTGCCGCTTCGACGGCATCCTCGATCACTTGATCCATCGGTTGTTTGACACTTCAATAGTCTCGTGAAGATCGGCACTCGAGGTAGTCACATTTCCCTTGATGGATGGGGTAGCCTCCAATGTATCGCTCTATCATGCGAGCCTCAGTTGGTACCATTTCCGGACATAGCAAGGCTAACTCTTGGAAACGTTGGTTGTAGGATGTCATATCAGTGCCCTTTACCTTGAGATTCCAGAACTCATTCTCCAGTTTCTTGACCTCATTGCGAGGGCAATACTTCTTAAGCACCATGTCCTTGAATTCTTCCCAAGGCATCGCATAAGCAGCATCAATGCCTGCAGACTTCAGGTAATTATTCCACCAAGTCAAGGCAACCTCTTGAAAAGTGAACGAAGCGAATTTCACTCTATCTTCATCTTCGCAGTTGCAGATCCTGAACACAGTTTCCAGTTTTTCAAGCCATCGGGTCAAAACGACAACTCCTTCCGTTCCATTATAACCACCAGTCATACAGTTATGAAATTCCTTGTGCGTGCGGCGCGTTTGCTACCAATAAGCCTAGAAGTTCCGCATCGGTGGTTGAGTTGTTTGAATTTATCGCGAGCTAGCAGCCTGCCTACTCGCTCATTGACCAATTGATCGATCACGGCTTGATCCATAGCGGTGGGTTTGCGGACCCGGCGGGCGAGGAGCAGGGAGCGAGAACAGGAGGCGGTGGGTTTCTGTTGACCTCTCTCGCCTTATAATTTAAATCATAAGACAAAATAAAATATTCATAAAATGATATGAATGCGAAAGTGATGCAGTTATCTACTGTATGTGAGTTAACTACTCAAATGATCAGGCAAAGCTTATGCATACTTGATGACTATGTTTAGTAATAATGAATTACCATTTATTATTTAAAAATGAGTGAAAGTTTACCGTGTGTCACATGCTAGTTTATGTTTTATATTTTTAACTGTAACTGGTCACGATTATAGATCGAAAAGAAAGAAAAAAAAAATCTAGCCGCGAAAAATCAGTAGGAAAATTTACGGGTTGTTATACAATGGAACAAACATATATATGTTGGTAGAAAGAACATATCCACACTTGCACTTGGGACTCTTCTACAGATGATGGATGCAGGGCTAAGGATGGGAAATGCAATTGAAATGGCCAAGGATTTGCTGCTGAAGATTTTTGACCAAGCTGGAAGACCTAGCAGAAGAAAGTGAAGTTTGGAAGTATCCTCTAAGATCAAGAAACTTGTGATTCGAAACCCAATCACAAGTTTAGGGAGGATTGTTGGAAATTCACATTTGGAGTTAACACTTATAGTGTTGAAGTTAGTACTGATAGTGATATTAGAAAATATTAACTAGTTAGTCTTGATAGTGCAAAAGTTATTACTGATAATGTTGAGTTTGTACTGTTCTATATTAAGAATGTCGTGTATGGTCTGTAATAGCATATCTTCTATACCAATAGAAGATATGATATATTTAATACATAGTTATCTCTGTAAGGGATCTCCTTAGTGTATAAAAGGAGATCCTAGCTAGGTCAAGGATACACACATACTCTAGCCGTCTTAAGAAAAGCTTCAAAGTTGTAAACCCTAGTACTAGGAGAGTACTCGTATTATTAATCAATAATATTGAAGCTGTTGGTGTTACATTTGTGTTTACTTTAATCTTCTAAGTACATTCAAGTAGATTTCGCATACTTGTGTGTATCTACAACAAAGTTTCTCATTGTTGTTTTGGAATCATCCAAGGCAACTACACGTTTACAAGCTAAGTATTCTAGATCCAAGGTTTGGGACTCTACACTCATACTTAACTGGTGAGTTACAGGGCAACGTATTACGAGAAGGCATTGGTGTTCTAAGAGTATGAAACGTATATTCACACTCATCTTCGGAGATAGGGAGTAAGATAATTAGGGGAAATCAACATGGTGTTCAAAATAGTCGGTTAGGACACGATTAAGGTTTATTGGATGAGAATCTTTATAAGCGAGTTAATCATTGGAAAATATCATATCAATCCTCCTATTACAAGTTCCGCCCATACAAGACTTGTAATTCTTAGATTCACATATAACTCCATGTAACAAAACTGTGACGGTTTTCGTGTAAAACGATGTTATCTAAGGTATTGAGAAATTCATATATCATTGTAATCGTTTACAATGTCTGAGAAATAAATAAGACCACTGTGTCACTCGCAGCGTCTAGTGATTATTAAAATGAATACGTATGTATAACAATAAGCAGAAATGCTTAGAAAATTATAAATATACTGGGAGTACAAAAACCTAGAAAAAATTATAAACTTTAACGGGTTTCGTTATCATAGAAATGATATTATATAAGATGATGAAATAGTTCTAGATACCATTGTGCAACTCACAATGTCTAAAAAAATAGAGATCATTGTGTAACATACAATGTCTGAGGAGTAAATTAAACCATTGTGTAACTCACAACGTCTAAAAATAATAGAGATCATTGTGTAACTCACAATGTCTTTATAAAGTTTCGTAAATCACAAAATGTATGAGTAGGTACATGATCGGGAAAATATGGTTGTGCCGTAATGTCCTAGAATAGATATACACAGTTATGTTTAGTCCATCGTTTATATAAACAATCAATATATAGATAAAACAGTGACGTGTTACAGAGTAAGCATGGCGCACAGAATGTGAAAGACAACAATGAGTATTTTGGGTTAAAATGTAAGATATAGTTATAGTCTATGTTTAAATGCAACATGGTTCTCTATAACTAGAGCTCTAATACCAATTTGTAACGCCTCCAAAATTTATCACAACGGAAGATTGTATCATTGGGGTATTACTTCATAGCACACAGTACAAGTTACAGAAAACGACTCTAAATGAGACGTTTTGAGATAAATTATCAGTCGATATAAAATATCAGAGTTTACAAATGAGGTCCCACAAGTTTTAGTATACACGAGTAGTACATACAACATAAAACTTTAAAAGTATTTCGAAAGATAATATACGCATCGTCTTCAAAATATTTTTCATGCGCCTTCACATGCCAGCGTAAACCTTAGGAACCTGAGATAAAACATGCTAAAAAATTCAACACAAAGGTTGAGTGAATCCATAGGTTTATAGTTGTAGAAATGGACAAACAGTTTTAGAGTTATAAAAATAGTTGTTACGTTTAAAATTATCGATAACATAGTTATTATTGCAGTAAGATCATGACAACCAAAGCGTTAACGGATATTAATAGAAATTGATATTAAAAATTGTAACAGTGGCCCTAGTAGGTATTTTGTCGTTATACCTAGTGTATCTCAAATGAAGTGCGTGTGACTGGTTAATACAAATGGGATTGGTCAGTTCCAATAGGCCTATTCACATTGCTCGCGCTCACTACATCTAATGACTAATGGTTTCATGATATAGGGACTTAAACATGGCAATGGTGG
Organism: Chrysanthemum lavandulifolium; assembly: GCA_022545495.1. Classification (NCBI taxonomy): domain Eukaryota; kingdom Viridiplantae; phylum Streptophyta; class Magnoliopsida; order Asterales; family Asteraceae; genus Chrysanthemum; species Chrysanthemum lavandulifolium. The sequence continues at coordinate 219,010,217 of CM040242.1, forward strand.
TACTTAGTGCGAATAAAATATTCTGATAGCATACAGTTTGTAAATAATTGTCCATAGTAAAACAGTTTAGCATGTATCTCCCCCAAGGAGTTTGTAAAATAGTTAAATAAAATGGGGTTATGAACTCACTATAGTGATCAGCAGTAGTGTACAATGATATAAGATGTATCAAGAGATTGCGAGCTTTAGTGATACCCTAAAGATATAATACGCGTCTTAGGTTATTAAATACGACGAGAGCTTACGAAATAAGCTTTATATGAGTATTTATATAATTTAGATATTGTACACATTTATAAGTTTCAAAAGTTGAGTTTTCAAAATATTAACAAGCCCTTATTTGAAATTAATTTAATGTTCGATTTTACGTCACCTTTATTAGTCAACTTTTCCGAATTTAATTACATTTAAGTTTACTAGTTTCTGGTAAGGTATACGGGTCTATTTTCTGATAGTGGGTCCTACCACTCCGGTTTAGAAGTAAATGTGGTCAAGTGATTTCAATTTATAATTAGTCGCTAACGTTAAGTTTCTATTTATTAATTTATTTTGGTTATGAAAAATCTATATCACTTTTGGTCATAAAGGATTATGACTTGGTTTTTATTTTCTCAAATAGGTATTTATATATTTGTATAAGTTTTACAAATATAGCTACTTTAACCATTTCATAACATATTTAAGATTTTCTAATATAAACTTATATGCCAAAACTATATTTCATCACGTTTCAGTTTCTTTAAATATAGTTATTCCAACTTTATGACTACGTTATTTCTAACACGTAAAAGGTCATAAATCGGTTTTTATGTCTTTGAAATTGTATTTAAATGTATATATAATTTCTAGTGACCTTATATCCTTGTTTACATCATAAAACTAGTCAACTTACTAATTGAAACTTGTGATTAAGTGCACAAAGTTTGGTCGATTTATCTGATCTGCAAGAACGCCATATGTTGAGTTCTACAACACATTAGGATGCGGGATTTTTCTTAAGTTTAAATTTATGTATTACCTATATTTCATAAAACTACGACGAGTCCCATAATTTTCCGAGAATCTGTCTGCTTTGCCCAACAAATCGATAGTCGCTTTTAACACATTTTACCGTTTTGGCTGTTATTTACTCATATGGATGAGTTACGGGGTGGGATTTGCGCTAAAATGACCACAAGACACAACTATACAACCCTATTATATTCCCTAAGTTTCATGGCTCACCGAGTTTTGTAGAAAAATTATGTAAGTGGATGTTTGGTTTTGAAGTTTCAAAATCGTAAGTTTCAAATATAGGGCTTGTTTGAGTGCTTTTAAGATTATAGCTCATGTGTACAACATATAAATCATACAATATACTACCTACATATTACAAATACATCAAAATATACATCTAGCTATTACAACCATATTGAAGTAAACAAGAAATAATCATAAACCTTATAAGTATATGGATGAATATTACTAGAACAAGATCACTAACTAACTCCTAATCACTTATAATCTTCAACCCTTGCTTCCAATACTTTTCCCAAGATTATTTTACTCTTTATAAACCCATGTAAAAATCTTATAATTTCATTCCCTTAACCCTTGTACAACTTCTATTTGAATCAAAGGATCAACAAATCAACAAAAGCTTCATGTAGAGATCTCTTTGGGCTTCAGCTTTGATGCGTATTTGGTTGTATGAAAATAAAAAATGGATGGTGCTATGTTATTGATGGTTTTCGGTTTTTAGAGAGGAAATGAGGAGGTGACGAGTGAGTTGTGAGTTACTTTGACTAGATATAAAAGATCTTAGATATTATAGAAACTTACATGATAAGTTTGCAAGGTGTCTTCATGAATCATCACCAAGACATTAATTGTCGTGGTAATATCTAATATGTCGGCATATATGAAAGGGAGGTGATGATTGTATATTTTTTGTGATATAACTGAGTAACGGTGTGTCGTTTGATCCCGGTAATTATTAACGTTAAGTATTTAAATCACGAAACTTAAAACCGGGTATCTTAAAAATATAAAACTTATAAGGAATGTTAAAGCTCATCAATAAAAGTGATAAGTTTAACGGAGCGCGTAACGTTGTTAAAATCTAAAAACATAGATTAAATACGTGTAAACGTAAAACGTACGAAGTTTACGTGAATGGAAAAAGTGTAATATGACTTTTCAAATATGATTATTGTGAACCTAAAAGGCTTATAATGTGTAGACTGGGCTTAGTCTAGTGTCGGTTGGTGTTAAATGTAGGTTAAGTTTAAAACCGTAAATGTTAAATCCTTAATTTACGAATCTTAAAATTGGGTAAAGTAATTATCTAGATATTTTTAGGCTTGACATAACAAACTAATGAGGAGGAGTGTTGGACTTTGGTAGCTTGACAATATGGACTAGAATGGTTAAACTTAAGTAGTTATTTTTTGTAGAATATTATGTGATATTTAGTGTAAGTAAACAAGTGTTGATTTTATGGTCAAATGGGGAGGGAAATAAGTTGACTTTTCCATAAATGTAAAATCTTTTAAACGTCTTAAAACATGCGGTGCATGTATAGGTTAAGTTCGCGTATAAATAAAAATGCTTAAACGCGAGTTTTGACTCATAAAACACATGGTATATTTGGTAACATTGAAATTAAATTTTAAAATTCCATATAATGTTTATAAATTGACGAGGATTTAATTTAACGTGGGTAAAACTATTCAGAGTTGGTTTTCATTATGCACGGGATAACCTAATGGTTATATTTAAAGTTAAAAATTGTACACGATTTTGGATAAAATGTTTATGTGTTGAATAAATATTAACGTGAAATTTCGAGTTGTTACATGTAGTATCTACAGTTTTAAGTGGCATCCTGCTTGGCATCCAAAGTCTAAGTTGAATGTGAAAAAGCAGGCTAAACCAAGGGATGTGCAGAGTGTGCATAACAAGTTTCAGCCAGTACTAAAGACTGCTGCACATGTTGAAATCGGTAAGTGTAGTTAGCAAATATTTGGCGAATCCAGGTAAAAAGCATTGGGAAGTAGTGAAATGGATTTTGAAATATTTGTGGGGTATTTCGAATGTGGTTTTGGTGTATGGGACAAATTGTGGCAACCATGTGATTGTAAGGTTTTGTTGATTCAGACTATGCTAAGGATTCGGATAAAGGTAGGTCAATCACAGGTTACGCCTTTTTAGTACAGGGATGTGTTGTAAGCTGGAACGCAACGCTACAACACGTGGTGGCTCTTTCAATTACAGAGGCGGAGTATATGGCCCTTACGGAGGCTCTGAAGGAAGCTATTTGGCTAAGGGGACTCTTGGAAGAGTTGGGCATGGAACTTAACACTATGGCAGTTAATTGTGATAATCAGGTTGCGATTCACTTATCGTGGAATCATGCTTTTCATGAAAGGACTAAGCACATTAATGTATGTTGTCACTTTCTCAGAGAGGTCTTGGAAACAAAAACGGTTAGAGTTCTGAAGGTGGATACTGAACACAATGTTGTTGATGCCTTGACGAATGTGGTACCCGAACTTAAGTTTCAGCACTGCTTGGAGTTGCTGAGTGTCGGTGTAGGTTAATATATCGCCTAAGGTGGAAATTGTTACAAGTTTAGTCTCTATATTAGCTTATTGCTAAGTCCATGGGTCATAGTGTTAATGTTTAGTTATTAGTCAACTAGGAATAACATAGCTTGAGTCCCAAGCTCCATGTTTTCTTGTTTCCTGTTTTTACAACCGACTTAGAGTCATTGTAAGAGTCTGTTTTTCCTCCCCCCTCATCTCTATAAAAGGAGGTGAGGTGGAGGGGTTTGTACGCATTCTTTCAATACTAATCGTTTGGTTAGGGTTATATTCTTATGTTCGTTATTCTTTACTTTTCTGTCAAGTTAAAAGTAGACTGCAAGTGTATCGTCTTCGAGATCGAATTAATCCGCTCTAGTAACCAGAGGTTGTTGATCGTTATCAACATAAACAATGATATATTCGGTTAATGTTTAGTTAAGGGAGAATTTCTTCACCTTTTTTCATGATTAATTTTGGTATTTTCAACTCTTGTAATAGATTAGATAAAAATCCTTCCAGCAACGTGTGACTATTAGTAACCTGTCTGAGTAACATAATCTCTTCATTAAATTTTCGAGCTACCTCAGCCAACTATATCTGACAACGCATCTTACCATCAATTAAAGAGTCAAAGTCTAGCGCCAGAAAGTCTACAAGTCAATGTGGAAAATTTGTGTTCTTTTACTTAGTCCTGTGAACCGGATCAATACGTTCCTATGGTATTTTATTCAAATATTTATTTCTTCAAATATCTACACTTGCAAACGATAAATAAGCTGATACTCCGATTTAACAACGTCCACACGTCCATAAGTCCGTAACCATGTCCAGACTTGTACCATTACCTTCTTTCGCTCCCATACTCCTCCCCTTGTTCTTCTTCATCACCACCATTGCAGCTGCTGAAACTGATACTTCAGCTTTCCGAAATTGTCCTTCATCCGATTGTAACGGTGTTAAGATCAGTTACCCTTTTTGGAAAATAGACTATCAAACAATAAGGAGTCAGATTTGTGGTTATGAAGGTTTGGGAATCAACTGCTCAACCATAAGTGGACAGGATCGTCCCATGATGTATTTGGGTGGCGATTCTTACTACGTACAAAATCTAACCAATACAAGTATTACTCTAGTCGACTACGATGTTTCTAGTGTCTCTCTGGTTCAAAACGAGTGCCCCAGGGTGAAGCATGGGATTGACCTTGGAAAACTGCCTTTAAATTTTACTGCGAATAATCTTAATCTAAGTTTTCATTTCAACTGTACTAGTGTTCCTCATTTTGCACATGTGATACCGTGCGATGGTCCGAACAGGTCGTATGTTAATGTTATACATCCTGATAAGCCTGATTACAACTGGGGTGAAACGTGTGATGAAGAAGTAGTAACGACTGTGAAGGATGATGTTTTTGCCACTGACATGGAACTTGGGACGGAAGTCGTTAGAGCTTTGAGGACAGGATTCGAGCTAAACTGGCGGATAACAACGGACGATTGCAATAAGTGCGAAGAGTCCAGTGGGCTATGTGGTTATAACAACTCGACTGGGTTCATGTGTTTATGCTCGGACGGTACCTCGACAAAGGACCACTGCGGTACGACTTTTCTTATTCAACTTTTTAACCTTGTTGTCACTTCAGTTGTCGTGTGTCATGAGTTATTAGATTACGTGGGAAGATGTTATTCGTTAGTAAATATTTTTATACTAGCAGGGTACCACACGTTCCGACAACGGATACTTTGTAATTAAAATTTTCGACAAATAATATATTTTGATAATACGATTTTCGTAACAATAGCTTTATAGAAGATGAGAATTTTAGGTTCTAATAATTTAAAACAATGACAAACTATTATGTTAAAAGTATATAGTAAAGAAAATAGATATGCCATTTAGTTTTATTTTTTAATATATCGTATTATTTGTATTTAATAAATGTTTTAGTGTGTTTGAGAAGAGTATTTAAAAAATTATTTTTAATAGCTTGTTTGATTTGTATCATATGATTTATTGATTATTTTTGCATTGAGAGATGCTTTAATAATTATATTAATTGAAATTGTTAAATATATGTTGTATAAGACAACGTAGTAGATGGTGCGCCCCCCTTCCTCATACACTTTGATTGGTCTAACATTGGGAGACGCGTCTCCCTTGCTACTTGAGCTATCTTACATGTTGATCCTAGGTATATTCCCCGAAACAAGGAATGTAGTGAATTTAGGCTGATGAGAGTTGTCGATTATCAACGTTTGCTAACTAACTAGAAACAAGATAATTCGGTTGGATAAAATTCAAATATAATTTCTAATCAAATAGTCAAATAAATCCAAAAGTCAAATTTAACTAGCAACTAAACGTTTCTTCATGGGAATTTCAAGGCACCGGCTCACATTCATTGACCAATTCATACAACCTTCGTTTCACCAGAATTCTCATTCCATCATCTTCGCAAAAAAATGTTTCCTCTAGTCATCATAATCTTCACTCTATTACCAACTCTTTCACTCGGCCAAAATGTCCAACAGTTTAACGACTGTTCAACAAAGCTCTATAGTTGCAGTCCAACAATTCGATGGATTGGTTATCCCTTCTGGGGACAAGACATGGACTAAACGAATTCCATCTTTCATGCATAGACGACGTCGTTACCACTCTCACGATAAATAACACCACCTTTCGTGTACTTAGTATTGACCAAAATATATGGGGTCAAGGACCGAAACCAAATGCTTGTTTATTGAGACACGATGAGTCTCTCAACAATAAAACATTTGAGTATATGGTTTTTAGTTACATCCCAGATGAGTTTCTTTTTCTAGGAGTATATCTTTTGTGTTTGTAAGACAATGATGACCTTATACCCTTTAAGAATAATTTGAATTGCTTGGGAGATGGAAATGGGAGGACGAGTTTTATTGACGATGGAACGAATTCGTTAGTATGTGATGGTGAGATTAGAGTGCCTGTTTTGAGGACGCTATTTGATGAGTTTAATAACCGTGAAACGATGCCCGTGGAGGAGATGTTATTGCAAGGTTTTCCAATGGAGTATAGGGTGGACGGTGCAGGGATATTTTCATGGTGTGAGAGCTCGGGTGGGACATGTTGGTCTAGTTTAAATTCCTCTGTTCCTTCTTGCCTTTGCCTTGGTGGTATACCTCGTTGGATTTGTCAAGGTTCAGGTTTGTGCACTTGTTGCTAGCTTAGTTTTCTTTCAATTCTGTCCCCTGTGTATTTTTTAAGTAATTTACTGATCAAACACAAAATTTTTGCTAAAGGCTGATCATTCAAAGAGCTAGTCAATAAATGGTAAAAACATCAAGACAGTCAACTAAAGTATAGAAATTAATTCGGTAAGTCGATAAGAATTTTCGATCAAACGGGTGCCCAATTACACAGCCATCTGCATTACACATAAGTCCCCAACACAACCACTTTGTTGCTGTAGCAAGGAGCATGTATCTAAAATGTGTGTAAATTGTTTGCTAAGCAATTTATCGGACTTATAAATGCGTGCAAGCACTTATAACCGTGTACAAGGTTATTAAGTATATAAGCTTGAAGACATATAATTTATATAATCACCTCTCAGCACTAAAAGGTAAACGTACACACAAGAATGACATGATTAATTTAAATACAGACAATTAATACATCTTTTGTTTGGTGGTTACGCAGCTTACAGCAAAACCAATTGGAGATCGAAAATACGTAAGTCTTATCAATTTATTTCGGTTGACATATATCCTCCTGAACCTCCTCTGAAATGTGAATAACACAAGGAATGAGGTTTCGGCACACAAGCACAGCTACTGTTTACTTAATTATATAAGTATTTTGATTATTTAAAACAATTGTAATAAGCAATGCACTTTTTTTTTATCATCACAGTTATTGGAGTCGTATCTGCTGTACTAGCAAATGTGTTCATCATCATAATCTATTGCATTAGAAAATCCTCATCGAACACTTTTGTTGCCTTATTTAGGCATAAAACTGAGGACGATAAAAGTGTTGAGGCATTTGTCATGCAATATGGATCCTTGACTACGAAACGATACACGTACCATGATATCAAGAAAATAACAAACTCATTCCAAGTAAAATTAGGACAAGGAGGTTTTGGAACTGTCTTTAAAGGAAAGTTATGTGACGGCCGTGTTGTGGCAGTAAAAGTATTAAACTCATCAAAAGCAAGTGGACAAGAATTTATAAACGAAGTTGCAAGCATTGGTAGGACTTCTCATATAAACATCGTTACTCTCTTGGGATATTGTTTCGACTATCAAAAGAGGGCTCTAGTGTACGAATACATGCCAAATGGATCATTGGAGAAGTTTATATGCTCTCACGCTGATCCTCCCAAGACAAGCGAACAATTAGGAATAGAGAAGTTGTATGAGGTAGCACTTGGAATAGCACGAGGTCTGGACTACTTGTATCGTGGATGCAACACTCGTATATTGCATCTTGATATTAAGCCACATAACATTCTCCTTGATGCGGATTTATGCCCCAAAATAGCAGATTTCGGCCTTGCTAAATTGTACTCAAGGAACGAGAGTATCGTTTCTATGTTAGAGGCTCGAGGTACCATTGGGTATATTGCCCCTGAAGTTTTTAATAGAACTTTTGGAGGGGTGTCCCATAAATCTGATGTGTATAGCTACGGGATGCTGATACTTGAAATGATTGGAGGAAGAAAAAAAGTTGATGTTGGTGTTGGTTCTGGGCATACGAGTGAAATATATTTTCCTAATTGGATTTACAGTCGTCTTAAGAGAGACGAATACTTATTAGATGGTGTAACAACTACAGAGGAAAACGACTATGCTAGAAAGATGACAATAGTTGGTTTATGGTGCATACAACCTGATCCAAAGCAAAGGCCATCCATTAATGAAGTTATCGAAATGTTAGAGGGAAGCACGGAAGTATTGGAAGTCCCCCCGAAACCGTTCTTTTGTACTCCTCCAAGGTCACCCGCTAGCACATTTAGTGAACCACAAAGTGAGCTAGTATCATTGTATAGTAGTTAAATTAAGGGCAAATGGTCTAAAAAACCTATCAACTTTTCACTTTTTACTTTTGTAATAATAACTTTTTTTTATTAAACAAAAAAGTTTAATAACTTCTTATTATGTAAAAACTTAATGACTCTTATATATGCAAAGCGACACGTGGCGGCGTTAATTAAGGGTTAATAGTCAAAAAAATATCTGAAATTAAGGCACTTTTCTTGTAACATAAAACTTTAATTTCAAATCTCACCACCACCCATATCATATGTATTATCAACGACGACTTTCATGGACGCTCTCAATAGTCGGACCTCCATGACCTCCTTCCATAGATCCTCACTCGAGAACCAACTATCATCGATCATTTGTTGTCGTCATTGATGATGCCGCCGCCTAACTTCTTGACCAAATTTGCCGCCGCCGTCTTATTGATCTTGCCAGTTATATAATATGAGGTTTTGGGTCTTTTCATATAAATAGAGTTTCTTTTTAATCTTTAATCGAAGATTCTTTTTATGAAAAATCCGATTTTTAGTGTTATTTATTAGATCGATATTTGATATATTAAAAAAAGAACACTAAAAATCGGATTTTCATATATTAAAATCAAATATCATATCTAATAAATAATACTAAAAATCGGATTTTCATATATTAAATAAAAAAAAGAATCTTCCGATTAAAGATTTAAAAAGCTCATATTTATATGGAAAAGACCAAAACCTCATATTATATAACTCAAACGGCAATAACGGCGGCGCAAATTTGGCTCAAGAAAAGCAATTACAAGGCATCGAATGCGATGACGACAGGATCTTAGGATAGTTTGGTTTCGTAGCGAGATCTATGGAAGTGAGGATGGCATGGAGGGTCCGATGGCCGGTATGCTCCCATGAAAGCGGCGATGGTCGGGCGTTGATAAGGCGCAGGTGATGAGATTTGGAAAAAATTGTTTTATCACATGAAAAGGTCATAAAAGTTGAGATATTTTTTGACTATTAACCCTTAATTAATGTTGCGCGTCATGCTTTTACAGTCTGAAGAGTCATTAAGTTTTTGTTATGATAAGAGTCATTAAACTTTTTGTTTTAATAGGAAAAAAAGTTTATTATCACAAAAAAAGTGGAAAGATGATAATTTTTTGCACTATTTCTTAAATTAATGTCATGAGATTAATATTAATGCTCTTAAACTACACCATATAATGAGCAATAGTTGCAAGGTGCTCTCCAATGAATGTAGGTGTTGTGTAAACCTTTTTGTTTGAAGTTAAATTTTTGCAGGGATCACATCCTCTCCGTGTTAGTTTTCTTTGTGAAACTACAGTTATAATATCACTAATTCACTATTCATAAAATTAGTGTTCATTTTACTCTTGTATTTCAAAAAGAGACCCAATGGCCACAAACCAACCATTCTACCTTATAAAACTTTGTACACATTTACCTACAGCTCCAAAAAAATATCATCTTCCTGCATAATTAATAAGCATACTTTTGAAGAAAATAAAAATCCACAATTAAAGCCAAAGATATCAATTAGTCTTTCCATCAACATTGATATCAAGAAACATCTGATATATCATATCATAGAAGAGTGTTTCAACTTAAAAAAAATGTAACTTCTAGCTTGATTACGGGATTTGTTTTTATTCAGTATTATCGATGTCTCTATTATGATTGACCATTTGACCTAGCTCTATCGTTAAGTTGGTGACATGTTAGTAGCTTTGAATTAGCTTTTCAGGAATCCACAACGAAGTTTCAGGCGAAGACTAGCATGAAGGATATATCCACGTATATTACCCTTAATGTGTATGACGTGAATATATTTTCCATATAACATAATTAAGGAACGTGCAGTGATCATTGATTGCTTGATTTCTTTTAAGAGAATTTTTGGAACGATCCACAAGACATTTAAATTTTAAAGAGTAGAATTTTCTGCATTCCATCAAGAAAGTTCGTATGTGACACCTGAAAAATTGTAACATATTGAGGATCAATCATTCAATAATACTCTCTTCTCTCTACATCTCTTTACTCTTATTCATTATCTTTCACAATAAAATTAAACTTAAACAATGATAGATTGAGTTAATGTTTAGTTAAGGGAGAATTTCTTCACCTCTCTTCATGATTAATTTTGGTATCTTCAACTCTCGTAATAGAACTATATTAGATAAAAAAAAAAATCCTTTTAGCAACGTGTGACTATTAGTAACCTGTTTAATTAGTAACATAATCTCTTCATAACATTTTCGAGCTACCTCAGCTAACTATATCATACAACGCATCTTAACATCAAAGAGTCAAAGCTAGCGCCATAAAGTCTACAAGTCAACGTGGACAAATTTGTGTTCTTTTACTTGATCATTTGAACTCAATTAATACGTTATTTTGGTGTTTTATTCAAATATTTATTTCTTCAAATTAATATCTACACTGCAGAACGATAAATAAACTGATAGATATTAAGAACGTACTATTAAAGTCCATAACCATGTCTAGACTTGTACCATTACCTTCTTTCGCTCTCATACTCCTCTCCTTGTTCTTCTTCATCACCACCATTGCATCTGCTCAAAATTGCCTTCCAGCCGATTGTAATGGGCTCAAGATCAGTTACCCCTTTTGGAATATAGAAAATGAAACTAGTCAACATTGTGGTTATCAAGGTTTGGGAATCAACTGCTCAACCATCATAAGTGGAGAGGTTCGTCCCATTATGTATTTTGGTGGCAATTCTTACTTCGTACGGAATCTAACCAATACGAGTGTTATTCTCGTTGACGACGATGTTTTTAGCATCTTTTCAGTTCAAAACGAGTGCTCCAGATTGAAGCCTAGGATTGAACTGGATAGACGGACTTTAAATTCTACGTCGAATAATCTTAATCTACGTTTTCACTTAAATTGCACTGGTGTCGTCGTCCCTCCTTTTGCAACTGTGATACCATGCTTAAATCACGGTCCAAAATGGTCGTGCGTTAATGTTATACATCCTGGAAACGAAAGTTACAACAGGGGCGAGTTACGGTGCGATCGTGAAGTGGTAACTACGGTGTTGGATGTATTCCGTTATGATGACCCGCAATTCCGACTGGATAGAGTCATTGAAGCTTTGGGAACAGGGTTCGAGCTAGGATGGACAACAACGGACGATTGCCATAAGTGTGAAGAGTCCGACGGGCTATGTGGTTATAACAATTCGACTGGGTCGTTCATGTGTTTTTGCGACGATGGTTCCTCGACAAGGAACGACTGCAAAGGTACGACTTTTCTTATTCAACTATTTAAGCTTGTTGTCACTTGTCGTGTGTTATGAGTTAGGCGACATTTAGATCATTCTATTGACTGCCTCCACATAGAATTAGTCAATGATTATATTAGATGACGTGGGAAGATGTTATTCGTTAATATACATATTTGGTAGTATTAGAATTTTACGTACCCCCATCCTTCTAAAATAGGCTGAGTTCAGTTCAAAACTACAAATAAGATAAACTGAATCACTGAAAGAAAACATATGGGGCATAGTAGTTGCGTGAAACGTGGCTTAGTTTACTAATTACTAGCCGGGTACCCGCGCACAGCGGCGACCAGGGCCGGATCTAGGGCTGGGCGAGGTGGGCAACCGCCCAGGGCATCAAGCAAATCGAGGGCATCAAATTTATGGTGTTAGGAATCGATTTTATGTGATGCAGATTGTGTTGTGATGAAAATGATGCCTGATAGAATAGGGGCGGAAGATGATGTCAAAATGATGCCTAATATGATGAAGTTGGAAACGAATCGGCACTGGAAGTTAAAATTTTCCGATGAGTGGGTGTTTTGACGAGGAAGATGATGTCAAAATGAATCTTATTGGTTTAATAGTAGAGAGAGAAAGACTTGGTTTTGATGTTTTGTTTCTTTCATGTGTGTCACGTGGAAGTCTCATAAAAGCTAAACTAAATTACTAGTAGTAGAAGTTCAAAAAAGTTACTAGTAGTAGTTTATTATCTCCAATACTCTTTTACCAATTCATTATTAAGTATAGAATATTCAATATAGCTATAGTGTTTTATAGTGAAAATTACGGAGAGCATATAAGTCATGCATATGCAATTTAATAATTACTGATAACATTTTCTAATTTCTTATGATTAACTTTTTTAATAAATATTAAAGTTGCTTGTAAAAAAACATTTATCGAGTCTTTTAAATTGTCTTGATTGGTTGGGCCAATGAAGATATTGTATTTTTTTTATTAAGTTAAATATTGTAGTTTTTATATTCAGTTTCAGGAGTTAACAAATATGTAAACCATTGAAGATATCGATTTTAATTTTGTCTAGTTTTCGCTAGTTAACAAATATATTGTATAAATACATTAAAGTGAGTGTAAAAGCTACAAATACTCCATGTAATACAATTTTGACGCCCATGAACGGTGGTGGTGTTAACGAAGGTGGTAGTAATGGCTGGTGAAAAAGATAGGGGGGATTAATGTCTTTTAAGAGAAAAAGTGATTTAATTAAGCATAACGACAAATAATTTAACACTTTGTTATGCATAATATAATGAGTTAAAAATGTGAGTAAGTAGAGCATTTATAGCTAGTACTAAATACTAATTCTGTAAGGCAAAAAACGCGTTTTTAGCAAAAAAATATTTTTGCTGGGGGCATCTTTTGATAATCTCGCCCTGGGCATCACAAAACTCGAACCAGGCTGGCGGCGACGATAAGTATAGTTATATGTGTTTGCTTATCCGCTTAGTGAATTCGTTTACAACACTGAATGTATATGTGTTAGTTGTAAGTGTTTGTTTGGGTTCGTAGCTTTCCCGCGACATCATTATTCCCGCATATAGAAATACCTCGCAATCTCTTACGTCAAACACTACCCCAAAAGTATATGATTTTGACGAATCAAGATTATATTGATTGAAATAAATGAAATAAAGGTTAAAGTTGTAAAATTTTGAATTAAAATAAAATAAACCTATTAAAATATAAAAACTAAAAACTCATAAAAATATATCAAAATGGATGTTGAATTAAAGAGCGTAAAATTTTAGAAAATATGGTGAAATTAGATTATAAAAAAATACGTAAATAAAAAAATATTTTAATTTAAAAATAAAGATGAATTTTAATTGAGAACGACATACGCTATTTTATAATTGTAGCTCTTTATCTTAATTTTTAGTGGTTAGGAGTTAGGTTTGGAGTTTGTTAGAAGTTAGGGCTAGAGTTTGTTAAGAAGTATACGTCATCTACACGACGTTGGCCCTTATCTTAATTTTTGTTTAAAACTCTTTACATAATAAACAAGAAAAAGTGTTTAATTTAAAAAATGTTTATTTTACCTCACATATTTAACGTATGACTTGAACTCATAACTATTTGATTGAGAAACTTATTACAAGAATATCGACACAAGCCATTTGCAAAGTTTTATAAATGCATGCTAACTACATTTTTTTTAAATAAAATATTATTTCTAACAATAATGTCTTTTCTAAGTGGTTAAAATATGAAGTAAATACTTATTTTTTTCAAACCGAGACTTATATTTATTTGAGGAAAGAAATAATAAAATACTTTAGAACATATGAAGCAATTTAATTGTTCACATATATATGGCACATCTTTTACATGAAGAAATTAAATTCTAATGTTACGATAAAAGTTCGTATGAAATTATATTGGATTTCATTTTTTAAGATTGCGGAAAACACCATGCTCGTTCTTTGTCTCAATATAGTACCGTTAACACCTCAACAAGTTTTCTAATAATGCATCCTACAAGTACAAATAATTTTTTTTTTAAGAAAAAAGAGATGCTAAAATTCATGGTAATTTATTATATGACATATATTTTCTCACTCCAAATCTACACCTTTTTATCTTGCAACATGTGTTGATTTTGTTATTAGATACATTTGTAAGTACGCAATTTTGGCATAAACATCATTTTCCTAACAAAAACTATGGTCCGTGCTATATTTCAAAATAGAATCTAAATTTGGTTTGTATTGCAAAAAGCTATCTTTCAAGTTTTAAAGTGTATTCTTCAAAATTAGGCATTTAGGCTGATCAAAGTTGTCCATTATTAATGTTTTGCTAATTAACTAGAAACATGGTAATTGGGTTGGATAAAATTCAAAATTAATTTCTATTTTCTAAACAAATAGTCAACTAATTCTGAAACTCAAATTATAACCAACTAAACGTCTCTTCATGTAAATTTCAAGGCACCTCATATTCATTGACCAATTCATACAAGTTACAACCTTCATTTCGCCTGAATCCTCATCATAATCTTCACTCTATTACCAACTCTTCCGCTCGGCCAACATGTCCAACAATTTAACGACTGTTCAACGAAGCTCTATAGTTGCGGTCCAACAATTCGGTGGATTGGTTATCCCTTGATCTGGGTCCTTCATATTGCGGACTGAACGAATTCCATCTTGCGTGCATAGACAACGTCATCACCACTCTCACAAGTCACAATAAATAACAGCACCTTTCGTGTACTTAGTATCGACCAAAATAATACTAAGATCACCCTTGCTAACAATGATATATGGGATCAAGGACCGAAACCAAATGTTTGTTTATTGAGACAAGACGAGTCTCTCAACAATACAACGTTTGAGAATACGGTTTTTAGTTACATCCCGGATGAGTTTCTTTTTCTAGGAGTATATCTTTCGTGTTTGGAAGACAATGATGACCTTATACTCGTTAAGAATAAATGGAATTGCTCGTGGAGATGGAAATGGGAGGATGAGTTTTATTGACGATGGAATGTGATAGTATGATTAGAGTGCCTGTTTTGAGGACGCTATTTGATGAATTTAATAACCGTGAAACGATGCCCGTAGAGGTGATGTTATTGCAAGGTTTTCCAATGGAGTATAGGGTGGACGGTGCAGGGATATGTTCAAGGTGTGAGAGCACGGGTGGGACGTGTTGGTCTAGTTTAAATTCTTCTGTTCCTTCTTGCCTCTGCCCTGGTGGTATACCTCGTTTGAGTTGTCAAGGTTCAGGTTTGTTGCTCAGTTGGTTTTCTTTCTGTCCCCTGTTTATTTTTAAGTAATTTACTGATCAAGCACAACAAATTTGCTAAAGGCTAACTGACGATCATTCAAAGAGTCAATAAATGGTAAAAACATCAAGACAGTCAACTAAAGTATAGAAATTAATTCGGTAAGTCAATAAGAATTTTGGATCAAAGAGGTGCCCAATACACAGCCATCTGCATTACACATAAGTTCCCAACACAACCACCTTGTTGCGGTAGTGAGGAACACGTATCTAAAATGTGT
The DNA here is from genome assembly GCA_022545495.1 of Chrysanthemum lavandulifolium. Taxonomy (NCBI): domain Eukaryota; kingdom Viridiplantae; phylum Streptophyta; class Magnoliopsida; order Asterales; family Asteraceae; genus Chrysanthemum; species Chrysanthemum lavandulifolium. Next base: position 219,026,130 of record CM040242.1, read on the forward strand.
GTAAAATGTTTGCTATGTTTATCGCACTTATAAATGTGTGCAAGCACTTGTAACCTTGTACAAGGTTATTACGTTTATAAGCATGAAGATATATATAATTTATATAATCACCTCTCAGCACTTAAGAGGTAAAAGTAGACACATGCGATTAATTTAAATACAAACAATTAATGCATTAAATATCCTTAATACATCTTTTGTTTGGTGGTTATGCAGATGATCGCAAGAACAATTGGAAAATGAAACTAAGTAAGGCCTTGTTTGTTTTTTTAAAGAAGAGCTTTTTTCCTCTTTTGTCTGCAGGCGCGCAGACATTATCTTTGAAGACCGTTTGTTTTTTTTTTCGACATAAAAGGATATAATCACTTATTTTCTCTTCACCAATGCATATAATTTGGTCTTTTTCCACTTCTTTCCTCTACACCAATGCAGACATAAGAGGAAAATGAAAGAAGACTTCAATAAGACAAAAACAAACGGTCTTCTTCTTGCGGATGAAGAGTTTAAATGTACCTCTTCTTCTCGCAGACATGGTTTACGTATGAAGAGGTAAAAGCTCTGAAAAAACAAACGACACCTAAGTCTTATTAATTTACTTCAGTTGACATGTATCCTCCTGTACTGAAATGTGAATAACACAAGGAATGAGGTTTCGGCACACAAGCACAGCTACTGTTGACTTGATTATATAAGTATTTTGATTTTTGAATATTTAAAAGAACTGTAACAAGCATCGCACTTTTTTTGATCATCACAGTTATTGGAGGCGGATCTGCTGTACTAGCAATTGTGTTCATCTTCATAATCTATTGCATTAGGAAATACTCATCGAACACTTTTGTTGCCTTATTTAGGCATAAAACTGAGGACGACAAAAGTGTTGAGGCATTTGTCATGCAATATGGATCCTTGACCACGAAACGATACACATATCATGATATCAAGAAAATAACAAACTCATTCCAAGTAAAATTAGGACAAGGAGGTTTTGGAACTGTTTTTAAAGGAAAGTTATGTGATGGTCGTCTTGTGGCAGTAAAAGTATTAAACTCATCAAAAGCAAGTGGACAAGAATTTATAAACGAAGTTGCAAGCATTGGTAGGACTTCTCATATAAACATTGTTACTCTCTTGGGATTTTGTTTCGACTATCAAAAGAGGGCTCTTGTATACGAATTCATGCCAAATGGATCATTGGAGAAGTTTATATGCTCTCACGCCGACCCTCACACGACAAGCGAACACTTAGGAATAGAGAAGTTGTATGAGGTAGCACTTGGAATAGCACGAGGTCTTGACTACTTGTATCGTGGTTGCAACACTCGTATTTTGCATCTTGATATTAAGCCACATAACATTCTCCTTGATGCGGATTTATGCCCCAAAATAGCAGATTTCGGCCTTGCTAAATTGTACTCAAGGAACGAGAGTATCGTTTCTATGTTAGAGGCTAGAGGTACCATTGGGTATATTGCCCCTGAAGTTTTTAATAGACATTTTGGAGGGGTGTCCCATAAATCTGATGTGTATAGTAACGGGATGCTGATACTTGAAATGATTGGAGGAAGAAAAAAAGTTGATGTTGGTGTTGGTTCTGGGCATACAAGTGAAATATATTTTCCTGATTGGATTTACAACCGTCTTAAAAGAGACGAATACTTATTAGATGGTGTAACAACTACAGAGGAAAACGACTACGCTAGAAAGATGACAATAGTTGGCTTATGGTGCATACAAATTGATCCAAAGCAAAGGCCATCCATTAATGAAATTATCGAAATGTTAGAGGGAAGCACTGAAGTATTGGAAGTCCCCCCGAAACCGTTCTTTTGTACTCCTCCAAGGTCACCGGCTTGCACATTTAGTGAACCACAAAGTGAGCTAGTATCATCGTATAGTAGTTAAACAAATGTCATGAGATTAATATTAATGCTCTTAAACTGCACCATATACTGAGCAATATAATAGTTGCAAGGTGCTCTCCAGAGAGTGCAGGTGTTGTGTAAACCTTTTTATTTGAAGTTAAATTCTTTGCAGGGATCATGGTGTCTCCGGGTTTGTTTTCTTTGTGAGGCTACTGTTATACTATCACTATTCATATAATTGGTGTTCACTTTACTCTTGTTTTTCAAAAAGAGACCAATGGTGGTCACAAACCAACCATTTTTCTTATAAAACTTTGTACACATTTACTTCCAAAAAAATATCATCCTCCTGCATAATTACTAAGCATAGTTTTGAAGAAAAAAAATATTCCACAATTAAAGATACCCATTAGTCTTTCCGTCAACATTGATATCAAGATACATATGATACCAAACTATTTTTGACCATATATCATACAAGAGTATTTCAAAGAGAATACGTTACTTCTAGCTTGATTAATTACGACATTTATTTTAGAGTTAATTACTTAAATGGTCCTTGTGGTTTGTAAAGTATAACGGTTTTAGTCTTTGATTTTTTTTTTTCAAATCTTCCCTCTATGGTTTTCACCCGTAACGGGTTTGGTACTTTGACCAATATTTTTGTTACTAAACCCGTACGGGTCAGAACTAGGAATAAGGCTCGAGAAAAGGGGAAAAAAAGTTAAAGACTAAATCCGTTATACCTGAAAAACCACATGGACCATTTAATTAACTTTTTATTTTATTTAAAGAGTAAATTACTCCAATGGTCCCGAAACTCAGTCTGATTATCGAATATATAATTAAATTCGCAAACATAGTCCCAACCTTTTCAAAGAATTGCGCGCGTGGTCCTTTTTTAATAACAATCGTTAGTTTTTCGGTAGCTGCAAGGGCATTTTCGTCTTTTCATCCTTTTTGTCCAAACACCTCATTAACTTTTTAACACTCTACAAACGATATATAAACAATAACACAAACACCCCATCCTTCTACCTCAACACTCTTCTTCAACCTCTAACCCTCATCACCACCACCATCCCTATAAAAAAAAAAAAAAAAAAAAAAAAAAAAAAAAACTCATGAATAAAAACTCTAACTATTACTTGGTTATTTTCTCCCTCATCAAAAAATTTACAACAAAACCACCAACAAGAAGTTCAAATTATATCTTGAATAAACCCAGAGATCTTTAATGAAGAAAATAAAATCTTCAAGGGTTACATATTATCAAAAATATATTCATCACAAATTTTATAGGCCGAAATGGATTGCATGAAAAGAAAGCTTAAACAAGAATCATAATGATATAAGAAAAATGGATTGCATGAAGAATTTATAGGCCGAAATTCTTGATGTTACATATCACAAATCAAAGGCTTGTGGTTTGAGTAGTTACATATGGAAACACACAAACAAAATAAATTTCAATTAAATTAAAAGATAGTTAATTTTGTGATTCGTGGGTTTTGAGAAAGAAAGAAGAACAAAGTAAAGTTTGTAGTTATGTGAATTCTTGATCTGTTGGAAGTATCTTTGATTAACTTGATGAGATCTAGAGTTATATAGGGTTAGGGTAAATATAAGAGCTATCGTGGATACCAATAACACGTTATTGGTATGCCACCTCATCGCCACATCATACACCTCTCAATAACTCACCAATAACTCAAACATCTTCCCTCAAAAACACCAATAACATGTTATTGGGTCCACAAAATACCCCACTAAAAATACTCCTCACTCACAATACACTAAAAAAAAATTTAAAAAAAATAGTAAAAATGTGTTCTCTTTCTCCTTTAGCTTGAGCCACTCAACCAACTCAAACAATTTTTGACTCACAAATAGCATGTTAGATGATATGCTAATGGCATGCCATTGGTATTTCCTTTTTTTCTTTGGCATGTTATCTTGCACCCATACCCTTTGCTCTAATAACGGTCTTTGAGTAATTCCCACATTTGATTATTGGATAGCCGCACTCATGATGACAGTAGTAAAATGTTAATTATAGTATAGTCAACATTTGACTTTTGGCATCAACCGGTCATTTTATCAACATTTTGTTTAGAAGAGATCGTTGCACTCACATTCTGGGATGTTGTTAAATTGTTATCGGGGTGTAAGGTTGAGCGTCGGTACCTGAACTGATCCGAACCGACAAAACCGAAAACCGTAAAAAAACTAAACCGAAACTGAACCGAATATGGTCGGTTCGGTTTAGGTGTGTTTGTGTGTGTTTTTGTCGGATTGGGTCGAAACAACCGACCCGACCAAACCGAAATCGTAAAAACCAAAACCAAATCGAATCGGGGACTATCGAGTCGGTTCGGTCGGTTTGTTTGGTCCGGTTCGGTTTAACCTTCCACGCTCAAATTTATCGGGTGTGTTATTAATCCTTGTTTCACATATTTTGTACTTTTAACAACGCTCATTTTCATTTTGACCTATTGTTTACAATACAATATAGTTTTTTTTATCAGTTTTTGTTTCGTACTTTTTAACAGTTTAATATTTTTGACTTGTTAAATTTTATATTTTTGTTCCGCACTTTTCATTTCACAATTTATAATATAGACAAAATTATATAAATAAAAAATAATAAAAAAATATTAAAAGGGTATTACTTGTGAAATAGGAGAGCTCCAAATAACCTATCCTATTGTTATTATCTTTTTCTTGTAAGTAAAAATGAACGACTTGAAAATTATACAAAATTATAGTTCCTGGAGTCTATTTTAACTATTTGTTTGTCATGCAAAATCATAAGTACTTGATTTAATAATTTTTTGAGATGTATAATATTTGGTGTGAACAAAGAATATGGCAAAATATGGCGGCGGTGTTATTACGTTAGTTATATGTAGTATATATTTAAAATTTAATAACGAAAGTTTTATTAATTACTCTTCTTCTTCTTTTTTTTTTTTTAATTTTTTTTCACAAATCGACATATATGTGTTTATACGTTTTTTCTTTTTGTTACATGAAATTTAGATGAGTAAGAAACTGGACAACTTTATTACATTGTAAAAAATGGACAACTTCCAACCCACTTTACCGGCTCGGCCTGTTTCCCTTTTAGTAAAAGTGGTACTATGACTCGTGTTCTATGTAACATGGTACTATGCCTCGTTTCCTTATTACAGGCTAAAGTATTCCTAAGGTGCGCAGCTTCTAATAGACTGGCTTTACGTTGATCGGGTGAAGGGCCTAAAGTATTCCCTGTAATCATTTACAGCAGGTTTCAGTAAAATCTAAAAAGGTTAAAAAGAAAAAAAAAATGCGTTTTGTCATTTAAGAGAACTAAAGTATGTACCCTTACTGCATTTACAAACACCCATATAGATGTTATTTTGTTTGCCTCTCAAAATTCTTTTTCTCCCATCACAAACATCATGTAGGTTTTCAGAAGGTATTCGAGCAATATGGTACATATGCGAATTGTTGGCGTATGTTCCGGCAAATAACTCCCCGGCACAAAAGCATAACACCGAAGGGTTTAACTCCCCGGCCCAAAGGCACAACCGCCCGGCACAAAGTGCAATCACTCGGGCAAAACATATAAACCAATTTGGACCAAGCAAAGCCAAATCAACATATACCGAAGGGTTAGGCATAACCCTCGACACAACGGACACATGACATCACCATGCATAAAAGGAAGGGAATCTTGATCAGAACTCCTGACCTTACCCAGACAGGGTCTAAACAGAGCAAAGTCAACTTCCGCCCGAAAGAGTCACTATCACCTCACGTGACCTTTGGGTGAGGACAAAACTTCTCATCTATAAAAGGAGCAAAGTTACTGCATTCAAGGTTAACTAATTCCTACCCCATTTTTACATATTACTCGACATTTTCACCATACTCATTCTCACGGAGCTTGGTCTAGGGATAAAACCCAGGCGAGGCTAACACGTGCTTTCTTTGTGTTCACGGATCCAAGGACCCTAATCCGAAGAGCTGGCCAAGGATCTTAGCTTGTTCGTGAATACAACTTTACCTCAACAAATTGGCGCCATCCGTGGGACCGCTTATTCGAACTACCAAAGCTAGTAAATGGCGTGTCCTCAACCGAAAGACCCTCCGGAGACAATCCACCTAACCTAGAAGAACAAATACTAAGCCACATCTCATCACTAAAAGCCCTGATAAAGGAACATAGCACCAAAGGAAACAGCCCGTTAAAGCCTATACGGATCGATTTCGGTGACGAGATCGAAGAGCCAACCCGAGAAGCGGAAAAAGAAAAAGATCCAAAAGGGAAAAGGGTCGAGGAAGATTTGCAGAAACCATACAAGGACGCCCCCAGATGCCCGTTCACCCGGCGAATCGTAGAGTTTGCTGGACCAAGACATGAGTTACCTAAGAACATAAAGCTTTATGACGGATCCTCAGACCCGGATGATCATGTCACCCGTTTTTCCGGGGCGGCCAACCACGGCGGATGGCCAATGCCGGTGTGGTGCTGGATGTTTCAACAAACTTTGGACGTCCCGGTAAGTGGGTGGTTCGACCGGCTACCCAACAACAGTATAGACAGCTAGGAGGAGCTTAGAGAGAGTTTCCTGGAGAGATTCGGCCGTAAGGAAGTGTCTCAAAGACCTAATGGAACTCACAAAATCGTAAGGAAAGCTCATGAAACATCTGCTAGAATTCAATGAGAGATGGACCGACGAGGCGGCCACATCCTGTGAGTGCCAGAGGTTATGCAAATATCCTCCTTCATTAACGGAAGCAAATGCCCGAATTAAAGCGCTTCTCGATAGGATTCCCAAGACGGTTACCGAAATGATGAAGAGGGTGGATTTGACTTTGTACGCTCGGAAGAAGCCTACAACACCACCGAACTCCCCTGGGAATGGAACCGTAAGTCATATGCTGGTAATCAGCCAGATCGGACCTCCAGGATTTCAAATCCCCCGCAGCACGGAGGAGACCGCAGAGCAGAACAAAAACCCCGCAGCCAATACAACCCCTATTACCCGGCAAGGATAGATGACTACAAAAGCGACTACCGGAGAAACCATTACAGGAATGATACTCGTCCGATAGATTTGAATCTTCTCTCAAAACCACATAAGGAGATTCTAGCAACAGAACTTCAACTGAAGTTGCCACCACCCCCACCTTTGAGAGGAGCACCGAGAAGGGAAAACTTAGACAAATTCTGCGATTATCATGGTGATAAGGGTCATCTCACCAACGATTGCTATCAACTCAAGGAACAATTGAAGGTAGCTCTAGACACGGGCAAGTTGGATCATCTGTTGAAGGACGTGAGGCAAAGAGGAAGGAACCCCCTAGAGATAATCAGCCCGGCAGAGGAAGGGTGATAAATATGGTATACAGTGGAGGAAAATACAGAAAAAGGAAGGCCATTAATCAGGAGGAAGACTGGATGAATGTCCCTATAGGTTTCCCTCTCATCCTACCGGGGGATGTGTCCGAAGAACCACTGATAATCGAAGCATACGCCGAAGGTATACCGCGAGGAGGATTTACGCCGATCAAGGAGCAATTGTGGAAGTAATGTACGAGCACCGCTTCCGAACTTATGCCCAAAGAATCAAAGCAAAGTCGAGAGAAACAAACACACCACTAGTGGGGTTTTCGCCAAGCAATTAAACCCTGAAAGATTGATCTAAATGTCTGCTTGAAAATGATGGGCTATATCGCGAGCGGTAATGACGTCGCAGAATAAGATCCCCCTCTCCGTACAACATCATTCTGGGACGATCAGGCATCAGGGAGTTAAGGCCAATCCCCTCAACCATCCATTCCATGATAAAATTCCCAACACCAAGGGGAATTGCAACCCTTGTCACCAGATCGGTTATCATCTCTGAATGCAGAAGGTTAGAAAAACAATTCCTGGAAGAAGGGTCAAAGAGCAGGAGTAAGGAACACCCCGCTGAAGAAGAAGAGCCTTGCAGGAAAACAGAGGAAGTAATGATAAACCCAGAATTCACTCAGCAACTGGTCACCATCGGAGGCAACTTTTCCAAGGAGTGCAGAAGACAACTAATGGAACTGCTGAAAAACAACAAGGACGTGTTCGCCTGGCAACTGGCCGACATGACAGGAGTCCCCCGACGAATTATAGAACACAAAATGAATGTCAATGTGCACGACAGACCAATAGCCCAGAAAAAGAGAACCTTTTCAGCTGAGAAAAACCAGGCAATCAACACCGAAGTAGAAGAACGGTTGAAAGCATGGATAGTCCGGGCAGTAAAATACCCTACATGGATTTCCAACCCGGTTCTGGTAAAGAATCCGGACGAAACGTGGAGAATGTGCATGGACTTCAAAAGCATCAAGGCTTCATGTCCGAAGGACTACTACCCCCTCCCAGAGATCGACTGGAAAATAGAGTCTGTGATGGGATACAAGTACAAGTGTTTTCTCGATGCATATAAGGGATACCACCAAGTTCAGATGGCCAAAGAAGACGAAGAGAAAACGGCCTTCTACACGGAGCATGGAACCTTTTGCTATACCAAAATGCCCTTCGGTTTGAGAAATGCTGGGGCAACTTATCAAAGGTTGGTAGACTCAACTTTCAAGGGGCAAATTGGCAGGAATTTGGAGGTGTATGTTGACGATATGGTGATCAAGAGCAGAAGTGAAGTAGAGTTGTTGGCAGACATGGCGGAAACGTTTGATAATCTCTGAAGAATCAACATGAGGCTTAACCCGAAAAAGTGTTCATTCGGAGTTGAAGAAGGGAAGTTCCTCGGATACGTGGTTACGTCTGAAGGAATAAGGGCGAATCCGAAGAAAACAAAAGCGATAGCCGACATGCAATCGCCCCAAAATACTCAAAGAAATGCAAAGTCTTAGCGGGAAACTCGCAGCCATGAACAGATTCCTCTCACGATCAGCAGAAAAAGCCTTGCCATTATTCAGCACCTTAAAGAACATAACAAAAGAAAACCAAAGTGAATACCGATGGAGCGAACAGGCCGAAGAGGCATTTCAAAAAATGAAGGGTGTAATTTTAGAGCTGCCCAATCTAACCGCCCCAGTAGCAGAAGAGGACCTTTTCGTGTATTTAGTAGCAGCCGATGAAGCCATAAGCGTTGTGCTAATGGTTGAAAGGAAGGGTAAGCAAATGCTTATGCATTATGTCAGTAGGACATTACATGAGGCCGAGCGAAATTACGCTCCCCTAGAAAAGCTGGCTCTGGCTCTATTACACCGCCTCCAGAGACTCAAGATATTTCGAAGCCCACCCCATCAAAGTGATCACAGACCAGCCCATTCGGGACGTGTTGAACAAGCCCGAATCTTCAGGAAAGCTGATGAAGTTTGCAGTGGAGTTGGGAGCATACAAAATTACCTACATTCCAAGACAGCCGTGAAAGGGCAAGTTTTAGCAGATTTCATAAACGAAATACCAGTCGGCAAAGCAGTTGGACAACAAGGAAGAAACAAGGAAATATGTAATGTCTCCATAGCTGAAGAAGATTGGACACTGTTCACCGATGGGGCGTCCAACAAAAAAGGCGTCGGAGCGGGTTTGGTACTGATCAGCCCAGACCAAACGGAGTACACTTATGCCCTTCGGCTAAATTTCCCCAGTACCAACAATGAGGCGGAGTATGAGGCGTTGCTGGCCGGCCTAAGGATAGCCAAGGACATGAAAATCCAAGTACTGAGTGCTAAGGTGGACTCCAACCTAGTGTCAAGCCAAATTAACGGAGAGTTCACCACTTACAAGGAAAGCATGGCAAGATACTTGCCTAAGGCAAAAGAGTACATTGGATGTATTGAGCAGTTCAGAATACAATACATCCATAGAGCACAGAACCAGAAGGCTGATGTGTTAAGCAAATTAGCATCAGTTGCATTCGACCACTTGACCAAAGAAATACTTATAGAGGTATTGGAAACACCTTCAACGGAGGAAAATGTCGTCGGGGCAATAGTGGAAGAAGAGGAGGAAAAATGGATGTCCCCAATCATCCGGTGCATCACCGAAGGGAAGTGGTCGAATGACGAAAATGAGGCAAGAACCCTCCGGATGAAGATCGCCCACTATACAAAGGAAGATGGGGTACTGTTCAAAAAATCATATTTGGGCCCAATGTTAAGGTGTGTGGGTCAACTGCAGGCCAGTTACGTGGTAAGAGAGATGCACGAAGGGGCGTGTGGGATGCACTCAGGTCCAAGGTCCGTGGTGGCAATATTGATCAGACAAGGTTATTACTGGCCGAAAATGCATAGGGACACCAGAGAGGTCATTCAAAAATGTGAATCCTGCCAAATACACGCTCCTGTGCCCAAATTACCTATGACTCTTATGACTTCTATCATGTCGCCCTGGCCTTTCTTCCAATGGGGAATGGATGTATTGGGCCCTCTCCCAGAAGCACTTGGGAAAGTAAAATATGTCATCGTAGCCATTGACTACTTTACAAAATGGATGGAGGTCAAGCCACCGCAAAACCACAAGAAAAGAAGTCATAAAATTTGTATGGGAAAATATCATGTGTCGCTTCGACCTGCCTCACATAATTGTAACTGAAAACGGCAGCAACTTCATCCACGATCTCTTCAAGCGTTGGTGTGAAAAGCTCAATGTCAAACAGATAAACACCTCTGTGGCACATCCCCAAGCCAATGGTCTAGTGGAAAGAGCAAACAAAAGCTTAATGCACGACTTCAAAACAAGATTGGGAAGGAGCAGATCCGGATGGGTTGATGAGCTACCAAACGTGCTATAGGCTCACCGAACGTCCCTCAAGACGAGCAACAGTGAAACGCCGTTCAGTCTAACATACGAAAGCGAAGCTGTGATCCCCGCGGAAATTGGAATGCCCACCTTCCGGACGATGACAGTGACAGAAGAGGGGAGCGAAGAGGAGATCCGCTTAAATCTGGACTTACTAGAAGAAAGGAGAGACTCGGCAACAGTCGAGGAGGCAAGATACAAGAAGAAGGTGGAGCAATATTACAACCGAAGGGTAAGAGGGGAAAAATTCAGAGTGGGAGACTTCGCTCACCAAAAATGAAGCTAGCGACAAGAAAACCAAGGAAATCGGACCAAACTGGAAGGCCCTTACCGAATCGTCGAGGCATATGATAACGGTTTGTACAAATTGCAAACAGCTGAAGAAAAAGAAGTACCCCGCACTTGGAATGCAGTGAATTTAAGGAAATGTTTCTTGTAAGATAAGGAAAAGCTTTGTAATCCTTAAGCCCATGAGGCAATCATTTGCATTAATGAAAGTATAGCCCCTGATGACGGAGGAGCAATTTTCCACATTTTAATTGTTTACCGAACATAATTATTATGATCCCCGATAGGCTCGCGACCTCCGGGGAAAGATGGTCAATGTTCAAAGATGGTTCATACCCAAAAAGGGTTGCCATGAAAATGCCGAACGGTTCATACCCAACAAGGGTTTCCGAGGTAATAAACTAGATGGTTCATACCAAAAAGGGTTTCCATGAAAATACCGAACGGTTCATACCCAAAAAGGGTTGCCGAGGTAATAAACTAGACAGTTCATACCAAAAAGGGTTGCCATGAAAATACCGAACGGTTCATACCTAAAAAGGTTGCCGAGGTAATAAACTAGACGGTTCATACCCAAAAAGGGTTGCCAGGAAAATACCGAACGGTTCATACCTAAAAAAAGGTTGTCGAGGTAGTAAACTAGATGGTTCTATACGGAAGCAACGACAAATCATCACGGTATACATTCGGATAGTAATATATATATATATATATATATATATATATATATATATATATATATATATATATATATATATATATATATATATATATATATATATATAGACAAGCGCTCAAATGAGAAGACCTATTTTGGTGAGAACGAGAAGAGATCCTAGCCATCCATCCGATCCTTCCTTTAATTTCAATCCAACCCATTAAAAAATCATTTTACCACTACAAAATAAAACACACACACATATCACAAATAAAAGTGTGAAACCATTGATTCTCTCCCAAAGGTTACCGTTATTACCACCATCACATCGTGTTCATCATCGACCAACACCACCCAACTACCAACGCCACCACCATTCACCGCCATCAATCATCGTGATTCATCTTCAAAACAATAAATCTCATAATTAAGAGTTCTAATCAGAAGTCCTCTAATTAATCGGTCTTGTCACTAATCAACGATATAGAAGCATAATTACAACTTTGAGATTCGATTTTGGAAAAATCGATGATTATGATGAAGAAAGTAGAATCAGGTGCAATCAATGACGATCATTCAACCTATAACATGAAGAAGATGAAGTATACAAAAGTTATCAAACAGAGATACAATGTAAGTGTGAATCAAGTTTTGAATAATAAATATTTTGATTCATTTATTCGTATTAAGTTATATTCGGTGTTTATATTCTTTTAGGAATTAATTATCTTGATGAATAATTTAGATGATTATTGAAAGGTTGATGAAGAATATGAAGGTATAGATAAAAAAGCTTCTAATTTGTCGGTGGTTTGTTATTGCATACCAAGTGTTTGATGAAATGTCGTTGTAATTGATCTAGCTTTTTCATAAAATTAATTTGCATATCAACACCGTCTAGATGGTGTTGACAGGAAAGTGGTCATTAGTTATGTTATCTCGCAAATATGAAATGATATACGCCGTTTCTGAATTTCAATAGAATAGTAGATTTGCTTATAACTCGATTTGTGTTGATGGCTTTAAATAAGGTATTGAGATTTGAGAGGCTTTAAATAAGGTATCATATACCCTCACATGTGAAGAAATATGGTATCGAATATCTTCACATGTGAAGAAATTTGCTTAAAACTTGTTTGTGTCGATGGCTTTCAATAAGGTTTTGATATTTGAGAGGCTTTATATAATGTATCAAATACCCTCACATGTGAAAAAATATGGTATCGAATATCTTCACATGTGAAAAATATGGTATCGAATATCTTCACATGTGAAGAAATTTGCTTAAAACTCGTTTGTGTCGATGGCTTTCAATAAGGTTTTGATATTTGAGAGGCTTTATATAATGCATTAAATACCCTCACATGTGAAGAAATATGGTATCAAATATCTTCACATGTGAAGAAATATGGTATCGAATATCTTCACATGTGAAGAAATTTGCTTAAAACTCGTTTGTGTCGATGGCTTTCAATAAGGTATTAATATTTGAGAGGCTTTATATAATGTATCAAATACCCTCACATGTGAAGAAATATGGTATCGAATATCTTCACATGTGAAGAAATTGGCTTAAAACTCAATTTTTGTTGATGGCTTGAAATACGGCATTGAGATTTTAGAGGCTTTTAACACTACCGATATAATGAGTATAATTTTAGCAAATATTTGGCTATTTTATCGGGTATAATTTGGCTATTTTAGAAAATATTTGGCTATTTTATCGGGTTTAATACACACTTATTGAGCCTACAGAGGTCTCACGTTGGGCTATTGTGAACTTCTCAGGCTAAAGGAATGGTTAGTTAGCTCACTGCTCACATATTGTATCTTTTTATTTTGGTGTAAATACTAAATATCGTAGATTAGGTTAAGATCAAACTTTTTGTGTCATTCTTGCAGCATCTTGAAGAGCCCCATTATGTGATCGAAGATCATCAGGCTAGGCGCAATCCTGCTCCTATTCTAGTGGACATGATGTTTGAAGCGATAAAACAAACACTGCCAGGCCCACCGTACTTTCTTCTATGCATCCTCCCAGATAGAGAAAATTCCGACATCTATGGTTTTTATCTTTTCCTTGATCTTTTGCTACCTGAGAAACTGTTTTATTGGAATATTAATCGAATGTTTTGTTATAATGACAAGTCCATGGAAGCGAAAATGCCTAGTGGATTTTGGGATCATTACACGTTGTATTGCACCAACTCGAGACATCGATGAGTATCTCACTAACTTACATCAAGATCAATGCAAAGGTTTACATTCAATTTAAAGTAATTTTAGTTTCTTGCTTTTATTTCGAAACTCAAGTATGATCTATTATTAAATGATTTCAAACGGGTGGTATAAACTCTCGCTATCAATCGAATGTTCAAATTCAATACCATTAGTTTCAAAGACTCCTCCAACCATTATCTTTGAAATGGATGTTTCCCATGGTTTGCGTGGGTGCTCGATGTTCCTTCTATCGCAATTGTACATTTTGTTTTGTATACTAACTTAGTGACAAAATTCAATGTAATTTGATAATATATAATATTCTTTCTTGGTATGTGAGGTTGTTAGCTCAAGGAATTGGCCAATGATTTTCAATACAAAGGTATCCGTCTGCACAATCTGCCGAGTTGAAATGATTGATGGTTTGTTCAAACCCGTATCACCGATAAGGACGAAGGATAATCGTGTTCGATTGATATTCTCAAAATTCATAAAACATTTCCAAATTGCTTTGAATTTTAATTTTAGATGATTGTTACTAACTAATGTTTTTGTGATGTCTCGGGAGTCGTTAATGTACAATAAGAAGATGCAAATAATAGTGATAATAATAAAGTAGTGTTGGAGTGGGATAAAGTGTGTGACTCGCTGTTTCTTTCATGGTACTTCTCTTGGCAAACAAGCCACTAAGCATTCAATGTTATGCGTGGATTAAATGACTATTCATATGACGCTAGCTTTGAATTTTGGCCGAGACCAATGCTACTGCTCAAATGCACAATTCGTATCCAAATGGACTTCCATTCCATCCCTATCCCACTTGTATGTATCCATTCTTTCTTTCTTTGTTTTACCAATAAGGATTATTATTTTAAATGATATTTCTTTCTTATTAATAATACTAATAAAGGTCAAGTCTCGAATAATAGATGCCCGCCGAGGCTTCTCAGCTGGATGGAAGTGAAGCAATCGCACTTGTCTCCATGCTCCAAACCGGCCGACTCGGCAGACTAGTCTCATTTCGCCATTGAGCAAGACTTAACGCGCATGCCTATTGCCGATATGGTTGTTGTTATCTTCTTTCAATTTTTTAATTCAATTCATCATCTATTGAAAATGCAAATGCAAATACCTATGCGGATCATTGACATGTCCATCACGCCCATTACTCAAATTCATTCTCAAGCTTGTTGATCTAGACGGCTCATCAAAGATTCGCTTGTACCTACCTACCTACAATCACTTTTATTAATCCCAAGATCACAACTTCTTATAATGATAATGAATGCTCCTTTTGCGAGTCCAACCTCAAACGCCTCGTGAACAAGCGCCCTCCTTTAGAGTAAGTTTTTTTTTTTTTTTTTTTTAATCTTACTATTTCCATCAACATTCCTATTACATTTGTTATCAAGGTAAATCACATGTTATACTTATATTCCTTCCTTTTATTCACATGGCTATTTAAACTGGATTTTGATTCCTTAAATGTCATTAGGCATGTAGCTTTATTTGGTGTATATCAAGTACAAGTCATTAAATGCTTATGTTCTCCTAACTAGCTATTCTATATTTCTTTCTCATCCAACAAAGTGTCAAGTGGACTTTACTACTTCTAAAATGTGTATGTTTGCCAAGAAATTAAAAAATAAAATAAATGCATGTTAGAAATTGCTATCGCCTCTTTCACTCCACATTGGTCCTTTAAACCCGACTCGAGAGATAAAATATGATTATCTTGTAGTGGTTCGGGCACAGAACCCTTGTGGAGCCACTTTCATTGCTCCATCGAATGATGAGTTGCAACAAGCAAGAGCTTCAAGAGCAAGGCCGAGGTCGATGTGCTTTTAGAAATAACACGCAAGGTAACTAACTTAATCCCATCCATTAGGTTTAGTTTTCTCTTACTTTCCGTGTTTTCATAATGTTATTCCCGCACGATGCAAACAGATCTTGATGACATTGAAAACTGCTCAATACGATAACTGTTAGATGTGGTGAGTTCCTTATGTGCATCGTGAATCTTGTTTACTATCTCTTAGCAATCTTTCAAAGAGCGCTTATCTATTTCAAATTGTGAAGAAGGCATTGGTCCGAATTGAAATAAGATTTGTCATCTAACTAGTTAGTAGTAGGCAATCAACAAAAATGAAGCAAATAAATAGATTTAGTAATCTTTTATTTCTTCAACTTGGTACTTTAGAGTTGTAAGTGAAGTCATCAATGCACTAGCCTGATACATGATACCTTTAAATTTGTTCCTATATATCAATGCATTGGATTTTGTCGCCAAAACCAATGCGTGTTTCCCTTTCAGGAATAACTATGTAGTAGCCATTGTAGCTGGTGAAACAATCCATGTGTAAATTTCATGGCATAACCATTATGTCAACTTTTGTTTCACTTCTACTATAATGAATGCAGATCAATGCTCGGGCAACATATAGTATTTCATTTGGGGGCACTTATCCAGATCTATATTCTTCGAGGAGTTGCATCACAACTTTCCAAGTGAAATGGAAACCAGATTCCGCAAAAGCTTATCATCCTATATTACTTCAAAGAACATCGAGAAAAGATGCACAAGGATACGAGGATGTCGGTGATGCCCGTGCCGTAAGTGACACAACTACATGTATTTTTATTGCTAAATCTAATAAGTTTAGAAACAGCTTTCTAATTACTCAAGTCCACGTCTCCTTATCATTAGTGTTATATTCTAATAGGAAAATAGAAGAAGACAACAAATAGGCATTGTCACTAAGAGAGAAGAAGAAACATCTACAAGCACCTCATTGTTAGAAGCACAGGTAACTCTAGGACCCATGAGTTTACGATAAGCAGTTACAATTTTTGATCATTTTGTACTGAACGCTAACTTGATGCTGTAAATTTTCAGGTTGCAGCAATTTTCCTGATTTTCAATTTGTGGATGAAACAGGATAATCTGAAAATCTTGTTGAAGCTTGGAGCTGGATCTTTCGCAGGTGCAGCTGTGATAAAATATGGCAACATCTTAGTGCCATAGATAACACGGCCAAACATCACATTAGTTCTCATTATGATAACTACACCTTCTGCGTTGATTTTGATCAAAGAAAGTACTGTCGAAAAATAACACACCTTTGTTTATTGACACACTCGTTCATCATAATAATTTTAATAAATTGTTGGTTACTATCCAAATTTCGTACCAAATCTATTGAATGGCCATATGTGTTTAACACAACTGTAGGTGCAAAATTCTTACATGTAATGAAGTGTGTTAAAATACATGAAATTCTTACATGTAATGAAGTGTGTTAAAATTCATGAATATTCTAGGTTTCCACCAAAACAGTTGGCAGTAAGCAAATTTTATGAACATCGAGATGTGCTTCAGTTTCTTCGACGGAAAATATCCTTTTAGCATCATCCAATTTGGAAGGGGAAGAAAAATGTTGTTTGCTTGCGTTGGACATACAAGAGTATCAAGACTGCATGCTCTACTTAAATGACTATATAAAGTAAGAAGTTGTCCTTGAACCAATTTGAAATTCCTTTTACAACAGACCTGCCAGATAAACAACACAAAACAAATGAATGTTAGTGCCGATAGTGATCTCAAGAATCATGGGGGTAAAACTAGAAAATAAAGAATACCTCGCAAAGTTGGTTATCTTCTTCAATGGGTCATCTTCATCTTCTGAAGTGTTAATTGGTTTTTCTGCAACTTTTGGTGCAGAACACAAAACAAATCTTTTCATAGAACCATAAACATTCAAACAACTAAAAAAAGAGTTTTTCATAGAACCATAAACATTCAAACAACTAAAAAAAGAGGTTTTAGGGCAAAAATGGAAACGATGGCCAATAACATGAAAACAAAAATTACATGTTTGCTGAGTATTAGGGCTAGAGCGAGTACGGGTGGATCCAGGCTTATTTAGAGAAGCAAGTTCTTCAGAAGCTCACGTTTGGCCATCACATAACCAAATATCACCACAATCAAAATATTGTGATTAGGTAAAATTCAAGTTTACAAAAATAAAAATAAAAAATAAAGGCACAATTAATGTTCGAGATCTCAAAGTTGACTTTACAAAACACAACAATACCAATGAGTTGAATATAAGTCATACATCACGGGCCATCCTTGAAGTATGCACCAACAAAACTATAGAGCGATCATCTTAAGAAAGAAAACTAATGTTATAAATATCGAATGTTCCTAAGAGATACATGAAAACCTCCATTCAAAGCAAATTTTGAAATATTAAACAATGTAGGATGCTAGCCAATAAGTGCTAATGTTGCCATATAGCCTACTAGCATTATATTTAACTTCCAAAACCTATAATATATGATCACGAAAGTCGGTGCTAGAATGTAAAGGTGTTTGGTTGCGAGTAGTATCGATTATTGGCATTTATAGAATTAGAACTTTGACATACCTTCAATTTTATGGGAGGTAGAGTGAAACATCAAGAGGTGAAAGCAAAATTTATCCGCAATTATGGTCCGCAAATTGACACTCGGAACATGCAATCTGAATGTGTTTTACACAAGGCAAAAGATGGTAAAGATGCCCATAAACCAACTGAAGCTATGTTTTTAAGAATGACCCAACCTCACCACACTGGATTGGAACCCGTAATATGCGAGAGAACGCATGTCGAAACAAAAGAATCAAGCATTTATATAAAAGGACCGGTAACATAAACGACACATGTTCATAAAAATAAACGAAATTGTGAGGTTACATACTGTGGGCTATAAGGATAGTTTCTAGGAAACACACATCAAAAAGAAGAGACCATCATGATAAGGGGTCCCTCATGGTCCGATAATTACAGCCTCAAAAGATCCATCCTATCTTCATAAGCCCTCACATATACGGTCTCTTGAACCGAATATGATTAGAGCAAGAATAAACCGAACAAAAGCAACTGCTTGTTACAATTTTCTCAATTTCATACCGTAAGTGTTCCTTAAGTATACTCCACTCTTCATGTATCTTGTTAGCCCAATCAATTGAAGGTGAAACATATCGCATTTAAATGCTAGGAATTATTGTTTATATCAAGAAAAGTATAAAATGCAAAGAAAACGCGTACTTATGACTTACCTGCTCCATTACCGAACTCTTTGCTGAAAAAAGATGATCCGAATGGTATACGACAGTATCAAACTTTTGATACCTTCTGATAAAATCATCTTCATTACCAAGCCTTTCCATTGGGTTGTGTCCAGGATCATCCAGGTTCACAATCACGTCTTTCATAGAATAGATACTCAATCCTGTGCGAACATCTAGATACTTTTTCATATTTCTTTTAGCCTATTTAGATGGGATGGATCCTGAAGGGACAGGAAGATTCAAGACAAACACCGGTTCCTCTTTTTATTACCACTCCTTCCTCCACCGTAACCTTAACCACCGACAAGTCGTAGGGGCGTTAATGCAACCTTTAGGTTTTGGACCAGCCATTCGTCAAGATTCGCACATTGGAGGAAGAATACAGATTAAATGATAAAAGAATTAGATACTTGATCAATATATAAATATAATGAATCTTGGAACAAGATGCAAAAGACACATAAATATTAAAGAATTTAAGACATACAATGAAGAACGTTATACCTTTTCCTAACTCTCTCAAGCAGATGACCGATTCTTTTGTTAAGAACGATTTATCCATATCAATCCCAAAGTCAAAGACACCGAGGACGAGTTAAGTAACACATTTAGTAACTAGTTAAGTACACAAAACACAACATCCTAGTGAAGCAGAAAGTAAAGATTAATAAAACAATTGCGGCGGTCGGTTATAAAGTTTAAGCCATCTTTACAAAGTCCAGTATGTAATGTAAACGTGTCCTATAACCTGAAGCTTGTGTGTCAAAATACTAAGGCTATTTGACATTTATGTCATTGTCATGAATACCAGGGCCATTTGACATTTAGGATTTTGTTCATAAAAAAAAGTATAAGCTACAAGTTGATGAGCAAATATGGTTAGCTTGAGTTAAAAACTACTAGTGAACAAGTAACCAAATAATGTAATATGAGGTCCCCCATGAGTTTTATATGCAATGGCTTGAAACATTAACACATATTATTGAGATATTCGATACGACCAGCCCTTTAATTATATATCAAACTTAGAAAGTAGCACATGTTCGCTAAATCTCCCAAGAATCAGTATCATGTGAAAATCAATACCTTAAGAACCGAAGACATATTTTTTAATTCCTACAGTTTATCAATGATTAAAGAATACTCACTGAAAATTAAAAAAAGCTCTAAACCATTTCACGAGTTTGTCATTTTCAATTATATTTCGTAAACATTTAAAATATAGAGCACTATGAAAACAGATACAGGGTTCAAGCAACCCGATATGTACACAAAGACGAAAATATGAGGCTATAATTCTTTGTGTGGACTCAACTCTCACCCGTTTAACCTGTAAAAAAGGACCAATTTGATTAAAGCCTGTGTTGGCCTGTTACACAACTGGCCTCAAGCGTCAACTTTGCCATCTCTATGTCAAACTATTCGAAAGGGTACCGGAAATGCTGCAACATTAGCAGATGGGCTAGCTGATCCAACAGATCATCCAATAAGCCCTCATACATCCTAATATTAACTGCAATCTGACCCCACAACATCATATCAGGATCGGGTGAAACCCAATTTAGCAAACAAAAAGCAAGAAGTAAAACTCATCAGAATCACTTCCTAGGGAGCATCATTCTCTTTATACAAAACTAAAGTCGAACAATATGATTTGAAATAAAGCAATGATCAAGACCTTCTCATGCAAGCTAGAGACTAAACAATCTATATAAGTACCTTTTAGAAATATGAAAGGGCATCCGATTTGATCTAATCATCTTCGTGTCTTGCAAGAGTGCCCCTTTACCTTTGATCCGCAATTTGTTAGGTTGGAATTTGTTAAAATACAAAGCAAATGTAAAGTAGATAAAAACGTCATTATACTTTTAAAAGCAACTTCAACTAAATATTCATGAAAGAATACTCATCAATGACTTATGCTTTTATAATAATTTCCATTAAATAATTTTTGTCCAACTTTTAATCAAATTACCCACACAAATTATATGTAATCATTAACACTCTCACCAAATTGTTATTTTCCACATTTTTTTGGTCCCAAATAGGTCATCTGGAAGGACAAAAGGATGTAACTAATATGATTTTGAGAGTATAAGTATGCCATTGATCAATATTTTTGTTTATGCAACAGAAACGAATGCGCGATGGTACAGTAAGTATTTGGATCTATTTTGCCAAAATAGTTGAATCTAGACTCAAGCTGACATCACTAACCTGCGATGTGCCGGTACCACGCGCTTTGTTGCTTCATATCTTCGTTTTATGATAATAAAGCTGCACGTAAGATCTGTTCATGTGCAGAGTTGTCGGATCTTGGCAAAACGTTTTCTCCAGCAAGTGACACCTGTTAGGAAAAATGCAGAACAATAAAGTAAAGAATAAATAAAATCAATAACACGACATATAATGCCGCCTTTACTATATCTGGTGTTAGTTCGAGTTACAACCTTAAGAGCGTTATAGAATTCCTGACGGCCAAGGAAGCCGGTCGGTTCGATCGTCAGGTCGCCATATCTCGCAATCAAATAATATATTATCATAAGAAACATGACCCGATACACGGTTAAACTGCTCATTTTGTCAAAGTATAGTCCTATAATCTTCATAGGATTGTAATTGTAAACATAGATAAGATTCAACCGAGATCAAAGACATACAAGAAGAATGAGAGACTATTCACTTCTATCTAACACAATAATTTTGTATACGCCTAGATGTAACAGCTTTGACTCATCTATCTAACATAGGTCAACTAAGGTTGCATTATCTCCAAGCCGAAAGTGGTCAAACAGTCAAAAGTGGCTAAAAAAGCATATTCACATCTTACAACCTCCCAAAATCATTTCATCGAACTAGTAATCATATTTAATAGATTTGTTATTCACAATATTATAGGAGAGCGGCCAAGCTCATAACCCTTCTTACATGACATCAAAAGTTGGTCGCATGGAATACTTTCCTATGTTCATTGACCTAAACATGTTAAAATGCATGCTCACGAAATATGATATCAAAATAATTATAAAAAAAATCCACAATTACATGTAAATAAACATAAATGTTGTGCATGACATTTACATATCCAGCTATATGCACGCTTGCCTAGAAATAGTTTAAATGTCTAGCTCAATCTCAAAAGTGAGATCGCACTTGGCTCAACTGTTCATGGTTAGGGAGCACTAACAGTTGTAAGTTCTAAGACCTTTATATTGCTTTCACTTAAGAAAATAGAAAAACATTGGACCAGTAATCATTATCAAGGCATTGTCTCCCCATCATGCCTCCTCGTTTTCATACAGGATCAAGTTCTACAATTATATCAACCTTATCCAGCATGTGCCAAGAGCAATATTACATTTACATTTGCCGGTACATTAGCAATCAACCACTACGCCTTTTGTATGTATAAAAGACCAAGTTTAATTTTGACTTTCATCGTCATATCGCCATCTTCTATAAAACAGGCTTATTTATAACTTCTTAGCGTAATTGGGTAGTTTCCACTTCAGTTATTTTACTGAACATTGCAACATTTCACAAATTCTTACAAAAATGGTTTGGGATAAAGGTAACTAGTTGATTGCGATTCTTTGATGAAATTGGGTATGTTTTAAAAGATTCACCAATGTTGTCATTATATAAGATATCATCAACAAACACTTCTAGAACAAAGATGTAATCATAGAGTCTCGTAGTCGAAATTTTCATTTCATGGGACGAGTGAGTATTCATCATTTTATTTCGGTTTGCAATATGCAAAATTGGAAATCTTGACCAATGTGAAAATGATGAAACTCACTTTTCTGGGGTTACTATAAGTATTAACCTGAGCATGGGCACAAGTGAAAACATCCAAAAAAGTTCAAACAACTGAATACACGGAACTATGATGTATGCTAGAACATAGAAGAAGCATCTCTCCACGTGTAAGTAACCCTTACAACCAGGGCAACAAATTGGCCCAAGTAACATTCAAGTGAGTTAAACTCACGATCAGAAATTACTAAGAGCCCTTAATAGGCTTCTAAAAGAGCTCGTGGTTGGAGATTCACAGTTTCAAATAAGATAGAAATAGAAGTCCTCTTTACACTTAGACAAGCAAGCAGTCAAATATCACAAGTAAAACCACACGGTCTAAGTAGTCGACCAAAGTGGGAAGTTGCCTATAGTAAAAAACTCACACATAAAGGGTAACTCAAGTTTGACTCCGTACTTGACTGCCGAAAAGTAGTTGCAACTTACAACTCACACCGTTTACTATAAAAACTCGCACTTTTTTATATCATCCACCAGGCGCCACAAGCAAAGATCCCTTTACGCACAAATTTGGAGCTATGGGTATATTGATTATTAATTTTATCTAAACTAACTAGCCTAAAAATATTCATGGTGGGTGAATAGCATACTAAAAGGAGTATTGAACTAACTACTAACATATCAGCGAAAATGATATACCTGAGCGAGAGTGGGTTTGGGCAAATTGGAAGCCTGGAAAAAAGCAACAGCTTCAGATCCGCTAATTCTTCCGTCTTTATCCAAATCTGCTCTTCTAAAATACTCCTCAAATTTCTCCATCTTCTAAAATATTAGCTTCTCTGGCGAGCACTGAGCTATTTGAGGCTGTTCGTGGTCCCGAATCTCTATGCAGGTGAAATTAAAAGAGCTCCATGATGACCTAAGGTTTTGGCTATTGGGAGGTAGCCATCACGAAAGTGGTGTTGTAGTAGCATGCGAAGGCTCGGCACATGGGATCGTGTTCCATAGTGCCACCGGATGCCACGATCTTGATGAGATTTTAACATCTCTGTTGTTGAAAATGGAGGTAGCGGTGTTAAAATCCTTTCAAAGATGATCTAATAGCATTTGAGAGTGCCACGAGAGGAAGAACTTGCCCTATTCATCGCTCCACCACCACATTGTCTTTTGAAGAAGTTTGTCTCTTCGTGCCAACTCACTTGCATCCGTGGGACCCGTGTTTCCCATTCTCGATGATCCGTAGTTCTTAGTCATGCTTTCAAACTACAAAGCATGTACTGCGAGTTGGTTACATCAGAATCATTGATATAAACACGAAAATAAAAACAGACTTACCTTTTCGTAACACTGGAATGCTTCGATTCCAGGGAATTTCCATATTCCATCTTTCTTAGGGTAAGACGGATATCTAAGATCTCCTGCAGGTACCGTTCCAACTTGAAGTTCCTGTATGATTAGAGTACTTCAATACCCAAAAACAATCATGAACTCGTTATATTTCAACTGCTTAAAATTATACATTTGACCAAACGTGATATATATTTTGAGCGTTTTTTGACCCATTTTATCTTATCAACCTGTTCCTTAACTTTACTTAGTTGACATGATAGGCAAACTATAATTCAACTGGGACCTATGTATCCAATGTAGTAATATATATCTTACACGTGTTTAAATAGCAAGCGACCCAATCCACAGAATGCCCATGCTACAACTATATTGTACTAATCTTTGTTCCTATGTAGATGATATGTATACTTGACGTATATGATCGAGTAAAGACCACTAAGTAAACATAGTTTCAATAAAGGCATCGCACAAAAAGCTAACATAGTTGAATTACCATGATAGTGTCACCAAGAATATGAGAGAACTTGTGCTTGAACGCACGCATGTAGTGTGAGTAGAACTGAACGGGTGTCCTGCCTTTAAGGCACGGGATGGGATCACACCCAAGAGAAAGATATTCATAATTTCTCCTACCCCATTGATCTGTGTACGCCAAATCTGGATCTTTGTCAATTTCTTCTACTACCCACTTTGGAAGCGGTATCCAACAATGCCAAAATCACTATTCAATGTTACCTATGCATCACAAAGTTAGCGAAAATCATATAAGGCATCAAAAGAAGAACTCACAAGCAAGAGTCACCAGCGGTTCCACCACATTGATGGAACGACATCATCGCTTGAACCTTTAACCCGTAACTCTTTGCCATATCAAAAGCTCGGCATAACCACCCCGTTATACTTTCCCACCACTTCTTCCACCAACCCCACCACACATCTACCATTGCTCCTGAACACCCGCTTTTCAAAGCCTTAAACTTGACAAAAGTGCCCTTCCTTTGCTACTTCCATTGCTTTAAGATTTAACGATCTGCGGGGCTCCACTATAAAACTTACTATACTTATATAATATAAAAAAAATCCGCTAACAACATAAAAATTTCATTTCTAGATGATATTTTCACAAACGAAGATACTCGTACTATACTTAAATAACATCAAATTTCATTCCTTGATAATATTTTCACAAGCGAAGATACTCTACTATACTTAAATAATCAAAAAAAATCCTTTCAAAAGCGAAGATACTCGTACTATACTTAGATAATAATAATAAAAAATCCGCTAATAACATTAAAATTTCATTCCTGGATAATATTTTCACAAGCGAAGATACTGCGTACTATACTTACATAATCAAAACAAAATCCTTTCTGGCGAAGATACTGTACTACACTTACATAATCAAAACAAAATCCTTTCCTGGCGAAGATACTGTACTATACTTACATAATTAAAAAATCCTTTCACAAGCGAAGATACTGTACTATACTTACATAATCAAAACAAAAATCCTTTCACAAGCGAAGATACTCGTACTATACTTACATAATCAAAAACAAAATCCTTTCACAAGCGAAGATACTGTACTATACTTACATAATCAAAACAAAATTCTTTCACAAGCGAAGATACTGTACTATACTTACATAATCAAAACAAAATCCTTTCACAAGAAGATACTGTACTATACTTACATAATCAAAAACAAAATCCTTTCACAAGTTTAAGATACTGTACTATACTTACATAATTAAAAAATCCTTTCACAAGCGAAGATACTGCACTATACTTACATAATCAAAAACAAAAATCCTTTCACAAGCGAAGATACTCGTACTATACTTACATAATCAAAAACAAAAATCCTTTCACAAGCGAAGATACTCGTACTATACTTACATAATCAAAAACAAAAATCCTTTCACAAGCGAAGATACTCGTACTATACTTACATAATTAAAACAAAATCCTTTCACAAGCGAAGATACTCGTACTATACTTACATAATTAAAAAAAATCCTTTCACAAGCGAAGATACTCGTACTATACTTACCTAATCAAAAACAAAAATCCTTTCACAAGCGAAGATACCTTATTTCTTCACATGTGAAGATTCGATACCTTATTTCTTCACATGTGAAGATATTCGATACCTTATTTCTTCACATGTGAAGTTCGATACCTTATTTCTTCACATGTGTTAACTAATGCCTGGATCTCATTTCCTATTATATGAGATGAAGATAGTAATGTTTCGATACTTTGCCAATGAGCTTTAAAATGTAACTAATAATCGAGTAAATTTACGATTATCAATTGGTTATCTATGTACTGAAATTGTCATAATCACTTTGAAAGTGTAACAAAAATAATAGTTACCTGAATTTTATGTGTTTTCTGATTTGAGAAGTTCATCTTCTTCATCAATCTCAGCTTCATTTGACCTAGTTCCATTAACATCTTCTTCTTCTTCACTCATATTTGTCGAATTGTATGTTTTTATGGTCGATTATGATTCATGTAGTGATTCCGTGGTGATTCCCGTAATTGGCGGTGGTAGAAGGTTGGTGGCGGTGTAGTGGTGGTTTGAACGACGGTTGTTATGAGCGGTGGTGGAGAGGATGGAATTATGTTTTCACGCTCAATTTGTGATATGTGTGTTTTTGGTTATATATTAGTTATTTGATGTTTAATTACAAAATTACCCTTACAATTAGTGCAAAAGTTATTAATCTTAGCCATTAGATTAAAAAATGAGGATAAGATGAAGGGCTAAGATCTCTTCTCGCTTCTCACCAAAATTGGTCTTCTCACAAAACACCCCTATATATATATATATATATATAAACGATTCACATTCGAGCGGTGAAGAAGAATTTCATTAACCATCAAGGCGCATTTAACACAAAAATAGCCTTGTTCGACAAACATTACAAGTATTTCAACATTACAAACCTTCCAAAATGTCCATGACTAACAAACTAACTTAACAAAAAAAAAAAAAAAAAAAAAAAAAAAAAAAAGCGATAAACTTGGTGGGAGGAATATTGTTCTCCCATCTTTACTTTGACCCCATCTTCTCCCCAACAGACGCTCCGGATCGGGATCCGACATTATAGCCATTATATCCGGCGGTGACAAGCATTTCGAACCTTATCAACGTAGGGTACTTCTTCACAAAGAGTTCCTCATATGCACCAAGTACTTAACGAGAGCTTCCAATCCAAATCCTCGGTACCTCCACAATCTTCTTCACATCTTCCTCCGAACGCCTCTGGATACACCATCCAACCATCCGCCATCCCGCCGATCGAAAAGGAGTAGCCAAGGAAGCTTTGTACTCGTGGCTGCTAAGAAGACGAGCCACAAAGGTAGGAATAAAATCCCTAACAAGATTGGACCGGGCGATCTCCAAATTCCCACCGCCACGGCTATATCGGTACGCTCTTTACGGAGGGCAACATTCTCCTCCTCCTCATTTTTCAAACCCCCTTTGTCTCCATCAGCTCTTTCTCCAAACCAGATATCCTCTCACTCTGAGCAAGAGATAACTTTGACCATTCAGCTTTCTCAGCCTCCAAAGTACGAACTTGTCTTTTCAAACCTTCCTCACGGACAGAACAGTCACCCAGCTCATCCCTAGCAGTTTTCAACTCCCCCAGAGTCTTACTCAAGAAATCAAAGTTATCTTTGGCAGCAACCTCACATCCCTTGTGCTCTCGACAATTCCTATGCGCGAGGTCAAGATTTTCAAAGCGGACGAGACGGTCGGCAAAGGCAAGAGAACCCCTCGCCAAAATAGCCCATGACCTCTGAGCCGCCTCGATATCCGTCAAGCTTTGTAGATATTCCTCTTCGGCAGGAGGAGGCAGATGAACCATCAAATCCGTATACTTCTCATACCCCTTAACCCTCTCATCTTTCTTGATCGACCATCCTGGCACATAGGTAGCACTGGACGAAGCCCTCTTCCTCATCGACACCCTTACCCTCACGGTGTGAAGGAGAAGAAGCCACTGCAAAATGAAAGACAAATGGTAAACACACAATACAAAAACGATATGCAAAAAAAAAAAAAAAAAAAGAATAGATAACTCACCATTCTCATGAGAAGCAGGGTTGCTCAACAATACGGGAAGCCTCGTGATCCTCATCATGATCCTTGGGTCCGCCCGGCGTTCCCGCAACATCAGCATTCTCCACTCTGTTACTAGAATGACCCTCCAGATTCTCCTTCTTTACGGTAGGAGGGTCATTCGGCCGTGGACCTTGGGGAGGTACCGTATTCAGCGGAGTAGGATTGGTGGTTGAATCGAAGTTAACAACCGACGGAGGGTTTTTCCTTTTTCTTCGCGACTGGCCCGAACCACCCTCTCCAGCTGGACGCTTGCGCGATTTTAAACCTCCAGCCTTAGCCTCAGCAGCCCTTTTCTTCCTTTCTTTTGCTTCCAAGACTTTCGGGTCGGCCACCTCAACCCTCCTCATAGCATCAGTCTTGGGCGGCACCGGAATACCAACCTGACTGGAATCGTGACATGCATCAGTGAGACCGCCCCTCCCGTATTTTTCTCTTGCGTCATAACCGCCCCTTACGGTACCTCGGTTTGATCAAATTGTCCGACATGGTCAAAGTTGCGAAGCAAACAACAAACTATTAAAACCATAAGAAACACAAAATCCTAACTAAATAGATAGAACACAAGCTAAGTACCATTCCCTCGGCATCCTTGAGTCACCATTAACCGAATACTTCCAGTTGGCTGATAACCCAACGGCGTATTAGAAACCCGTCGGAATCTTTATCAAATCAATAACATTGGCAGATAACAAATCCGCTTGAGGCACAGAAAATTCTCCGGAAGGAAAAGGGTCGGAGACATCTAAATCTGGATGCCTCCACAAAGATGGCGAAGGTGCGACCCGACGGTCAATAAAAAAGAACTGTTGTTTCCAACCCTTCAACGAAGACAAAATTTCTTGAAAACAAACCCGTCGGTTCTTGCCGTCCTGTTTGGCAAAAGTAAACCAGTGCCCTTGTTTATGTAGTTTATAAAAGGCACGGAAAAGGGAAGTTGTGGGAGTGATATGAAGGCTACGACTATATACTTCAAAAAGTGTAACCCTATGCAAACCTATCGGCACTAACTGGGAAATATGAACTTTATAGTAGTGAAGAACATCTAAAAGAAAACTGGAAAACGGGACGCTGATCCCCCCTTCCATGAAATATTCTAAATGCAAACCTATGGCATCATCTCCTAATTGCCCCATCGTAAAATATGCCGGTGGAAGCCTCGGGTGGAGATCGGAGGGAATCCCAAATTCCTTTACGGCCCACTTTAACCCCTTTTCAGTCATGTTCGAAGTATACTTATCTAGGTCAAACTTAGGCTTTGGTCGCGACGGACCCTCAAAAGCAGGGCCAGATTCATGACCAGATGAGGAGCCGGACGGTTTTGACATTATAACCGGAAGGGAATGAATACACCCTAAAATCTAAAGAAGGAAAACTAGAGAGTACCTGGATAGTAGACGAAGAGCAAAGAAATCGTTCGGCCAAAAAACGCAGAGAACGTGTGTGTGTGAAAAGTTTTACGGTGGTAAAAATGAAAATGACAACGGTATTTATAGGCAAATGAAGGGGTAGATGAAACGTCCCGTCGTGTCAGACGGTGACGTGTCATCATCATCACCACACAACACACGTCAACCGCCAAGTGTCCTGCTGTCGTGTCATCATCGTTGCCACGTGTCTTGCCGACGTGTCACCCTACGAATAATATATATATATATATATATATATATATATATATATATATATATATATATATATATATATATATATATATATATATATATACTATATAAAATGGAAAAATAGTCAAAGTGGAAAAAGTGAAAATGTTGAAACTTGAATGTTGAAAACATGGTCAATGGAGAGAGAAATAAATAATGTAATTAATACTCTTATTAAACACACCATTACTTAAAAGTACAATAATTTATTCACATTGTACACCCAATTAAAAGCACATCTACCAAATTAAAACAACCAATTGAAACCGATACCGGGTTGACTGTTGAAACCGACACCGGTTGACCCGGACGCTGAAACCCGTGGTGACCCGGTTTAATTTGACATTTTTCACCCAACCTATCGGTTTGACTCGGTTTAAATCGACTGCTTTTTTATCGAACGGTTCAACCAGTTGAACCACCCGGTGAAATCGGGTTTCAAATTTGACAAAATTATATGAGAAATGATGAAATAGTTGTGGAACCCGTGACAATTTTTTTTGAAATGAGAGACCAAGTAATTGTAGTTTTTGGTTTATTTTGCTTTGACACATGTAATTTGTCATTTGTATAATGTTATTTTAAAAATGTTGCTCTTGCACCATTTAAGGACTAGCATATATGAATCGTCGTTTAAAAGTTAATATATATTGTATAGCCCTTTGTCCAGTGTATCAATAATGTTATGTAAGTTTATTAAAATCACAAAAAATAAATAGTATTGTTATCTTTAGCGATAATTATTTGTACCCCAAACAAATAGCTTTGAACAATGCATAAATATCTATACAAATTGATAGTACAAAATAATCTTATATGGTGATATCCAATTTGCAAAGTTACAATTTTAAAAGCCACACACCAAATGATAAACGTTACACATGTAAAAAAATAGTTATCACCGCTTAAATTATCGACAAAACAAGAAAAAGCGGTCACACATGTTGGCTATACCTCTAAACTACAATTTAATATTGTCAACTACATAATACCGTTGCTTTTTGTAATGCTTGAATCTATTATTACTAAAAATCTTAATAACTTAAAACAATCCTATTAGAAAATATACTCACTTTTAGATCGACTCCACATAATTTTTAAAAACTATATATTTATCTTTGCTATGCAACCACGCATCGAATTGTAGTTATTCAAAACGATTCTCTAATGCTACAAATACGCTTTGTTGAAAGAAACTTATGGGTCATCGGAACTTTGCGAAAACTAGACATCGCCGCTAGGCGCTGGTATCGTCTAGTATATATATATATATATATATATATATATATATATATATATATATATATATATATATATATATATATATATATATATATATATATGAGAAGCAATACTCACCGAAAGTCACCACATACTCCCAATATCATGCAATGAATACATCCATTAACATGATATTGGGGGGGGGGACATGTTGGCGTATGTTCCGGCAAATAACTCCCCGACACAAAAGCATAACACCGAAGGGCTTAACTCCCCGGCCCAAAGGCACAACCTCCCGGCACAAAGCGCAATCACTCGGGCAAAACATATAAACCAATTTGGACCAAGCAAAGCCAAATCAACATATACCGAAGGGTTAGGCATAACCCTTGACACAACGGACACATGACATCACCATGCATAAAAGGAAGGGAATCTTGATCGAACACCGACCTTACCTGGGAGTGGTCTAATCGAGCGAAGTCAACTCCGCCCGAAGAGTCACTATCACCCCACGTGACCTTGGTGAGGACAAACTTCTCATCTATAAAAGGAGCAAAGTTATCGCATTCAAGGTTAACTAATTCCTACCCCATTTTACATATTACTCGACATTTTCACCATACTCATTCTCACGCCGGAGCTTGGTGCGGGATAAAACCCTAGGCGAGGTTAACGTGTGCTTTCTTTGTGTTTACGGATCCAAGGACCCTAATCCAAGAGCTCAGCGAGGGATCTTAGCTTGTTCGGGTGAATACTGATTTTACCTCAACACTAATCGATACATCGAAGCAATCTAACAATGTTTAGATCACCGGTGACAATCACGATACATATATACATACTTATCAAAGTGGAAAACGGTGGGTCAAATGATAATCTAAGTTAAATGTGATTAAAAAGAAAATAGTAAGCGCAAAATACATCCTTGTGGTTTGCTTTTTGAGACCTTACATCCTGTCATAAACTATTGGCTAGTTACATCCTTCGTTAGCCAAGCGTTAGCCATTCTACATCCACAGTCACTAACTCCGTTAGTTTTCTTAGTTAAATTGCTAACGGAGGTGTTTGGTCTTTTCACTCATCTGAGGATGTATTTTGCACTTTACTCTTTTACATATAAGAGGATGTATTTTGCAATTTACTTTTATACTTTACTTTTTTTTTTTTTTTTTTTTAATTCTTATTATTATTATTATTATTATTATTATTATTATTATTATTATTATTAGAGTTAACTATTTATATAAAAAACATTTTGTCGAATATATTATAAAATTTCCAAAATTTTATAAAATTCAAAATTTTATAAAAATTCCAAAATTTTATAAAATTCTATAAAAATTCGAAAATTTTATAAAAAATTTATAAAAATTCGAAAATTTTATAAAATATTCCGATAAAATTTTATAAAAACAAATTCAGAAAAACTTGTTTTTAAATTTTGTTTTAAATTCCGTTAAAATTTTGTTTTATAAAATATTCCGATAAAATTTTGTTTTTAAATTCGTTAAAATTTGTTTTTAAACTTTTTCTTTTACGAATTTTTATAAAAATTTTCGACAAAAAAATTCTTTTTCTTATTTGAATACTTTTGTCGGAATTTTTATAAAAATTTTCGACAAAAATTTCTTTTTCTTTTGAATACTTATTGACGGAATTTTTATAAAAATTTTCGACAAATTTTTTTTTTTTTTTGAATACTTATTGACGGAATTTTTATAAAAATTTTCGACAAAAATTTCTTTTTCTTTTGAAAACTTTTTGACGGAATTTTTATAAAAATTTTGAAAAAATTTTCTTTTTCTTTTGAATACTTTTTGACGGAAATTTTTATAAAATTTTTTGTCGAAAATTTTTATTAAATTTTTAGAAAAAGAAAAGAAATTTGTCGAAAATTTTTATAAAAATTCATCAATAAGTATTCAAAAAGAAAAAGAAATTTTTTGTCGAAATTTTTATGAAAATCCGTCAATAAGTATTTAAAAAGAAAAAGAAATTTTTGACGAAATTTTTATAAAAATTCCGACAAAAAGTATTCAAATAAGAAAAATAAATTTTTTGTCGAAATTTTTTGTCGAAATTTTTATAAAAATTCGTAAAAAGAAAAAGTTTAAAAACAAATTTTTAATGGAATTTAAAACAAAATTTTATCGAATATTTTATAAAAACAAAATTTTTAACGGAATTTAAAACAAAATTTAAAAACAAGTTTTTACGGAATTTGTTTTTATAAAAATTTTATCGAATATTTTATAAAATTTTCGAATTTTATAAATTTTTATAAAATTTTCGAATTTTTATAGAATTTTAAAACTTTTTGAATTTTTTATAAAATTTTCGAATTTTTAGAAAATTTTGAAATTTTATAATATTTTCGATAAAATGTTTTTTATATAAATAGTTAACTCTAATAATAATAATAATAATAATAATAATAATAATAATAATAAAAAAAAAAAAAAAAAAAAAAAAGTAAAGTATAAAAGTAAATTGCAAAATACATCCTCTTATATGTAAAAGAGAAGTCGCAAAATACATCTCTCGATGAGTAAAAGACCAAAACGACCTCCCTTTGCAGACTTAATCAAGAAAACTAACTGAGTTAGTGACTGTGATGTGAATGGCTAACGTTTGCTAACGGCGATGTAACTAGCCAATAGTTTATGATGAATGTATGGCCTCAAAACTCAGAAACCATGGGATGTATTTTGCAGATTCTCAAAAGAAAATTTGTACAACAATAATTTAGAAGATTGTATTCATTAAATTACACATTTTTGGTGATTTTGAACCTGTCCAACCCACTTGACCTGTTGCCCTTACATTTTGTATTTGGACCCATTTGACTCACTTGAGATAAGACACAACCCAAATGACAGGTTCAAATGTGCATGAGTCGAAATTGCCACCTTTACTTGGTCTCTTTTCACTTCCATCAAATCCTCTCACTCATCTTTCCATTTTTTTCATCATCTTACTGTAGCTTAGTTTTTATATCATCAATATCCAATGAGTGTAATAAAAATGCTTTTGTAGTTAAGTGAAGTAAACGGCCAACCTGTGACATATGTTAAGAGTTATGGTGGAGCAAAGTATTTTATTCGTAAATTTTATGTTTTGGCACGAATGTTATAAGATTCTTACCAAAAGGGGTGTGCAATAATTTTTTTTTTTTTTTTATATATATATATTTTTTATTTTAAATTTGTAAATTTTGTATATAAATGTTATTTGTATTAACAAAACTTAGTTTGTTTAAAAATTGAGAATAAAATAAAATGATAGGTTCTAAAAAAGTGGTGTTATGGATGTTATGAGGGAAGGATGTTTTTGGGTATTTGTATTAAAAGTGAGGATGTTGATGTGGCGTTGATGTAGCTGCACTTTTTGCTGTTAACGGTGTTATGACACCTGCCGCTTTTACAGCATCAACATATCCATATATTTGTGTTATTAAACCTTTCTGAATATATAAATCTTGAGTTAATAGAAAAAATCTTGCAAAGATATAAATTGAATGGTAGTAGAAAGAAACAAGATGATAAACAAAAAAAGGAACATATTTTTAAAAAGAGCAACATCTATAACCATTTTTATATGTATATCTCATATCAGTGGTTTAGTTGATTACTCCTACTAAATTTATGTGTACAGGATTCATGGAAGGATTTTCTTTAAGTGATTTTGTTAGGCAACTTGTCGTATTATTACCATTTTTCTAAACATGAACCGAGTAAAAAGTTTTGTCAAAAACTGTTTGTTTATATGGCTGATATAGTTTTTTCATGCAGGCCGTGTGCTTGATGTTTGCAAGGACACCTATAACGTTCATTCATTTTGTGTGTGTACAACTTTACCCATATTTCAAGCCCTAAGCAATGAAGTTGTGCATTCATCCGTTCCGTGAAGCATTTTATATTCTTATTTGAGCTAATTACATTTTTTTTACTCAAGAGTCGTGCCATGAAAGATGATGAAGAATTTGCTGACTCACTTAGTTGTGGATGCTTAATTTGGATAAACTGAAATAAAAAGTGTGATATCTTTAGTGACATGAGAGACATTAGAAATCCTAATGTTCATGAACTATACAAATCAATTTCATAGCATTGTTCCGCCCGTTCGACCGGGCCATGAAACTGTAAATAATATGAGTGTACTTTTAAAGTGAAACAAGTCTTTTGAAAGACGATTAGTAGTATTTCCTTAGCTTTTGTGCTTTTGGGGTAAAACATAAGCGTCATTCTAACACAAGGATGTCAAATAAGCGCACATCAATATCGACATTCATACAACTAATATTTATTCTATTAGAAATCGTCATAACATGCATTCAATACATATTAAGCCTTAGATACTGAATTACTTAGTGGATGGAGGGTTTTGTTGGACAGTTAAAGTGACATCTACACTTGAATGGATTCTTGCATTCTCCATAAGAAGAAATTCCATACGTATGTTCACATAAATGAATACATTGATATTTCGTACAGAATGGTAGAACATTAGTGTCATGACATCTACCTGGTTGTGATCGACGACCAATTCCATACCTGCAAAATCAAAATACAAATACAACTTAACTACTTTGACATATATAGTGTTATTGAATACTTTTTTTTTTCTTTTGAATTTTATGATAGTATAATTTACAAATATTGAATCAAGAGTAAATGAATTGAAAGTTACCTGTGACCATAAGAAACAAGAGAAACGTTGTGTAAGTAGAAGAACTCATCATGTTGGTTTGGGTTTTGTTTTCAAATGATAAACTATGAGATGAACTTAACGCTAGTTTATATAGGAGATGAGATCAAAATTGATATACCATTACTTCTAGTTGCATTTATTAAATTAACATAATATATTCGAAAAAAATAATTAAAATCATAGTACTAGTAGTAAGTTTTATTATTTGTGGTATGCCAAAGCATTTACACCAACTCCTATATATGCACCGAAGATATATTTTGTATCCAATCTAAGAAGCCATTTAAATAAAATACACCAAAATGGTTTAAACGTTTGTGTGTCCAATTTGCTAATGACACTTTTGGTGTAAAACCAAAATTTCAAACTTTCACAAGACAGGATATTTATAGCATTGTTTAGAAATAACGTTTTTTTTTTTTTCACTTTATTTATTTATTTATTTATTGTGTACGTTTATCTTATAAGTAATTTGTTTTAGTAAATTACAACATAAGTATAGGGTTTTATCGAAATTTTATCATCTGTTGTCTGATAATCAGGTTCTCATTCGTGTCACTAAAGGGTTTAATGGAGTACTTCGCCAAGAGATAGTATTCATTTTCAATGTCTAAAGTCATTTGTTTATGTACGAGTAATTAGGTTTAATCTCTATTAGTCTTTTGATATGATACTAGTTATACTCGTGCATATATTAAGTTTTGACAAAAAAAATCCCAAAATAAATTATTAGCTTTTACTTTTGTAATTTTTTGTTAATATTTTCAAATAAATGATATTTTGTTATCAAAACTACAAAAGATAACTACATGAAAAAATTAAATGACAACATTTTTGCCACATGCACGGGCTTTGACATAAGTCACTCTAAGTAACATGAAACCCTAAGTCATCATATTAATTTTGGAAAAGAAATTATTATGGAATTTTAATCAAAAATATCAATATCCTAAATCCCGATTATGACTTAAAACGCTAGTTTCCATATTCGAGAATCTCATATTCGATTTAGGTCAAACCGAATCTTTCATTAGTTTATGAAACCACACGCTTGGTTACCAAGATTCATAACAATCGATTTTCTTGAACCCACTTGTTAGGAATTAGAAATTTCATAGTGAAGAGTCGGTCACCCCAAATATTATCTAGCGTAAGTTAGCTCGTAGACATATCGTTAGTTACGTTATTTGTTAGTTTTTAGTTAGTTATTAGCGTAGTTTAGTTTAGTGCAACACCGTGGAGGAAGGACGGGTCTTTACCCATCAGATGCTCGATCCACAACCGTCGGGAGGCGTATTATTTGTAACTATAAATACCCTTCCATCCTTGGAAGGGTGGTGCTCTTGAATCTAACCTTTCACATTTTGTTTTACAACTCTCTTTCAAGAGCATCCTCTCAACTCTCTTCATCTCTAATGGCTTACTTGTTTAATCATCTACCTAGACCACAGAATCATCAAACAACATAAATACACGATCCTACAAATGGTATCGAGCCGTGTTATGTTGTTTGTGTTGATTCGAATGGTTTTATATGGTTTTGTATGCGGTTTATGTAGTTGTGTTGCGGTTTATGATGCGGTCTTGAGTCGGTTCAATGATGCGTTTGATGTTGTTTGATATTGTTGTTGAATCCGCATCTCTTAAGCGGTTTGAAGGCGTTTTTATTGGTTTAAAACTATCATCTATTTTAAGTTGCTTTTCAACTACTTTTACTCGTGTTAAATTCTCTCTATCAATGTTAGTGGTCAAACCGTGTTGTCCAATCGGTCTGCTTTACTCACATATCATTTTATGACTGTTTGGTACTATTCATATCCGGTTTAAAAGTAGTGAATGTGATTTTTTCTTTTGTGGTCTGTTCAAACGCATCACATTTCTTGAGTTCGAGTTAGTTCAATGTCCTATGTGAGTTGTCTCATTTGTCGGATACCTGGAACTGGTATGCGAGTTGAGTTCGGTATTAAGTATCTGAGTGGGTAGTCAAATGCGAGTTGACTTTTGAGTCAACTCAAGTCAAAAGCGACTTGGCTAATATTGTGAAGATGCGAGTTGTCAAATAAAACCGATGCGAGTTGATTTTTGTGTCAATCGGTTTAACCATTAACAATCGAAATAAAGAAGAAGATCTTCAAAGCGAGTTGTTAACCAGTTTTGAATGTTGACTTTTTGACCAATCAATATCACAATGCAAAACACATGCGACCTCAGGCTATACCATCATCAGTCCAAGACAACCTTAAACTTCGACCATCAACAGATTCTTAAACCCAACAACACACATCAAGGCTCTAAGCTACTTGAAATTGAAACCACATATCTCAGATTCATATCTCGTTTTTTTAATGAAACATCATCGATCAAAAAAATTAAAAGGCTTTTTGATTATATCCGATTGTGAAGAGATGAAGTCGACAATATTGTTGATTCATGTCTTTATATCGTTTAATTAAATATATGTATATTGATCGATCTCAGTCATCAAACTTATGAGTCTCAAACATTTCGAAACCATAAAGGTCGTGAACTCATTTTATTTCACATCATAGATCGATAAATTCGAGTTTTATTGAAGACAAAATCGAAAAACAAATGCATAATATCGGCCTCCCGTTGGTTCAAAGATACATAAACACACGAATTTTATTAAACCTACCGTGATGATGATCTCCAGTGTACGAAGCCGTGTTAATAAACCCACGAGCCATCCCTCGTGGCGTTAATGAAAAGAGCTCATGCCATCCACGTGGCGAACTCCTCTGCTCGTACATGTCGAAAGCTTTAAGGGATCCGAAGACTTATATGTATCTCATGTGGTTTAATTATTAAGATGAATAAGATTACATGAAAGTGAGATTTGTTTGAGATATGTAATTTTTTTATGCTTCATCGTGGTAAAAGAAATCAATAGGAGGATGATGATTTTGTGTGAGAATATTTAGATGAGAGGCGGATTGTTTGAGGTGAGAGAGAGGCGTTTTTTTTTGTGTTTGTGAGATTAGGTTAGAGTAATGTGAGAATTATTAGGGTTGACAAGTCTTATAACCGGTGTTATCAAGTGATTCTGGATCGGGTATAAGTTTCACCCGGGCCTTCAAATTGAGATCGGGCTGCAATGAGCTACCATGTAATAGATTGAGTGTGATTTGTTTGATGGGCCTTACCCAATTGAACATTGGACTTGGACTTTGATTTCATCACTGACTGCTGTTGGACCGGATCAAATCGTTTAATGGAGCTGGGATGATTTGCAACTCACTTATATGGTCTATCAAATTGGTTATCCACAATTTACTTTTGGATATACAAAGTTTTTGTTAAAACTTTGTAAAGAGTTGGTATTATTGGTATGCTAATTTTCACGGAGGATTCGCTAATCCACGGCTTAATCTAATATTTGAAAACATGGGCTTGAGCTTCTTGACGGTGTTACTAATTTGGTATTGAGTTTAATGTTCTAAAGGCTCTACTTGGACAATTGGATTGTTTTCATAGACCGGCCTTGATTTTTACAAGTAACCAAGTTTGGTTTGCACACATGATTGGGTCAGATGGGCTTCTCGAGATTTGACTTATGTAAGATTTGATGATGATGAGATTTGATCATGAGATTTGTTAATGAGATTTGGTGTATGATGTGATTTGATGACGAGACTCGTTGGGTTATGCAATTTGATACTTTGATGTATACATTTTCACGAAGAATATTGTGTCACGGCTTGAAGTGTTTATTGAAAATGTTAACTACGGGGTTGTTTGGATGGTATTTCTTATTTGACTTTGAAGTGAGATTTTCCGGGCGTGTTTACTTATTTCGTCTTCTTTCTTTCTACCATTCCTCGAAGATGACTTGTTTGGGCGTTTATTGGTATGATAAAGACTTGGCTATTTAGTTACGGTTGTGATTCTTTCTCGCTTAACCCACAACGTAGCTAGCACTTCGGTGTCTCACGCATTGAGGATATGTCAAGAGGTTTTGTACATTGGGTACACCGTTTCTTTTCACGAGGATCAGTACAAGTTTATGTAACAAACTGGGAATTCTACTTCATGATCAAGTTTGATATATTGGGTTTACCTCTCCATGTGGTCACTACAATAGCCGTCAGAATACGTGAATGATGTGTTTACCAAAGGGTTTGTTGGATGAAATGTGATCGACAATTCTCATGGAATATTCTTCGCTACAAAATGTCAATGATATTTCACAGTCGAGCAATATCTTTCTAGAATCTTGATGTCAATCATGACTTTTCAAGAGGTTTGCTTATGACAAGAACTTTTCGTGCAATTGGTCGTACACGTTAATAATGCTTAGAAAGTTCGAAACCATCATGGGGAGAAACGTGTACTTTGATGTTTTACGGTCAATCTCGGGGAAGTAGTGTATACTACTCGACTTAGTATGGCTTGTGAAGATGTCTACATATGGGTAAAGAATTGTTGATGATGTTGTTGTTATTGGAGAATGAACCATGCATGTTCCCTAAAGCAGATATTCACCAAAACTAAGTTGTCATAACACATTCAACCGACATTGTTTACGGTTTAGTCTTGATTTTGTAAAATCCATGAAAGAAACTATTTCTGGTTTAAATCATAGACTTGTAAAATCCCGTGACAACGGAAACATCCTGTAATTGTAAAGTGCATTTCGGATCTATCTTACGGTTTATTCTTGGTTTTGTAAAATCCCGAAAAGAAACTATTTCTTAGTTTAAACCATAGAATTGTAAAATCCGTAATGATGGAACCATCCCGGAGAAAGGAAAGTGTAATTCGGATCTTATCGATCTTTGGTGCTACGGTTTCTACTTCAAAGAAGGGATAAAAGGGTGTACTTCATGAATTGGGTGTGTGTTTGGGTTGTCTTCATGGCAGTTTGGTTATTACAAGGTTTTACGGGGTTATGTGCTATTAACCATGGTCGGGATGAAAACCATTATCATAGTTCACTTAAAACATCAAAGGAGGCTAGATTTGAGCTTTTAACCAGAAAATGTGACAACGAGGTTAATTCATTATTATTTATTTGAGGTTGAAGTGAAATATCACGGGCGAGTGTACTTAGTATCTGAAGGTATTGGGGATGGTTGGATGAAGATTCTTCAAGATCCTTGTTCGAGCTTATTATAAAAAACGAAGACTTGGAAATCTAGTTATTGTTGGGTGACTTTTTCCTTTTCTTTTACCACTTGGGGAATCGGGCTCTTACCACCACAAAATAACTATCACTTTAAGGAGTTACGTTGTGGCGCTCGATGTCGCATTCAATTGTGGATTTTCAAGGCGTGATGTCGTCTTATACTTGATGGTTGGTTGGATGAAGAGTATAGAGTACTTAGAGATTCAATGGAGGATGAATTCTCGGCACCGCTCCTTGTTACATATGTGCAAGTTTAATTCACGAGTTCGGGTTAGTTTACTTGAGTCAAATTCATCAAACTGGTTTTCTCCATCGGTTGTCACGACAAATAGCCTACTAAATGATAATCGGTTGATTACAAGTTTGCCAAGAGTAGATGAAAAGAGATAGATTATGACGCTTGAACACTCTGATTCAACCTCGTACTCTAAAGAAAAGAAATGTGTACGTTTCAGTGCGCATTATTGATGAGTGTCTAAATACTCATCATTTTTGTACTAAATAAACTGCAAAATCATCGAAAACACTCGAAACGCATCAAAATGATAAAATATCACAAATCGTGTTTTATGTGTTTTAAATACAAAAATATCAAAATCGGATGAAAAACATATCAAATTTGCAAAATTGCGCTTTGATCCCCAGTTTCAAAATTGTCAAAAACAATCCCCGAGCACAAAATTTCAAAAGTAAAGTCACCAAAGGTCCTTTTTTAAATCATAAGTTGTCAAATTTAGTCCTTTGGTGAAAGATATAAAAAGTTTGAGAAAATTACAAGTTTAGTCCTTCAAGTTTGAAATTTGGCAGACATGGCCCCTGGAAAATTAGAAAAAGGCAATTTTGGTCCTTGTACTTTTAAACTTTGTCACTTTTAGTCCTTGGAGCAAATTTGCTTAATTGGCGTTTAGTCCTTGCAATTTCGAAATGACAACTTAGGTCCTTTTGTTATTAAAACCCTTTAACCACCTTGGACCCTTGTCAAACCAAATGGACTCGCCATCCTTGTGACCCCACCTATTTTGGACCCTTCACTAATATCTGGTCAATCTCGGTCAAAACAAACACCCCGCCAAGACTTTCTTCTTCCCCACCATATCCACAAATCACTCAACCAAACCACCCCTCCTCTCCATATCATTTTCTTGTCTCCTCCACTCAACACAAGACAAATATCATTAAATGATCCCTTTCTCCCCTCACTCAACCCTCCACCTGTTAAAATAGACTTTGGCGCCAAAAATGCTTTCAAAGGCTAGGATCAGTTTTTGTCCATCCAATGGCTGGGAAAGAAGTGGGATTTTATCAGAAGTAAGAGAGAAGCAAGCTGGGTATAAAAGGGAGCAAAGAGAAAGGCTAGAAGTTGGTAGTTAGTTTTTGAAGATTTTCTTTATGTCGTATTTTCTATAAAATGTCTTAGTTAGTCTAAACTATGTAATTTTTTGTGTTAATGATTCAAACATAAGTTAATATAGCTTTGTAATCTGTTTTAAGAGTTAAATTCATGGTTTGGTTAAAATTTCATGTTTCATAGCTACTGTTGAACATTTCATTTCAAATTCTTATGTATAAGCTTTAGTTAGCTTATTTATAAGATCAAACAATCTTAGTTAAGTTAATTTGAGCTTTTGTTAAGCTTAAAAATCAGTTTTAAGAAAATTTCATGCAAGGTCAACAAAAGTCAACCTTGAGCTCATATGGTTTGGAAATGGTTACTGTTGATGCAGAGGATGAAAATGGGTTGGATTAGTATTATTTAGCTTAGGTTTGGGTTTGATGTTGGCCTGCAATAGCTGGATACAGTGGTTAGTACTTGCTTCATTTTTCAAGTCTTAAGTCAGTTTTTGCATTTTTAGCTTATTTGTATATCTGTGGTCAAAATTGTTTTCTCTGTATTTATATAGTTGTAATATGTTCATAAGAACTTAGTTTGATCCTTAAATCATGATTGTTCAGCAGTTTGTCCATTTTTAGTTCACAACAGTTGGATTAAAGGGGTGTTTGGATTGCTTTGTTGAACTGCTATAGAGGTCAAAACAGTGGATTAGATCAGTAGTTTTAGGCTTGGTATAGCTCATTGGGTGCATATCTGTCCTTATTTTGTTTCAGTTTCTCATGAAAGTCAAAATTGTTTTGAATCTGCCATTGTCATCTTAACTGTTGGAATCAATGAACTGAGATCATCACATATAGGTTCTAAGTCAGTAGAAGTAGCTTGCTAAAGATCATTCACATCTTATTTCATCCATATCAGCTTTTCATTTGATCTTAAAACTCATTTTGGTCAAACTTCTTATCTGTTTTAAAAAGTCAAAAACACCAGGTCATATTTGTTTTCTTCAGACCTTGCAGATAATGCACACTGCTCAAATCTGTTTTTCATGGTCTCAAATTTGGTCATATTGTAGTTTGTCAGGTGGTATTCAAGACCACAATTCTGTTTTACCTTTTAGCTCAGTGAATTAGCT
The DNA here is from genome assembly GCA_022545495.1 of Chrysanthemum lavandulifolium. Taxonomy (NCBI): domain Eukaryota; kingdom Viridiplantae; phylum Streptophyta; class Magnoliopsida; order Asterales; family Asteraceae; genus Chrysanthemum; species Chrysanthemum lavandulifolium. Next base: position 219,069,518 of record CM040242.1, read on the forward strand.
TATAAATAAGCTCAAACTAGCTTCCTTACTACTGTTCAGCTGCAATCAGATTGCTGTCATGGTTTTGCCATTTTGTTTTGCTATCTAACTTCTTTAATACTTGTCCTCGATGAGTGTAATTTGGTACAATTGTTCCCTGGTTGGTGGTCTTGAGGACCATACTTTTGGTTTGCTCATTAGCTTGTTAAATAAGCACTTGCAACTGTTTAAACATAGGGCCAGAAATCTGTTTTAGCTTATCATTTCATTTCATCAAATCTGTTCATTATAGCTTATAAGTGGTTAGGTTTGTTTAAACTTGTTCCATTTGTGTTATTTTAGCTTATTATAGTTTCCTTATCAGTTTGGTGGCTTTTGAACTCCATTTGCTTAATTTAGTGCTTATTTCAATAAGCACTTTCATATCGATTTCATTTTCTTGCAAATAAGCCCTTGTTTTCCAATTTTCCTAGCTTCTTATTATCATTTTAGACTTTTCCTGAAATTTTCAGATTTTTCTAAGGTGTTTTGCTATTTTTCTTGATTTAAATTAGTTTTAATCCTTTTTAAATAGCTTTTAATACAAATAATTAGAAAAAGGTTCAAAAAAATAATTTTTCAATTTTCTTAAGTTTAGATAAATATAAAAAGACAAAAAAGTATTTTTCTAGATTTTTCTTAGTTAAATTTGTATTTTCTAGCATTTTAATTAGTTTTAAATAGTTTTAAATTAATAATAAATACATAAAAAGTCTAAAAAATATATTTTCAGTTTTAAAATTAGTTTTATCATATTTTAGACTTTTCTAAGTCTTAATTTTATTTTTCTAGTCTTATTTCATATTTTCTTTTATTTTAGAGTATTATTAAATAGTTTAAAATAGTTTTTAATTAATAATAATTACATAAATAGTTGTAAAAATAATTTTCTTTTCTATAAATTTTCTTTTATTATTAGGTTTGTAAAATGTATTTTCATATTTTAGGATCTATATTGTATAAGTTTCACTTTTTATTTTGTATGTTTACGTTATTTTTATTTAAGCGTAAGTTTTAAGTTTTAGGTTTTATAAAATAAGCGTTCATCGATCTATAAAAATAGTGATAGCGTTTATTTAATAGATTTTAACTTTTAATTTTCTTAATTTGCATTTAAGTCGCTTTTATTTATAAACCTTTTCGGTGAGTGTAATATTCATATCCAAATCTTTTCGATCGCTATCATTAGTGATCATTCTACCGTCTGAATCGGTGTTTAACACACCATTGAGTCTCCGTGGGACATAACGACCGGAATCCCTATATTCCACGATCTTCATTTGCATTTGTGTAAAAATGTTTTAAGTCTTTTAGACTTGACGGTTTCTTGTGAGATCAATTATCTTCGAAAGAAGAAATCTTCTTATGACGTTTGAACACAAGAGTTCAAGCCTCGTTCCTAAAGAAAAGAAAAGTGTACGCTTGATGTGCTTTATCTTCTAAAGAAGAGAAATCTTCTTATTATGACCATTCTCATCAACATGCTTCATACTTTTTCCATGCGCGTACAATTATCAAGTGAACCGAACTACCATTGCTAGTCTCATTCCACTTGCTCAATTAAAATGGAGATGGTGACATCATTTGCAACCTTTGAGGGGGAGAAGTGTGTAGAAACTATATAATGAAGGTAATCACTTGTGTAATCAAGAATGGCATCTTCGTATGCAATTCTTGAGGGAGAGAAGAAGTGTGATAATTCTGCATGGTTGATTGACATCCGAGAATATATGGTCATACGGATCCTAACTCATGTAAGAACCGAGCTTCTTCTTATCGGGTCATCTTTACATGGTGTTTCTTCTATGAGCCACTGGTTGACATCTTCTCATGGGTGATATGATTAATGACAAAGTGCTTCCAATTCGAGGCGATTTTCTTGATGAACATCTTTCATTCTTGTTTGATTGGGAGGATTTGATTTAAGGGATTTGCTATTTACAAGTTAACGGAATGCATTTGGTGAGAAGAAGATGTTAACTATCTATTCCCAATGGACAATCTTGAAGAAGGTCGAGTCTACATGCATTTCTACATTTTCTGCGTCATGTTAGAAGACTAAAGACAATTGCATTTAACGATCTAAAGACTTCTTCTTATTCCAAGCATTCATCATAAAGATTGTCGATTTAGGGAGAGCACTAATTGGGGAGGGTGAAATGTATGATTTATTCCCCAATTAGACTTGCTCACAAGGTACTTCAGCAAGTTGATTCTCACAAAGATTAAGTGTTCTTCTCAAGCGATTTCTAGTGAATGGGCGTATAATGTATTGCTAATTCAAGTATCAAAACCGACAAGGGGAAGGAGACACGTATCTAACGCGAGTAAACTTGATGAGCTTAATACTTCTAAGTGATTGAAGATATCCCGGAAGACTATTGTCATTACCGCAGAGAAAACTCTAGGTTTGACTCATGGCGTTTAGTGTTCTTATTCCAACTATGTGGGAAGAAATGGAAGAGTTAGTTTACGAAGATGAAAGAGGTACACAAGTGTGTGATGATTTTGATGTTATCGCAATCATCGTGGAGAGAGATTGTGTACATTGGGGATGCTCAATTTGTTTTACTTGAGGGCTTAATCGGTGATTCGAGATATAATCACTTATTCGAGTTGACATCCGAGAGATAGTCATCCGCAGAGATAATCGGTGATTCGCCCGCTTCTTCAATGTTATCGGTTATTCTCTCTTTGAGCATTCGGGTTTTCGGGTTCTTGAGCTTCATACACTATCATCGAGGAGAAAAGTATACATCGGGGTTATTCTTTAGCTATTGGACTTAATCGCTACTTGATGGTATAAGTTTCTCGTCTTCGGTATATGTGTATTGGGTTCGTGAGCTCTAGTCTAAGAGGCCCGACCGCATCGTTCATCTACTTGGGGAATTGTTCTCTTAAGACCTTTTGGAATGGATTGCTTGAGACTTGATGGTAATGAAATATGAGAAGAAATTTAAATAGTGGGATGATACGTTCTTTGTTCTTGTTGATGATATAACCCGAGCGAAGAATCTCGATTATCGTTCTTAAAAGGAGTAGCGGATTTATAATAATGGTGTGCTTCTCATGCACTGCTAAAACAAGCTTGAAATATAGCCGAATCTGCTCATCTAATGGATTTTCGGTTTGGGGAAGTCGCCAAAGTCTCTCTTTCTCAAAGGCTCATGTTTTATCTTCTATTCGGAGCCTCGGAAGCTTTGGTGGTGGAAGTTTAAGAGATGACGAATTCTATCTTCTCGACGTCTTGTTTGATATCCTTATCTCGGTACTCGTATCATCATTCTCTTAAACTATATCATCTATTCTATCTCAGATATAATTATTAAAACCAAAATACAAAAATATAAAACCGAGAAAAGAAAATAGAAAATTATAAAACCAACAAAATCCATAAAATCGAAAATTTGAAAAAAATATATATATTGTTTTTCTAAAGACATGTCTTCGGTTTCGATAACATCTACGGTCTTAGAAATGTCATTCAATAATGGCACGGGACCATAGATGAAGTTCGACGAGAGGTGTAAATATTCTTTTCAAAACATGTCTCAAACTATGGCTTGCGATTACTTAAGGCTCAGAACCCGCGCTAAAACTATGGCTTGCTATTATTTCCGATAGCAACCCGCTCTTCAAGGAAGGAAAGTGTTGCGCTAAACCAATTTTCTAAAAATTGTGCACTTATCTTAAAACAATTTGAGAAAAGTATGTCGAAGGACTGCTGTTCTTACTCAAATATTTTTCCTTCTAAAATTCTTTAGAAAAATATTTGTTTTAACAAAATTGGTGGAAAATGAGTTGCTTGGAAAACAATCGATGTCGAATGTTCATAAAATTGAAAACTCAATCAATGACTTCAGCTTTTAAGCGTTTGTAAAATAAGTCATTGATTGAGGGGAGAATGTTTTCAAATTTATATCATCTATCGGGTTTTCTAAATTATCCTCGTGCTTAACTAAAATGATATTTGCCTATGTTGAAGGACTAGGAATTTAGGATATGAGTGTTAGAATTAGATGATTAGAGTTTGATAAACACATAATTCCCATGCCTTTTATGATCCGATTGATTTGTTTGTTTGACTTTATTAATCGATTGTTGTTTGGGTCTTTGTCGACCACCATATATTTGTTTGTGTCCACTAACGTATGCGGTATATTGGTATATAAGAATGTTCCCGATCCGGATCCCATGAAGAAGATGATTGGATGCGAAAGGAAAGGGTAACTATATCTTGGGTTGACAAAAGAAGAAACGGGCTTAATCGGATCTCTTCATGGATAGTTGGCACGTTAGATGCAACTTCAGAGGTCTCATTGCTTGACGGTTTTCTTCCATCCTTTCAAAGAACAACGAAGCGACTTTATGATTCTCTCCACCTAACGTATCTTTGTGCGGGATTATTGTGATGATATCATTTTAAACAATTTTAAATAATATTGTTTTGAAAGCTGGAAAAATATCGGTTTGAAAATAAATTGGAATTAATTTTAAAATCACGGACTTCATTTATCAATACTTAAGTCACTCAATCATCGACTACGGTCATCGATTGAGGGAGAGTGATTTAAAATAAAATATTTTCAATCGATATTTCTTCATAAAAGGTCCGGTTGTACAATAATAAGTGGTGATCTAAAGATTTAATGTTATGTCATGGTATGATTTTCTTTAAAACTCAAAGATCTTACAAAATAAAAAAATTAATGTTCTTGTTTGATTGTGAAATTGTTTTATTTTACTTAAAGATCTCTTAAAAACTATCATACCTGACACTAACAATCTTTAATGTCTATAGTTGGTCCTTATCAGTCAATTTCAAAATTTAAATCTTGCCACATCTTTCCCCAAAATTTTCCAAATGATTTAAATCAATCGGGATCTAAAATCTCAATTGGTTTGAAATTTTTGATCGGAGGAGAGATCGTGATTTAAATCTCTAATCGGTTTTAAAAGGGTAATTGTTTCAAAAGCACTCCTTCCTTCATGTGCCAAACGATTTTGAAATACATAATGCACATGATTGTGGATGAGCATTTAACCATAAACCAGAAGAGCTTTTAAATCAGGCACATTTTCTCCCATGTTTTCTAAACCTTATTAAATCACTTGGGATCCAAAATCTCAAAGGGTTTGATATTTTTGATCGGGGAGAATTTGTGATTTAATATGAAATCGATAAATGATGATCGATTTGATTCAAGAGTACATCTTGCTCTCCCATATGTGCTAAACGCTTCGAATCTCGAAGCACATATTGAGGGCATTTCAAAAAAAATAAACTTTCAAGGTACATTGATTTCTAACATAAGTACCTTGATTGATTTTCTAATGGTTTCTTAATAGTTGTGTGATCGTGAAAGTACTTCAAAGAACTCTTTCCTCTATGTGCTAAAATTATTTGAAACAACCACCGCACATTTTGAGGGGAGAATTTACCATGAAAATCAAAGGCTTTTCTAAGGAAATTGTGATCAAGAAATTGTTTCAAAGAACTCTTGCCTCCATGTGCTAAACAATTTACAAATCATATGCACAAGTTGAGGGAGCATTTCTAAATGATCAAAACAATTAAGGTACAAAATGCTTTGATATTATATCACAAGTACCTTGATTGATTTTCCAAATGATTTTTCAAATGGTTTCAAGAAGGAAAGAACAATACCAAAAGACCGACCAATTTACTTTATGCATGGTGTTATAAGGATGGTTAGGTTAGGTATTCGTTCCACGTTCCCGTCGAGAACCGGAGGGATCTACCAAGGACAATCCACTAGATAGTGTAGAAGTCCTTAAGTATGATGAAAAAGGAGAAAAATGAGAATACGGGAAGAGTGTCGATCGAGACAGCTAGTCTTGTAATAAACCCAACAAGGTTCTTGTAATGAAGTCTCGGTAAGCAATGAAGGGGTTGAAGAATGAAAAAAATGAATGTGAAAGGGTGAAAAGCGACCCTCCAATAATTCAACCTTAGAGGCGTAAACCGGTTCAATACATATGCTCTTGGTGGTTACTAAGGTAACACGGTATTGAAGACAAGGCGTCATGGACCCAAAGATGCACTACACTAAACTTCCCAAGCTACTCAAGTTCCTCTTAAAAGGGCTTGTTTCATTCTCACGGGAACCGACATAATCTATCGACTTTCTCTTAGAGATTGTTGATATTGAAGAGAGACCCTCTCCTGATCTCCGACATAGGAACCAAATGTGCACAATTGAGTCTAGAGCCAAAAGATCATCCACAAAATCTCATTAGGACACAAAATTCATGAAGACTTGTTGTTTCACACAATGTGGAAAGTAAGATTATATATTAAGAGTCCCACGCATTATCCTTGTGGTATTGCGGAACATCCGAGTGATATGCTAACATATTCACAATGAAGATGGAAAGCCTTCTGAGCCAACATCAAACAAGCTCTTGGTGGGTGACATGTGAGATCTTTTCTAAAGATCAAACTTGTGACAAGCTGGATAGAAGCGATGGGGCGATTCACTCGTGAATCAACCTTGGTCCAGAAATAAATTGACGAATACTTTTGGAAAAACCGTTCGATGTGCAAATCTTCTTTTCTCTCGCATCGAATGTGTATTCATATTTCAAACACAAAAGTATCTCGATTGAAAAATACTTTTGGAAAACCGTTTGATCGCAAATCTCTTCTTTTCTCTAGCATATCGAATGTGTATTCTTTTCAAATACAAAAGTATTTTTGATTGAAAATTGATCTTTCTTATAAAACCTTCGTCAGATTGCAAAACTCTTTCTTCTAAGCAATACGCGATTGTTTTCAAATCAATTTTCATCAATCGGTGAATCTCAATTCATTGGTTCACTCACTCCGTGTTGTCTTCTTTGAGACTTTCCGGTTTGATAACGGCTAGAGCAAATGCGAAACCTGTCAAGGAGATTCTTGAGAATCATACACGATCACGAGCGATGCTTGTCTTGATCAACGGGAACCCGTGGGCGTGTACCTCAATTCAACGAAAGTGGTCAAAGACACTTTTGTGTGTTTTATTGCTAATCGTTGATTGCGACTACATTTGGACGGTTGCGGTGATTAGAATTGAGAAGTCAATCCAAAGCCGCATGCTCACAAGATCCACACTTAATTGAAGATATCATGACTAGTGCATATCTACATAACACGGCTCGATATTTTTATACTATGCTTCGCTACGTGCAGTAAATATCTTGAACCAAAGAAAGCTTCCGCTACTCGATGGAAAGATGTCATGATCCGAAAGTGTGAGCATGTCGGTCCAAAAGTCACAACATCACATGAAGGCAACACAACTATGGATGATCCAGAGAGATTTGATGTGGCTGATGATCTCAAGAAAGCTCAAAGATCATCAAGATGTGGATCAGTTCAAAGACCTCCACTTAAAGTACAAAGCATTCGGACTTTGAGGTTGCACTACTTAAGCACAAAGATTGCGGAAGTGAAGAATTAAAGTCTACGAGCTCAAGGCCAAGATAAAATAGAATTCTAGGATTGAAATGTAAAACATGGGGTGACCTCCCTTGGGGAGATTGTTAGGAATTAGAAATTTCATAGTGAAGAGTCGGTCACCCCAAATATTATCTAGCATAAGTTAGCTCGTAGACATATCGTTAGTTACGTTATTTGTTAGTTTATTAGTTAGTTATTAGCGTAGTTTAGTTTAGTGCAACACCGTGGAGGAAGGACGGGTCTTTACCCACTGTATGCCTGATTCACAGCCCGTCAGGAGGGCGTATTATTTGTAACTATAAATACCCCTTCCATCCTTGGAAGGGGTGGTGCTTCTTGAATCTAACCTTTCACATTTTGTTTTATAACTCTCTTTCAAGAGCATCCTCTCAACTCTCTTGATCTCTCTAATGGCTTACTTGTTTAATCATCTACCTAGACCACCAGAATCATCAAACAACATAAATACACGATCCTACACCACCTAACTAGGATATAAAAAAATGACCCAACTAGGGTTTAGTCAGTCTTACTTGTTGCCTAAGCTATATTGTTTACCATATGATTTAATTTGGTAACATCAGGTTTGAAAATATAGTTTTAGCGTACTTTTAATACAGTTTGCACCTTTCCATAAATATCTAAAATCCCAAATCATACAAGGCTAAACAAAAGCTTGCAAAACAAAAAATATGGGTTTTATGTATTAGGGTTTTGCGATTAACTTAAATTAGATTTTCTTTCAGGTTTTGATCTCGGATACCTTGTATCCTCATAAAGTCGACAATTTTAGGGTTTAGAAAACCTAAAGATTAGAAATTTATGTGATCGAAACCTTAAACCCTAATTTGATTAATAGAACCCAGTTTTGTAATCATCATGACGACTTTAATTAGGGTTTTCGCGTTTGATCCCGGATACACAATATCCTTGTGATATCGACTCCCTTAAGAGTTAGAAAATCCTTTTGTATTTTGATTATGGATACAAACATGCAAACCCTAGTCAGATGACAAGAGTGATCAAACTCTAGTTGTCAACAAATCACATAAACCCTAAATCGCATAAATCGACCAAACAATTACATAACCAAATTCAAGATTTGGTTTTTATGATTGTAAAAGAAATTACTAAGAACCCTAGCTAGGTTAAGTATTATTAGGGTGGCTCTTATACCACTGTAGGGTTTTGGTGGTCACCTGCATGACGTACAAAACATGCACAACAAAAAATAAACACATAAATGCCATGCAGACCAAACCCTAATATCAAGATCTCCTAATCTGAGATATAACCTAAATCCAAATACGTATAAATGGTGTTTACATAATTACTTGTTCCTGCAGATGTAAGCTTCTGATTTGAACGGTTGTCTGCTGCGTGCATGGAATCGCCTTATTCTTCTTGATGCCATCTTGTGCGATCGACCCTTAGGGTTTTAGAGATCGATTACCACCTAAGTTGCATCAAGTATCCACCAATCTTGCACATGTAGAATTAGAGCTTGAACCTACGCAGTTCTGCGGGCACAAAATCGGGTAATTGACTAGAATTGAATGGGCCGACTTAAGGTTTAAAAACCCGAGTTCGACCGAACTAGGAAGAGAAGGGAGAGGAATCGTTTTTAGGGTTATGTGGATGAGTATGTCTTGTTTTAAGGGTGCCTTGGTATTTATAGGTTATCAAAGAGAATTCTAGAATAATTAAGCAACTCTCTAAACTTGTTTACCAAATAAACAAGCTTGACAAAAACACAAACACACCCTTTGGGTGGTTCCACCGAATTACCCAGGAGTTAGGTTTTTCAGTTTTGTCTTTTGTCATTAATTATCCCTTAATAGTTATCCCGGATAAATATTATACTTTGGGTAATTACCGTTTTATCCCTTAATGAAAATATAGCCATATTTTAATTTCCTATTTATTTTCATTTCATTTAGTAACTCGTTTCTTATTTCCACTTGCTTGTTCTATTTAGAATGCACCAAGTATGACCCTTGAGCATATATATGAAGGCAAGTGTGAAAGCCAGTGTGAAAGCCAACGTGTTGTTTGCACATAATCCTTGGAGGGTTGCTAGCATACTACTCCATTACATTTGTATTGTATTTATGTATATTCGGTCAAGCTCATGAGTCCATTAGTGACTTAGTGTTGTATTTATTCCGTAACAATCCATTCAATGCAAATAAATAAAATCACATTACACTTTTACATAAATGGAATATTGGTGCTTCCACCAACTTAAACTGTTTTTGTATCCATTTTGAAAACTTTTCCATTCTCATGATCATTTCTTTTTGAATGCCATTTTCATCTCATGTCTATAATAAGCGATCGGTTATCAATAATGTTGCTCGTTTGGTTCTTGCTTTGCGACGTATATTATTTGGCAAGAAATAAATCTTGACTTTTCAAGAATCGAGACTCGTATTATATCGCAAGTAAAGACATCATTGTTTATAATGTAAGGTGAAATTACTTATATTTCGTTTTAAAAGGCGCATAACGTAGTTCAAGCATTGGCAAATTGGAATATAAATGGTGGGTTCTACGGGAGCGTCACAACAATCGTAGTGTTTGCCAATACATAGGCATCGGTTTGTGATATATATTATTTTATGTCTATGCATGTTTTCGTTGTTCATGTATTCGGCATGTCGATACATGTAATTAGTGGTACACATAATAGTGCGGTTTCTTGTAATTGATGTGGTACTCGCCACTTCCATGTACTTAAACGTTTTATTGAGTAATATATTTACTGGGTAACATATCCAATAAAAATAAATAAATAAAATTCAAACCCAAGCATTGAAGATGTGTATTCATTAGTTCCGTGAAGCATTTTCGACTCTTATTTGAGCTAATTGCACTTTTTATACTTAAGAGTTATGCCATGAAAGATGATGAAGAATTTCTTGACTCGCTTAGTTGTGGATGCTTAATTTGGATAAAGCTGAAATCAAAAGTGTGATATCATTGGGGTTATCTCCCGAGCGAGGTTAAGACAATCAATGACAGAGCAATACCACTTGGTGGTTACGGATATCACTTGGAATCGTGTGATCACTTTCCAAAGTAAACTATTCGACCCTAATGCACGGGTATCACGAATATCTACTTGGGATAAGACCAAATGCGTTAGAGAATTAGGCACAATTCTATAACCCTTTCACTAGTAAGTGTTTACGTTTTACGTGTGTGTTTCATGCATGATCGGACCTCCTATTTATAGGTGGTTACTCTTGAGCTATTCAATGGAATTATGAGTATTAATCGGCCCATTAATAGCCTCATAATTATCCCCATTATAGCCGTTAGTGGTTACATGACCAATTAAGCGTGGTCATAAAGAAGTTATAGCGCCATTTAGCGGTACTTTCCATAAGCGATTACTTAGTGTAAGTCTGACCTGTCGATGGAAACACCGCTTATCGATACTTTCATAGCACTATCGGTGGATACACCACTTGATGGAAACAACGCCTATCGGTGGAAACATCGCTTATCGGTGGAAACCACAGCGATACTTTCCACAAGCGATGATTTTCACCAAGCGATACTTTCACGGTACTACCAATACAAACCACTATAAGAGTCGAGGTGTTCATGGACCTTATGGGTGTACACTCCGTACCTCTAACCCATTACAAGGTGTGAACTAATCCCACAAGTGCACTAAATTTTCCAACAATCCTCCCCAAATTTAGTTCACTTCCTTTGCATGAAAAATAAACATCAATCAAAACATGTGCATAAGCGAAAATGTCCAGAGGATTGAATTTCCATCTTAGTAAATTACACGTTCAAATATTCGAGAATCGGGGTGTTCTAAAATTGAACCCTTCAACCCATTTGAATACACGAAGATAAAATACACACAAGTTTTCAAACACTTAACGACTCCACGACACTATACAAGCCATGTGTCCATATCCAAATTCATAAATGTTGTAAAAGCTAAAAGTCCAAAGCTTCACAAGCGGCAAAACTTCAACATTTACATAGGTGGTTCCTCTTTAGTCATGCTCCCGCCAAGCACTTTTTCAAAGAAAATTAACCATTAAGAAGTAAAGACTTCATCCTCCTTTCGTGAGTTACGAGCACAACCTTGGGATGTAAATAAAACATGTGCTCCGATCCATCGAATGTTCGACTTTCCACATTGAACTCGGCTCCTAAGTTTCCTCGGGAGGAGTTGGGTGTCCTAACATTCGATGACTAAGTTGGACTTAAACCCATCCCTTTAGCAGACTTTATAACCAAGTCTCTAGCCGACCCTTCGTCAAGTGATCGGCTAAGTTCGCTGAGATCTCACAAACTCTATAGATACCACCCATTCATGATAAGCTCACGAATCATGCTATGCCCGACACCTAAGTGTCTAGACTTACCATTGTACATCGGCTATAAGCCTTAGCCAATGTAGTTGCACTATCACACGGATAGAAATAGGTGCTATAGGTTTAGGCCACAATGGAATTTCAAGAAGCAAGTTTTCAACCATTCGGCTTCTTTACCGGAATTGCTAGAGCCACAAATTCAGATTCCATTGTTGAACTGGTGATGCAAGTTTGCTTCTTGGATGCCCAAGAAATTGCACCTCCACCAAGTAGGAATACCCGACCACTGGTAGACGAATTGTCTTGATGTTCTTGATCCAACTTGCATCGGTGTAACCTTCCAACAGCGATGGGTAACGATATATGAGAGACTATAATCCATAGTTCTCTTCAAATACTTGATGCCCTTTGAACTCGCTTGCGTTGATGAGCACTAGGATTACTAGTATACACTCAATTTTCCCACCGCAAAACCAATATCGGGTCTTGTACAAGTCATGGCATACATCGGTGACCAATTACCCTAGAATACTCAAGTTGAGATCTGACCTTGCCATGATTAGGCATCGACTTCTCACAAGTATCCATAGGTGTACTCACGGAGTACAATCAAAATAATTGAATTTCCTCGACTTTCTCAATATAATGAGGCCGAGATAGAAATTCTATTACTTTCATGTTTAATCCTTATACCAAGGATAACATCGACCTCCCCATGTCTTTCATGGAGAACCTTGATGACAAAAATTCCTTTGTCAGTCAACTGATTTTGGTCGGTGCAAAGATCAACATGTCATCAACATATAGACAAATGATGACTCCTTTACGGATTCATCAAATTTGCTATATACACATTTGTCGACTTGGTTAAGAACATAACCACTAGACAAAACCACTTCATCAAACTTTTGATGCCATTGCTTAGGTGCTGCTTAAGTCCATAAAGAGACTTAATCGGTTTACACCTTGTTTTCATTACCATGCATGATGAAGCCACGAGGTTGGTTCATATAAACCTCCTCTTCCAATTCACCATTCAAGAAAGCTGTTTTCACATCCATCGATGAATAACCAGATTGTGAATAGATGCCATAGCAATCGCCAGTCTTATGGTAATCGATCACGAGCCACGGGGCATAAGTATCAAAATAGTCTATTCGACTTTTGTTTAAAGCCACGAATAACTAGTCTAGCCTTGAACTTTTCAATAGTTCAATCTACCTTCATTTTCCTTTTGAAAATCCATTTGCAACCCGAGGTTTGCAACACGGTGGTAGATCAACCAACACCCAGTGTTGTTCCCCATGATGGAATCCATCTCATCATTGATTGCTTCTTTCCGAAAGCAATATCCGGGACTTCATTGCTTCTTCAAATGTCTTGGGATCATCCTCAACAATGAAGCAATAAGAGTATTGATGCGAGACCTCATCCTGGTACCTTCAACTAAGTATAGTTGAAACTCGGGTCCAAATGACTTTGGAGTCCCGACCCTTTTGCTCTTCCCGAGCACGAGTTCGAGTTGTTGAACCACAACCTCATCGGGGACCACCGATGGTTCATCATCGAGGACCTCGATACACCAAAGTCATGAGTTCCATTAGGAATCCTCGACTTGGTCTAGGGGCCGATGAGAATCTATTCTCATCAAAATCGCATCCCTTGATTCAATTATTGAGTTAAGCGAAACATGTTCATTAGGTTCAATAACATAGAACCTAAAAGCCTTGGAATGCTCGGCATATCCAACAAAGATGCGGTCAATGCCTCTTTCACCCAAAGTCTTTGCTTTGGATCGTGGGAGTCTTACAATGACCCTACAACCCCAAACCTTGAGATAGTTCAGGTTGGGTTTCCTTTTAGTCCGAGTTCATAAGGGTAACCTTGTTCCTTTTGTTTGGAACCCTATTTAATAAATAGCAAGTCGTTAACATAGCTTCACCCCGAACCTCGACTCGATCTGAATAGGACAACATGGAATTAACCATCTCCTTGACACCTGTTTTTCCTTTCGAAATACCATTTCTTTGAGGAGTATAAAGGCGATCGTTTCATGGATTATTCCAACAGATGAAAGTCTTGAGTATCCATGTACTCACCTCCCTATCGATCCTTAATCTTTTGATCAAAGACCCAGTTGTAATTCAACTTCGCTTTTAAACACTTTGAATTTATCTAATGCTTCATCCTTGGTATGTAACAGATATACATAACAAAATCTAGAAGCATCATCAATAAATGTCACAAAGTACTTCTTATTCCCCAAAGAAGGAGTGGCATGCAAATCACACAGTCATCGTGAATAAGCTCAAGATCTTAGTCTCACGACTAACACCACGAAAGGGTTTCTTGGTTATCTTGGTCAACATGCAAGTTTTACACTTTTCGGTGTCCATGTCAAAAGCGAGGATTAAACCATCCCTAGACATATCTTGCATCCTTTTATAGTGAACATGACCAAGTCTTGCATGCCATAGGCTAGAATCGGTGTCGATGGTTGTCACAAAAGTGAAATAACAACATCGATGGTAATATTAAGCTGAACATTTGATTACATAAATAACCAAAACCAATAAAAACACCATGCTTAGAAAGCACAAATTTATCGATTCAATAACTTGTTTATATCCATGATTATTCAAAACACTACTTGAAACCAAGTTTTCCTTATATCGTGAACATGAATAACATTAAACAAAGTTACAATCTTTCCGAACTAAACCTAAGATCTACACAACCACGACCATGCACCAAGGTCATTGACTCATTTCCCATGTGAAGAATAGAACCATCATTCGGTGACTCATAAGTCTTGAACCGACTTCTATCTTTACACACATGAACTGTTGCACCGAGTCAACCCACCACGCAACATCATCATCCTGCACATAAAAGATTCGAGATACATATGTAACATAATAAATCGAAAAGACTTATTAAACATATTCGACCTTTCGGTGAGTTGGTGAACCACCACTCCACGAACCATTAGTGCCCGATCCATTGGCTTTACCACCAACTTTAACACCCTTACGGTCCCTTTTAATGTGACCGGTCTTGCCACATTTCCAACAAGTAGGTGTTGCCTTCTTGTTAGGATCCGCCTTGTGTTATCATGAAATTTGCGTTTGCCTTTGTTGTCATTGTACCGTGGAGTTGTTATGCTCCACCATATTGACAACAGATGGTCCAAAGAAGATTGCTACTCTTTGGCTTGTCATTATCCCGCACCTTGAGAGATTCCTCAATGTGCGGATGGCTATGCCTAACTCAACAAGAGTTAACTCCTCCTTCATATGTTTCAAGGTATGCTTGAAATCTTTCCATGAAGAAGGAAGTTTATCAATAACACAAGAGACTTGAATAGCCTCATCCATGTGCATATTGTGTTGTGTAAACCTTCCAAGTATTCCAAGAAGTTCATTGTATTGTTCCATAACCGTCTTGAATCGGTCATTTTGTAATTTGTGAAATTACTAACAAGGAACTTCTTACTTGATGCATCCTCGACCATATATTTGGCATCCAAGGAATCCACAGTTCTTTGGAAGATTCAAAGTTCGATAAATATCAAGCAGAATCGGACATACCATTGAGAATAAGACCTCTGCATATGTAGTCATCATTCTCCCACTTGCTCCTCCTCCGATCGATCCACGTAGCATCATCACCATCATCGAGAATTGGAGTAGTCGGCACATACACCACACTCATGCTTGTGACAAGAAGTGCATCTTCTTCGCCACCTCCTAAAGTCCACCCTTCAAACTTGTCCAACAGCAAAGTTTGAAGCCATGTGTTCATTGCGGTTGCCATTGATTATCACAAAATAGTTTACTTTGATTGTTGGGGTTATCTCCCGAGCGAGGTTAAGACAATCAATGATGGTAGCAATACCACTTGGTGGTTACGGATATCACTTGGAATCGTGTGATCACTTTCCAAAGTAAACTATTCGACCCTAATGCACGGGTATCACGAATATCTACTTGGGATAAGACCAAATGCGCTAGAGAATTAGGCACAATTCTATAACCCTTTCACTAGTAAGTGTTTACGTTTTACGTGTGTGTTTCATGCATGATCGACCTCCTATTTATAGGTGGTTACTCTTGAGCTATTCCAATGGAATTATGAGTATTAATCGCCCATTAATAGCCTCATAATTATCCCCATTATAGCCAGTTAGTGGTTACATGACCAATTAAGCGTGGTCATAAAGAAGTTGTAGCGCCATTTAGCGATCTTTCCATAAGCGATTACTTAGTGTAAGTCTGACCTATCGGTGGAAACAACGCTTATCAAGATTTCATAGCACTATCGGTGGATACACCACTTCGATGGAAACATCGCCTATCGGTGGAAACATCGCTTGTCGATGGAAACCACAAGCGATACTTTCCACAAGCAAGATTTTCACCAAGCGGTACTTTCACCAAGACTACCAATACAAACCACTATAAGAGTCGGGTGTTCATGGACCTTATGGGTGTACACTGCACCTCCTAACCCATTACAAGGTGTGAACTAATCCCACAAGTGCACTAAATTTTCCAACAATATCTTTAGTGACATGAGAGACACAGGAATCCTAATGTTTATGAACTATATATGTTTTTTATACCAATCAATTTCATGGCACTGTTCCGCCCATTCGGCCGGACGATGAAACATGTAAATAATATGAGTGTACTTTTGAAGCGAAAATTAGTAGTATTTCCCTTAGCTTTTGAGCTTTTGGTGTAACAACATAATTAAGCATCATTATTCTAACACAAGGATGTCAGATAAGCACATACCAATCTACGACATTCATAACAGCAATATTTATTATATTAGAAATCGTAATAACATTCAATACATATTATTAAGCCTTTGATACTGAATTACTTAGTGGATGGAGGGTATGCATGGATTTTTGTTGGACAGTGAAAGTGGCATCTACACGTGAATGGATCTTTGCATTCTCCATAAGAAGCAATTCCATATGTATGTTCGCATAAATGCATGCATTGATATTTCGTACAGAATGGTAGAGCATTAGTGTTCTCACATTCTCCTTGTGATACGACCAATTCCATACCTGCAAATATATTTTTTATTTTATTTTATGATATTATAATTTACAAATGTTGAATCAAGAATAAATGAATTGAAAGTTACCTGTGACCATAAGAAACAAGAGAAACGTTGTGTAAATAGAAGAACGCATCATGTTGGTTTGAGTTTTGTTTTCAAATGGTAAACTATGAGATGAACTCTTGTTTATATAGGAGATGAGATCAAAATTGATGTACCATTACTTATTGTTGCATTTATTAAATTAACCATAATATATTAGGAAAAAAGTTCAAATTAAAATCATAGTACTAGTAGTAAGTTTTTATTATTTGTGGTATGCCGAAGCATTTACACCAACTCCTATATATGCACCGAAGATATATTTTTTAAGAAACCATTTAAATAAAAGACACCAAAATGGTTTAAACGTTTGTGTGTCCAATTTGCTAATGACACTTTTGGTGTAAAACCAAATTTTCAAACTTTCATAAGACTCCATATTTATAGCATTGTTTAGAAATAACGATTTTTTTTTGTGTGTACGTTATGTATTTAGCTATCTTATAAGTAATTTGTTTTAGTAAATTACAACGTAATATAGGGTTTAATCGAAATTTTATCGTTCATTGTTCGATGATCAGGTTCTCGTTCGTGTCACTATAGGGTTTAAGAGCAGCCCCATCCTTAACGCACCAACGGCGTTAAAGCCGAAACTAACGCCCGTTAGTGGCGTTGAACGTTGGAAATGTGGCGTTAAAACGGCGTTAAAGGTTGGGCGTTGCTCCACTAACGCCCGTTAGTGGGTTTAAAAAAAAAAAATCAAAAATTTTCAATTCTAGTCCCTTAAGCGACTAGTATCCGTTAGGTTTCAAAAAATTTCAAAAAGTTTCAAAATTAGTCCCTAACGGCTAGTTTTACAAAAAAAAAAAAAAAAAAAAAAAATCATTTTTTACCACTATAAATACCAACTAAACTATATTTCTCTCACACTTTATATACTTCCTCTCACACTTTCATAATTCAAAAATCAAATTAGTTCACAATGGATCCAAATCAGTGGTGATATTCCTCTGCTTTGGTCGACGTTGATGACCAAGAGGACTTCAATTTATGGCGTCCACGTCGAGTATCACCTTCGGTTGGAACAACAAGAAGGTATTGAATCTCAACATCCTACTGCTCGTGCCCATATATCGTGAACGTGAGCTTGCGAGAGAACGTTTGCAACGATTATTTCGTACAAGGTTGTAAGTATTCAAACCGAATTTTCGTAGAAGATTTCGTATGAGCGAAACTATTCACGCAAATAGTTGAAGGTATTGAATCTTATACTTCGATAATATTCCGATCATTTTAATTACTTTAGGCAAACACCGATGCTTGTGGTCGAATGAGTATAAGTGCTCTAATGAAATGTCGTCGCCATACGCCAATTGGCGTCGGCGCCTCACCCGATGCATTTGATGAATACTTGCAAATGGGTGCGAGTACTTCACGCTTATGTCTTGATAATTTTAACAAATGTATTATTGATTTGTTTATGCCGAGTATTTAAGAAAACCAACATGGGCGTACATTCAAAAATTTATCAACAACATGAAGAAAAACATGGTTTTCGGGAATGCTTGGTAGCATTATTTGTATGCATCGGAATGAAAAAATTGTCCGATGGCTTGGCAAGGGCATTTTGCTAGGGGTGATAAAAATACCCAACAATTATGCTTGAAGTCATTGCTTCTCAAGATTTATGGATCCGGCATGCATTTTTGGGATGGCGGGGCAAATAACGATATTAATGTTTTAGATAACTCTCCGTTATTCGACGACCTTCTTGCTGATAATGCCCCAAGAGCACCTTATATGGTCAACGGAACTAGGTATGAACAGGGGTATTACTTGGCTGATGGAATTTATCCACAGTGGGCAACTTTCGTCAAATCCTTCACGGCAACAACTGATGAAAAACATACGTACTTTAAAAGGAGACAAGAAAGTGCCCGAAAGGATATTGAACGTGCTTTTGGTGTTCTTCAAGGCCGTTGGGGTATACTACAACAACCGGCACGTCAATGGGATATTGCCACGATACGTAGAATCATGTATTGTTGCATTATTTTGCATAACATGATTATAAAAGATCAAAAATTTGCATTACATGACTATAATGAACTGTGGGTGGATCCATCAGCAAATTTGAGGCAACGAAGATAAGTCGAAAGATGTGATACTCACAGTCGTAAGGCAAAAGAAATACACGACCGACAAACGCATACCCAACTCCAACAGGACCTTATGGAGCATGTTTGGCTGAAAAATCTTGAACGACATGGACAACAACAAGAGAACGACGATGATGAATAAGCATTTGCTATGTTTTGTTTTTTTTTCGTTGTCATTTCCTTTATGTAGTAACGTTTAATTTGCGGTGTGTTTTTTTAATTTCGATGTATTTTTTTATTTCGCTGTAATTTTTTTTTTAATCTCGTATTGTAATATGTTTTCAATTTTAATGAAATGTTTGTTTTGGTTTAATAAATGAAGTGTTTGTTTTAGTTTAGGGGTTGAAATTGAAAATATGAAATGTTATTGGTGTTATTGATGTTATTGGGATGTTATGGTTGTGGGTGTTTTTGGGGATGTTAATGTTAACTGTTAAAGCTGATGTGGCGCTGACGTGGACGGTATTATTGGTGTTATGGTGTTATGAATGTGAATGCTCTAATGGAGTACTTTGCCAAGAGATAATATTCATTTCAACGTCTAAAGTCATTGGTTTACGTATGACTAATTAGGTTTAATCTCTATTAATCTTTTTGATACGTTACTATTTATAATACTCGTGTACGTATGGAATTTTGACAAATAAACTAGTTATTATCTTTTACTTTTGTAATTTTCGGTTAATATTTTCTATTAGATAGACGTTTTGTTATCAAAACTTCAAAAGATAACTATATGAAAATTTTATATGACAACATTTTTGTCACGAACGAGGTTTTGGCATAAGTTACACGAAGTCACTAATGGGGTTTGGACATAAGTCACAAAATAGGTTTTGACATAAATTTAAACTAGTCGGTTACTCGCGCGTTGCAGCGGTAGGTATCCGTATAACTAATTTTTTCAGAGAGCAAATATTTCCGGTTAAAATTTATTATAACGATAGTTTTGTTGATGTTAACATAAAATACGTTGATTGTTGCAAAAATAACATGACCGAACATGCAATCATCATCTAAAGGTACTTTACGTCACTCGTAATTGATACAATGCAATATGTTGTTATAGAATGATTCCTAGTTACCATCTCGAATTTAACATGATCATTTCTTACAATATTAGCAAATTACTATTCATCATTACCAAATGTTTTTATCACTTCTAAGAGGGCACTGTTAGGGGAACAATGGCGTGGCATTGAGTTTCTTTTTTACCAACGGCGCCATATTGCACCACAGAGGCGCCATTCGTTCCTTCGTCGGTCCACCCATGGTCGTTGTTCGCAATTTTCATTTTTTTTTGAGTAAGTGGGGTATTATTTGTAATGTGGTATGTGATTCACATGCACCAATAACAGTTATTTGATGTTATTGCTAGGGAGAGTGTTTTAGTTATGGGTTGGGATTGTCTCAAGTTGTTTTTACAACTTGAGTCAAGTTAGGAGGATGTGAGCCATTGGATCAAATCCAATGGCTCACATATGTCCAACTTTACTCAAGTTGTAAAAACAACTTGAGAAATCCAATGGCTCACATCCTCCTAACTTGACTCAAGTTGTAAAAACAACTTGAGACAATCCCAACCCTTTAGTTATTGGGGTGTTATTGATAGGATGATAATATGTGTTGAGGTGTCGTACCAATAACAGTTATTGGGTACTTTCTGCATCTAGCTCTTTAAGACTGGAGGGAGTGGAGTAGTTTTTGAGAGTGAGTGAGTGACTCCCGAGTGAGTACCACTCCCCATGTCAAAGTCACTTGTGAGTGGGCAAAAAAAGATAATCGTATGGTGCGTAACTCACCAAGCAGAGAAACACAATTTTGTGGGCCCAATTTGAAAAACTATTTGTTATTTTATATTATGAGTGTGTGTGGGGTATTTAATGGAGTATATTTCTATAAAGGTGAGTGGGTGTCACCACTACCCTTGTATGGTGAGTGTGAGTGAGTGAAAAGATAAAATTGATGTGGTGTTTAAATGACGGTGAATGAGTTGCTACCACTCCCTCGGGTCTAAGTGATCATTTTTGTACTTTCAACTAACATTTAAGTGATTAATGAGTTAATATCTAAGTGATCATTTTTATACTTTCAAATAACATTTAAGTGATTAATGAGTTTGTATGATTGCGTTGTATTCCTTCTAGTTTGGCTTTAATATAATTCTTTCTACCTTTTTCTAACAAAATTGGGTTTGTAAATTGTAACTGTACTTTTTAATTATGATTGTAAAACATCATTTTTTATTAAGCGTATTAAATGGATATTATTTATTTTAAAGATCATAAAAACATGAAGATTGATGGATCAAATTCCTAGCCACTTATCTATGTCTATGCTACTTATAAAGCATTTAAACACTTCCCTCCTATTTAATTTTTAAGATTTCCTAAAATAGATTTTAAGCAAATACAAGTCAAAAAAACATAATTTACAAATATGTAAAGCACAAATCAAACTAAAAAAACACTATTTCTTACATACAATTAATACATAATTTAAAACACCCCATCACCAATATATACAACTACCTAAGCACAATGTACAAAACTATACTACTCATCCGATATAATTAATACACTATTAAAAACACTCATTCACAAAAAAAAATACAACTCTTTAACCATTATGTACAATATAATTAAGCTTCCAAAACAAAAATTCGGATATGCCAAATTGCTTTCCGGTGATGTATGGAATTTGATGTTAAAAGGTATAATTTTTAAGTGGTTAACACTTTGATGAAATGATTGAAAATTAAAAGGCATAAAGTTCCTACTACTTGAGTTCAAGATGAACGAGGAAGAACAATTCATCAATGAAAATTGCATAGGTTTGAACACACAGATAAAAATCCTTTTCAACAGAAAAAAATGAACTCACACAAGACTCGACTCGAAACAAAATGAAAGATAACCTAGATCTCAGTTTATCTCTTTTTGTAATCAAAGATTCGTCCTAAGACAAAATCAAAAGAGATTAATCTTCATAGATCTATTTAGAAGCACACACTTCTCTTTAAATATCTGAATCTTTTAAGAAAGAACAAAACAACCTTTGTTTCATTCTTGCTTCTTGTTCGGTTAAAAGAAAACAAAAATGAAAATAATACACCTACCCAAGCCTTATCAAAAGATCTTGAAACCGAGAGTGGGTAGTCCTTGTAAGCTTGGAGTAAACTAAAGAAGACAAGAAGGTCTTTGGTTAGGTTCTTAGCAGCAGAAAACCAAAAAGGGGTGTTTGCTTGATGTTTGGGTTGTAATAAAAAGGCACAAGGAGACGATTGTTGTTGTGTTTCTGGTTGTGTATGGAGAATGAATAGAATAAGGAAGATGTATTTGGTAGCTGCTAATGAAGAGGCGAGTGTGGGTGATAGCAGAGAAGTTAGGGATACATATGAGATAAATTTTAGGTTGTGACAAAAGATGGCTTGGAGTGAAATTGGGTCTTAGTTAACCTGAAAATTGCCATAAAATTATGTTACATTTGAGCTTTAAAATGACAAAGTGACCAATCTTTTTTTGGGTTATCTTTTTTTAACGAGATTGGGATTAATCATTATCAGGATTCATTTAACCAGCAATATCAAATCCATGTCTATCCTAATCCCTTCACCACCTCACGTCAACAACTAACAACTACAAAAAACTCACCTCATCCTCAACACAACCAAAATTCGACTCGAAATTTAGTCACGGGGTACCCGCCGCCGCATTGCGTGGTGTACCCTGATAATTACATATAAAGAGAAAACACACTTGCTTAAAACTTAAAAAATGAGTAATGTTGTAAGACTAAAATACCGCTACTTATAAAAGACAATCATCAATTAAAATGAACATAAGTATCATCATTTGATATATCACGTGTAATATAACACTAACTTGTAGAGTCAAAGACAGAACAACTGTAGTAAAATGAACATAAGTATTATTTTTCGGTGCAAAAAACGATGAATCTTCTAAAGTTGTATACAAATACTTATGCCCATTTTACGACAACATGTTGAGTGTTCGAACTTATAGGTTCGTGTTATATCCCATGTGATATATCAAACGAGTTTGAATATCGTTTTTTTGTATTATTACCAACTTATATGAATAAACATATTGATTTAAGGTTCAAATATTATGTGTGATATATGTTGGAAAATTTAGTGCACTTGTGGGATTAGTTCACACCTGGTTTTGGGTTAGGAGGTACGGAGTGTACACCCATGAGGTCCCCGAACACCACGACTCGACTCAATAGTGGTTTGTCTTGCTCTTGTATTGGTTACTATCGCTAATGTAGTAACGATGGTTCCTACCGGTAGTGTTATGGTTTCTGCTGCTAGTGTAATGGTTCCTGCTGATGGTTCCTGTTGGTAGTGTATGGTTCATGCTGCTAGTGTAATGGTTTCTACTGGTAGTGTTGCAGTAATTATTTTGTAACAACTTTGAATCATTCAATTGGTTGTTATGATTGCTTTATGACCACGTTTAATTGGTCATGTAACCACTATTTCTATGACTATGGAGGCTTATTATAGGTGATTAATTGGCCGTTAATCACACATAATGTCCATTGATTAGTGTTGAGTGATCTCTACTATAAATAGAGATGGTCATCTTCAGCTTGAAGATATACTGGAGAAACATACTAATATCAAGAGAAACAAACAAAAAGCTAAACACTTATAAGCGCAAGGGTTATTGAATTGTGCCTAATTATATAACCAACATTTGGTCTTATCCCAAGTAGATATTCGTGTAACCCAGGCATAAGGGTCGAATAGTTTACTTTGGAAAGTGATTACACGATTCCAAGTGATATCCGGTAACCACCTAGTGGTATTTGCAATTGCTACTGATTGTCTTAACCCTATTCTGGAAGATAACCGCCAACAATCAAAGTAAACTATTTGTGATAATCAATGGCTGCTGTTGCGATGAAACACATGGCTTCGAACTTTGCCAAGCTGGACAAGTTTGAAGGGGTGGACTTTAGGAGGTGGAAGAAGAAGATGCACTTCTTGCTTTCCAGCATGAGTGTGGTGTATGTGCTAACCACTCCTATTCCTGATGATGGGGATGATGCTACTGTAGAGCATATCAGGAGGAGGAGCAAATGGGAGAATGATGACTACATTTGCAGAGGTCTAATCCTTAATGGTATGTCTGATTCTCTATTTGACATTTATCGGAACTTTGAATCTTCCAAAGAACTGTGGGATTCCTTGGATGCCAAATATATGGCTCGGGATGCATCAAGTAAGAAGTTTCTTGTAAGTAATTGATGAGTGTCTAAATACTCATCATTTTGTACAATATAAACGCAAAATCATCTCGAAAACACTCGAAACACATCAAAATGATCAAAATATCACAAATCGGTGTTTTATGTGTTTTAAATGCAAAAATATCAAAATCGGATGAAAACGTATCAAATTTGTAAAATTGGCGCTTTAGTCCCCAAGTTTCAAAGTTGTCAAAAAGCAGGTCCACGAGCACAAAATTTCAAAGAAAAGTCACCAAAGGTCCTTTTAAAAATCAAAAGTTGTCAAATTTAGTCCTTTGGTGAAAAATATAAAAAGTTTGAGAAAATTGCAAGTTTAGTCCTTCAACTTTGAAAATTGGCAGAAATGGCCCCTGGAAAATTGCAAAGTGGCAATTTTGGTCCTTATACTTTTTGAGAATGTCACTTTTAGTCCTTGGAAGAAACTTTGCAAGCTTGGCAGTTTAAGTCCCTGTATTTTCAGAAATTGCAACCTAGGTCCTTGCCATATAAGCCTTTATTAAACCTTGGACCCTATCATAATTTCATTTGGACCCTATCAAATCCCTTGGACCCTTTATTTTGACCCTTCCCCTTTTGATATTATATCTGGTCAAAATCCAGTCAACACCCTTTTGCCGCCAAAGTCGTCCCCTCCACTTGCTAGCCTGAAATCACTCAACCAAACCCATTTCTCCATCCCCCCAGATCACTCCTTGTCCCCCCCACCTCTTCACAACTCCAAGAAACATTAAATGCAGTCTCTAACCTTCCACTCAACCTCAACTGTTCAAATCCCTTATTCCCGCCAAAATTGACAAAATGGTCGAATCCCACAAAAGTTATCCAGAGGCATGGGAATCAAGTGGGAATCACTCTAAAGGACCCGTGGAAAGCTTTTGGGTATAAAAGAAAGAAGCAAGAAGAGGAATGAAGTAGTAGGAGTTTTAGTTTTAAATTACTTTTATGTCGTTTTTCTTATTTATGTTTTAATTTAACTCAAAAGTTGTAATAATTTGTTCCTAAGTCTTAAACTCTGGTTACATTTTCAGTTTGATCAAGTTTTAGTCATTAATCTCAAGTTTCATTTAATTTCATGTTTGTATGGTTACTGTTAAAAATTCAAGTTTCAATTTCATAAAAACAAGCTTCATATAGCTTGTTAATCAGTCTCAATAAGCTTATATAAGCCTTTCATAACTTTTTGAAAGCTTAAAACCCAGTTTCAAACAACTTTGTCTTCTGGTCAACAAAAGTCAACTTTGGGCTCAAATTGGATTGGAAGCGACAATGGGTGTTGCGAGGTTTATTTGGAGTGGAATAGATTGGGTTAGGTTAGTCTTTGTTACGGTTACGCCTCGCATAAGTCGGACACGATGGTTAGTGGATTTCTCGGTTTTCATTTTAAGTCAAATTGCATTTTATGCTTATCTTGTATTTATGGTTTAGAATGGTTTGTATCATTCATTCAGTGTTAATTCTAGCTAGAAAACTCAGTTGGATCAATGATATAGGATAAATCAGTAGCTAGCCTAGTGTAATTTACACATCAGTTGGATTTAAAGAGTGTTTGGAAGTGCTGCACTTTCTGTATTAGGGACCTCATCAGTGGTTACCAATTGTTGTTTCAAGTTTGATATGTCCTAATTGACTCATTTGAGTCAGTTTCTTGTGTCTGCAAGCTCTTAAGTCAAAATCCTTTATATTTGTCTTCATCGGTCACTGTTGAGTCATTTCATATCTAAAACTCATTTTGTGTTTAAATATCTTAGATATAGCTTGTTTCGGTTGTATTTCATCACATTAAATCTATATCGGTCATTAAATCAAGATTAAAGCTCAACAAAGTCAACTTTTAAGTTTTGATAAAAGTCAAAACTTTGAAAACTCGGTTTTGGGTCAAAAGGATGAATTTTCACAAGCTCATTTCTGAGCCATTTTCGATAAAACTTATGGTTCTAAAATCTTAAGTGGTCTTGTTTCTTAGTAGCAATTTTCCGATTTTTCTCAATTTTTAGAAGCTTCAAAGAAGCTTATCAATATGAGGTCAAATGCCATGCGAGGTAATTGCATCATGCAGGGGCTTTTGACTTTTTGCGACTCTTGCATTGAGCTCATTTGAGCTTGTTTAAGTTTGAGCTTTGGGAATTAGATAGCCAACCAGGTCCACTCTAAGTTCCTTCTTTGGTTTCCTTGTCTCCAGCTTATTTTAGTGCTTATTTCTTGGCTTGAAGAGGGTACCCCTTTCACTGTTTTAGCTTAAAATCTCATATACTCAAATCTGTACTAGCTTATATTCAGTAGCTGTAGCTTGTTGATTCTTGTTCCATCTCAGTTCTTTTAGCTTATTAGAGCTTCATTATCAGTTTGGTAGCTTTTGGACCTCATTTGCTTATTGGAAGTGCTTATTTTTAAGCTCATTCCACATCAGTTTCAAATCCTTCCACACAAGCCCATGTTTTTCCATTTTTCCTAGCTTCCTAGTATTATTTTAGAGTTTTCTTGAATTTTCAGATTTTCCAAGCTTGTTTTCTATTTTTCTTAATTTAAATTAGTTTTAATCCTTTTAAATAGCTTTTAATACAAATAAATTAGAAAAAGCTTAAAAAATATGTTTTATATTTTCTTAGGTTAAGATAAATATAAAAGTAATAAAAAGTATTTTTCCATAATTTTCTTGGTTAAAATAGTATTTTCTAGCATTTTAATTAGTTTTAAATAGTTTTAAATTAATAATAAATACATAAAAGTCTAAAAATATATTTTCAGTTTTAAAATAAGTTTTATCATATTTTAGATTTTTCCAAGTTATAATTTCATTTTCTAGGTTAATTTTGTATTTTTTGTATTTTGGTACAATTTAAATACTTAATAAATAGTTTTAATTAATAATAATTAGATAATTAGTTGTAAAAATAATTTTCCTTTTCTAATAATTTTCTTATATAATTAGGATTGTAAAAATGTATTTTCTATATTCATAGGTATTTTCCTTCGTTAGTTTCACGTTTTATTTTGTACGTTCACGTAGTTTTTAATTTAAACGTACGTTTTTGTTTTAAACGTTCATCACTTTAAATATAGTGATAGCGTTTATTTAATATCTTTTATCTTTTTAATCTTCTTAATTTGTATTTAAGTCGCTGTTATTTATTAACTTTTTCAGTAGTGTAATTATTCAATCCTAATCCTTTCGGATCATTATCCTTAGTGATCCTTCTATCATCTGAATTAGTGTTATACACACCATTGAGTCTCCGTGGGACATAACGACCCGGGAATTCAATCTATTCTCCAGGACTTCATTGCATTTTTGTTTAAGTCGTTTTAAGTCTGTTTGACTTGACGGTTTTGCAGATCAAAATTTAAGCGCCGATTCTTGGAGGCTTTAGCGTGTGTTTAGCCTTTTCGGACCCATTCTTGCACATATCCCACCATTTGTAAAAAGTTTTTTGTAAAGTTTTCAAAAATCCAAAAAGTTCATTAACACTTTTCCTAAAGTGTTAAAAACGCCAAAAATATTTTCACTCTTTGTTTTTATAGCATATTTTTCAAAAATCCAAAAATATCCATCCTTTATCCTCCAATCTGTTTAATTCTACATTTCTCTATCCTCAAACCTGTTTAATTCTCCATTTTCTTACCCTCTAATCTGTTTAATTCTTCATCTCTTATCCTCTTATCTGTTTAATTCTTTATGTCATGGTATTTGACATGTTCCTGGTGTGGAGGTCCATTTAACGGTGGAAATTGTCGGCGATGTACCAATGTGGGTTTCGGAGACAAGTTTGTCGGTAATCCGATCCCATTTCAAATGATACACCGATTTTTCCTACCTACCTCCACACCCATTACGAATCCTACTCATGCGAGTTTTGTGGAATGATTCTCATTACGGTTTTGATTGTCCACCACGGGTTCCGCTTGTCTATGAGCCGGAACCATGTTACAATCGAACTTTGGTGAAAGTTATTTTCCCGTTATCTCATTGTGAGAATGCGGGGTCCTCATGCGACTTTTGAATGTCAACCGATGAATCAAAATTTTCAAAATTCCAATTCTCCGGTTTTGACAATTTCCAACCCCATGATATCCCATCATCATCGGACTTCGAGCCTTCACAACATCTCAATGATTACGAGGAGTGTTATCTTCCTCAAAGTTCAAGAAATACGCGTTCGAAAGAAACTACAAATGAAAAGAATGGTGTGTAAGCTTGAAGATGAATATAAGAATCGGATATGATGGCGATGATGATGAGGATTCTATTCAAGTAAAGTAATATTATGAGAGCTTGTCAATCGAAATCACACGAAGCTTCCATTGACTCTCTCATAATGGGGACGAGCCTTCTAGCACTATTCCGAAATGGAATCGTCTAGTGTTGAGAGCCTTGTTCCAAACCCAGTGAGTCAGAGGTTATCTCCGGTAATATGTGTGATGAGCCTCTTGATGATAATTCTTCTCCTCCTCTTGACATTCCATATGATCATGTCGAGATGTTCTCCGATTCGATAACGATTGTACTTGGTTTGGCGATTCTTTATCCTATGGAGACATCGATTATGTCGAGGAGCTACCTTCCGAGCTAGTTAGCTTAGAGTGAGAGATTCGATGATCCGAAATTGAGGACGAGATACTTCGTGAACAATTGTTCAATATAAATCTCCTCGTTTCTAAGATCGAATCATTACGTGCTAAGTCGGCTTCATCTCCTATCCCGTTGTGGATAGTGACTCTACATTGGACAAGCCCGAGCTTGAGGCTTTTTCCAATGATTTCCTTCATGAAGAGTTCTCCGGTGAACTCTCTCATGACATATCTCCTCCGGAATATGATCATTTCCATTTTGATCTTGAGGATGATATTGGCTCGGAGGAAGGTGTACTCTATCATAAGAGTTTGCTTATTGATGATACTACCTTCACCCTTCCTCCCGACATGTCTACATTTGAGGATGAAGAATGGATCTTGATTGTTATCAACATCTTTCTTCCATTCCTCACTTATGATGTGACTTCCTCTCTTCTTCACTCCTTCGGGAGTGAGGACACTATCTTGACCCGGCATTTTCATTTATCATTTGTGAGCCGGGTCTATCTTTCTCTCTGTATATCTCATCGGTGTGGAACTTTCACGTGCTTCAAATGTTTATCCAAACATCTTGAATGAAAGTCCGATGGAGATTGTTTCTTCCACTTTGCTTCCCCATGAACCAATGAATGCGGGTCGAGTCAAGCTAGCGACTCGAAATCAAAAACAAGAAGACACACCATATGGGTTTTCACCCATATTTCGACTTCTCACCCTTTCTACCACCTAAGTGTGGGGTGATGCCCACATGTTATATATAAGTTTTATATAAAAAAAAAAAAAAAAAAAAAAAAAAACTTCTAAATAATGG
This sequence comes from Chrysanthemum lavandulifolium, assembly GCA_022545495.1. Taxonomy (NCBI): domain Eukaryota; kingdom Viridiplantae; phylum Streptophyta; class Magnoliopsida; order Asterales; family Asteraceae; genus Chrysanthemum; species Chrysanthemum lavandulifolium. Next base: position 219,099,287 of record CM040242.1, read on the forward strand.
CGTAATATTTCCTTTTACGTTCTTTGTTTCGGCATAACCGCGGTACTTTGAATATTGAGGGCAATATTCATTTCTAAGTGTGGGGAATTCTCACGAATTTTATCATATAATTATACCAATTCCCGTTTTGGCCAAAATTTTTTTTGGAGTAAGTGTTCTACACTTACTCATCTTGTTATCGATCCGCCATGTTTGATAAACTAAAGGATTGGCTAATCCAGAGCAAACGGCTCTTGGTAAAGATATATCAAATCGTTTATATGGCTTGCAATTTGCCCAAAATTGTATGGTTCTCATTCACCATATCCTAAAAAGTGAAGAGTTGGCTAGCCTGCAAGATTATGGCTTGTGGTAAAGGCGATGGAAAATCCATAATTGGTAATCACTCACCAAAGATAATATTGATAATTTATCTAAGAGTTGGCTAGTCCGGAAGGTACGGCTTCCGGTAAAGACTAATCAAATCCGTTTACGGTGGTGGTTTGCTCAAAATCACATGGTTATCGATGTACCATGGTTCTTACTTGAACTGAAACATTTGGCTACTCCGAGTAATGGCTTTTGGTAAAGAGTTTCAAATCCATTATGTTTTCTCAAATCATTGCGGGGACTAGCAATATCTTAGTGTGGGGATTGATGAGTGTCTAAATACTCATCATTTTGTACAATATAAAGCGCAAAATCATCTCGAAACACTCGAAACACATCAAAATGATCAAAATATCACAAATCGTTGTTTTATGTGTTTTAAATGCAAAAATATCAAAATCGGATGAAAACGTATCAAATTTGTAAAATTGGCGCTTTAGTCCCCAAGTTTCAAAAGTTGTCAAAAAGCAGGTCCACGAGCACAAAATTTCAAAAGAAAAGTCACCAAAGGTCCTTTTAAAAATCAAAAGTTGTCAAATTTAGTCCTTTGGTGAAAAATATAAAAGTTTGAGAAAATTGCAAGTTTAGTCCTTGACTTTGAAAATTGGCGAAATGGCCCTGAAAATTGCAAAGTGGCAATTTTGGTCCTTATACTTTTGAGAATGTCACTTTAGTCCTTGGAAGAAACTTTGCAAGCTTGGCGCTTTAAGTCCTCAGATTTTGAAATTGCAACCTAGGTCCTTGCCATATAAGCCTTTATTAAACCTTGGACCCTATCATAATTTCATTTGGACCCTATCAAATCCCTTGGACCCTTTATTTTGACCCTTCCCCTTTTGATATTATATCTGGTCAAAATCCAGTCAACACCCTTTTGCCGCCAAAGTCGTCCCCTCCACTTGCTAGCCTGAAATCACTCAACCAAACCCATTTCTCCATCCCCCCAGCTCACTCCTTGTCCCCCCACCTCTTCACAACTCCAAGAAACATTAAATGCAGTCTCTAACCTTCCACTCAACCTCAACTGTTCAAATCCCTTATTCCCGCCAAAATTGACAAAATGGTCGAATCCCACAAAAGTTATCCAGAGGCATGGGAATCAAGTGGGAATCACTCTAAAGGACACGTGGAAAGCTTTTGGGTATAAAAGAAAGAAGCAAGAAGAGGAATGAAGTAGTAGGAGTTTTAGTTTTAAATTACTTTTATGTCGTTTTTCTTAGTTATGTTTTAATTTAACTCAAAAGTTGTAATAATTTGTTCCTAAGTCTTAAACTCTGGTTACATTTTCAGTTTGATCAAGTTTTAGTCATTAATCTCAAGTTTCATTTAATTTCATGTTTGTATGGTTCTTGTTAAAAATTCAAGTTTCAATTTCATAAAACAAGCTTCATATAGCTTGTTAATCGATCTCAATAAGCTTATATAAGCCTTCATAACTTTTTGAAAGCTTAAAACCCGATTTCAAACAACTTTGTCTTCGGTCAACAAAAGTCAACTTTGGGCTCAAATTGGATTGGAAGTCGACAATGGGTGTTGCGAGGTTTATTTGGAGTGGAATAGATTAGGTTAGGTTAGTCTTTGTTCGGTTCGCCTGCATAAAATTTGGACACGATGGTTAGTGGATTTCGGTTTTCATTTTTAAGTCAAATTGCATTTTATGCTTATCTTGTATTTATGGTTTAGAATGGTTTGTGTCTGTTCATTCAGTGTTAATTCTAGCTAGAAAACTCAGTTGGATCAATGATATAGGATAAATCAGTAGCTAGCCTAGTGTAATTTACACATCAGTTGGATTTAAAGAGTGTTTGGAAGTGCTGCACTTTCTGTATTAGGGACCTCATCAGTGGTTACCAATTGTTGTTTCAAGTTTGATATGTCCTAATTGACTCATTTGAGTCAGTTTCTTGTGTCTGCAAGCTCTTAAGTCAAAATCCCTTTATATTTGTCTTCATCAGTCACTTGTTGAGTCATTTTCATATCTAAAACTCATTTTGTGTTTAAATATCTTAGATATAGCTTGTTTCAGTTGTATTTCATCACATTAAATCTATATCAGTCATTAAATCAAGATTAAAGCTCAACAAAGTCAACTTTTAAGTTTTGATAAAAGTCAAAACTTTGAAAACTCGGCCAGGGTCAAAAGGATGAATTTTCACAAGCTCATTTCGAGCCATTTTCGATAAAACTTATGGTTCTAAAATCTTAAGTCGGTCTTGTTTCTTAGTAGCAATTTTCCAGATTTTCTCAATTTTTAGAAGCTTCAAAGAAGCTTATCAATATGAGGTCAAATGCCCTGCAGGCAATCGCTGCATCTGCAGGGCTTTGCGACTTTTTGCGCCTCTTGCATTGAGCTCATTTGAGCTTGTTTAAGTTTGAGCTTTGGGAATTAGATAGCCAACCAGGTCCACTCTAAGTTCCTTCTTTGGTTTCCTTGTCTCCGACTTATTTTAGTGCTTATTTCTTGGCTTGAAGAGGTACCCTTTCAATGTTTTAGCTTAAAATCTCATATACTCAAATCAGACTAGCTTATATTCGAGAGTGGCGTAGCTTGTTGATTCTTGTTCCATCTCAGTTCTTTTAGCTTATTAGAGCTTCATTATCGTTTGGTAGCTTTTGGACCTCATTTGCTTATTGGAAGTGCTTATTTTTAAGCTCATTCCACATCAGTTTCAAATCCTTCCACACAAGCCCATGTTTTTCCATTTTTCCTAGCTTCCTAGTATTATTTTAGAGTTTTCTTGAATTTTTCAGATTTTTCCAAGCTTGTTTTCTATTTTTCTTAATTTAAATTAGTTTTTAATCCTTTTTAAATAGCTTTTAATACAAATAAATTAGAAAAAGCTTAAAAAAATATGTTTTATATTTTCTTAGGTTAAGATAAATATAAAAGTAATAAAAAGTATTTTTCCATAATTTTCTTGGTTTAAATAGTATTTTCTAGCATTTTAATTAGTTTTAAATAGTTTTAAATTAATAATAAATACATAAAAAGTCTAAAAAATATATTTTCAGTTTTAAAATAAGTTTTATCATATTTTAGATTTTTCCAAGTTATAATTTCATTTTTCTAGGTTAATTTTGTATTTTCTTGTATTTTGGTACAATTTAAATACTTAATAAATAGTTTTTAATTAATAATAATTAGATAATTACTTGTAAAAATAATTTTCCTTTTCTAATAATTTTCTTATATAATTAGGATTGTAAAAATGTATTTTCTATATTCATAGGTATTTTCCTTCGTTAGTTTCACGTTTTATTTTGTACGTTCACGTAGTTTTTAATTTAAACGTACGTTTTTGGTTTTAAACGTTCATCACTTTAAATATAGTGATAGCGTTTATTTAATATCTTTATCTTTTAATCTTCTTAATTTGTATTTAAGTCATTTTATTTATTAACTTTTTCAAGAGTGTAATTATTCAATCCTAATCCTTTCGGATCATTATCCTTAGTGATCCTTCTATCATCCGAATTAGTGTTATACACACCATTGAGTCTCCGTGGGACATAACGACCGAATTCAATCTATTCTCCGGACTTCATTGCATTTTGTTTAAAATTGTTTTAAGTCCTGCTTGACTTGACGGTTTTGCATGGATCGAATTTCATAAATTACAAAATGACCGATTCAAGACCGGTCATGGAACAATACAATGAACTTCTTGGAATACTTGGAAGGTTTACCCAACACAATATGCACATAGATGAGGCTATTTCATTCTCTTGTGTCATTGACAAACTCCCTCCTTCTTGGAAAGATTTCAAGCATACCTTAAAACATAAGAAAGAGGAGTTAACTCGGTCGAGTTATACCATCTGCGCATTGAGGAATCTCTCAAGGTGCGGGATAATGACAAGCCAAAGAGTAGCAATGCTACTGGTGCATCTGTTGTCAATATGGTGGAGCATAACAACTTCACCGGTACAATGACAATAAAGGCAAACGAAATATCATGACAACACAAGGCGAGATCTAACAAGAAGGAAACACCTACTTGTTGGAAATGTGGCAACCGGTCACATTAAAAGGGATTGCAAGGGTGTTAAGGTTGGTGGTAAAGCCAAGGATCGTGCACTAATGGTTCGGGAATGGTGGTTCACCAACTCACCGAAAGGTCGAATATGTTTAATAAGTCTTTTCGATTTATTATGTTACATATGTATCGAATCTTATTATGCGCAGGATGATGATGTTGCGTGGTGGGTTGACTCTAGTGCAGCAGTTCATGTGTGCAAAGATAGAAGTCGGTTCAAGACTTATGAGTCAACGAATGATGGTTCTATTCTTCACATGGGAAATGAGTCAACATCCTTGGTGCATGGTCGTGGTTGTGTAGATCTTAAATTTAGTTCGGAAAGATTGTAACTTTGTTTAATGTTATTCATGTTCCTAATATAAGGAAAAACTTGGTTTCAAGTAGTGTTTTGAATAATCATGGATATAAACAACTTATTGAGTCTGATAAAATTTTCTTGTCTAAAAGTGGTGTTTTTATTGGTTTTGGCTATTTGTGTAACAAAATGTTCAGGCTTAATATTGTCACTAATAGTGATGATTCAGCCTTTGTGACCACCAATGACCTGACTGACTCTACCCTTTGGCATGCTAGACTTGGCCATGTACACTATAAAAGAATGCAAGATATGTCTAAGGATGGGTTAATCCCAGCTTTTGACATGGACATTGAAAAGTGTTAAGCTTGCATGTTGACCAAGATAACCAAGAAACCTTTTCAGGGTGTTAGTCGTGAGACTAAGCTCTTGGAGCTAATACACAGTGACATGTGTGATTTGCATGCCACTCCCTCTTTGGGGAATAAGAAGTACTTTGTGACATTTATTGATGATGCTTCTAGGTTTTGTTATGTCTATCTGTTACATTCCAAGGATGAAGCATTAGATAAATTCAAAGTGTTTAAAACTAAAGTTGAATTACAACTTGGGTCTTTGATCAAAAGATTAAGGATCGATAGGGAGGTGAGTACATGGATACTCTGTATTTTCATCTGTTGGTATAATCCATGAAACGATCGCTCCCTATACTCCTCAAAGAAATGGTATTTCGAAAGGAAGAACAGTCTGTCAAGGAGATTAATTCCATGTTGTCCTATTCAGATCGAGTCAAGTGTTCGGGTGAAGCTATGTTATGACTTGCTATTTATTAAATAGGGTTCCCAACAAAGGAATAAGGTTACCCCTTATGAACTCGGACTAAAAGGAAACCCAACCTAAACTATCTCAGGGTTTGGGGTTGTAGGGCTGTTGTAAGACTCCCTGTGTAACCACCCGCATTTTTAGGTTACTTTTTATTTTCGAGAATTTACTATTCACTTTTACTATTCAAATTCACTATTCATCTCGTAAAATTTTTAATCCACATTCTCGTAAGATAAATTATTTTAGTAATAACCTGAGATTTCGACCATCGTTAGATCATTTTCGCAAAAATTATTAAGTAAACATCATTTTAAAGTTTCGTTTTAGGCGGTCCACCGTTTAAACATCACGCGCTAACGAAAATCAACCACGATAATTTTCCTCGCATCGATAAATTTTTAGATCCTTCATGATTAATTTGAGAATTTTTAAGAATTATTATTTTTAATATTACCAAATAAGCCCAAATAATGAACAAAACTAAACTTATGTTTTAAACAATTCTACTTACATCCGGACTTAACGATTCACCTTTGTGTTTCTAATATGTTTTGACACTTTTACATTTTGGAAAAGTCAAACATATTCCCTCCTCCTTTGACCATAAAGGAATTAACCTTGTACGTTCTACATTTCGCTTAAATCACGTAACTTTTAAACTTCACGAATAAGCGTAAGTTATCCAGCGTATGACTGAAAACCATATTTTGACATCTCTTATCACTTTTAGACTAATTTTAGTCTACTCTAAATAAATTCACGGTCGTTTCCGAAATTTCGTTATTTTCGATAAACTGCGAATTACGCGTTTTTGACCCGTATTTCCGCCTTTAACCATTGCTTTTGCACCCAATGAGACTTATCACCCATTTTATATTTTTAGATGGAGTATAATGATGAGTTTCATCATTCCTTCAAGTTTCATATTTTTACGATACCGGTTTCGTTTTATGGCTTCGGTTAGCGATTAACAGAACCAAAACTCACTCCGTAACCAAGATAAGATCAAAACTAACCACATAAGTCATCTTATCTCTTCCATGACAGAACTTGGGGGAGACATCATATTGGTGGCATCATCCTAACCTTGGTTCATTAAGATCATTACAAGTGTCCTAAACCTAACCATGGTTAATATTTAACCCAATATATGGTTAACCAAACTTACCCTCCTATAAATAGCAAGTGATATACATCCCAAAGACCTCCACAAACTGAATTGGGTCGTTCATACTCTAAAATATCCATATCTTCCATCATTTGATCCATAAACTCCAAGTTTATGCATAAAAGTTCAAAGATCAAGCTACTACATCAAATCTCTAGCAAGTTTAAGTGATCTTCTTGAGTTTAGATCCACTCAAGTCACTTAATACTTCATCACCAACTCTTCAAGATTGCAAGGGTGCCAAGGTGTAGAAAGCTAGCTCAATCCGAAGTCCTAAGTGTTCAATCAATGTCCGATCCTTACTAAGTTACTCCTTTCTTATTGAAAGCCAAAAGTTGTAAGCAACTTATCACCACCATCATCTCATCTTTATTATTCATAATCTTAACTATTTCATGCTATATATATAGTTACTATGTTGATCCATGATGTACATATACTCAATCACTTGTTTTAAATCACAAATTGTCATAAAGTAACAAACTAGTAAACTAGTCATATTCTACACGTGTGAGACCATTAAAATTAGTAACATATGGACTTTCTAATTTACATAATATGGTAGAAAAGATAAAAGGTAAACATAGCAATTTGAACCACCGAAACGGACAAACGAGTCAAAAGTTATAAGCAAAAGAAGTTAGCGAAACCTAAACGCCAAACCGCCATGTATAAGTCGTTAAGGGTTCTGTCTTTTTAAAAGTGGTACTTCGGTCCGAATCATCAAAAGTTAAAACACGAAAGTTGTCCGAACGACGTTTTCCTTCAATAATAAAGAAGCTCGGGCCTTGAAAACGCATAAACAGGCCATAAATCTTTCAAAAGCGAACCGCCAGAAATATAGTCTCATAACTATACTTTTGTCACAACTAAAAGCAAACCAAGAGGCCTAATGGCCATAAACCAAGACCACGGCTACGGCTAAGACCAAAGTTGAGTCTCAAGACCATGGTAGTCAAGACCAAAGTCACGGCAAGGCCATGGCTAAAGCCTCAAGGCTTGTTTACCCAAGATCGTTAACTAAGGTAATCATATATGAAACAGCGAGAACTTGTAATAACCAACTTTACAATTTAGAAACTTGTAAGCTTTTCTTTAAACACTTGTGATATAAATTATGATGATATTTGTAATAACCATTATGATTCCTAATCAAAACCAAACAACCTTGTAACTTGTGTTTACAAACCATATGACACTTATGATATATAAATAAAAATTATGTTTTATCTACTAAGTGCTACAAAACTAGGGAGCTTCATGTGAGGGTTTCATTTGAGTAAAACGACGACGAGTTGTTGATTTACGATTTAAAGTGTCCTAGCTCCTAACGTTTACTACATGACCTCTGAATTATGATGGCCCGAACGGTAGTACGATATATATAAACTAAACATGTTTTCACAGCTAGACCATTTCTATAAATGACATACACAAATACCATGTACTACATCATGATCAACATAGAGACGTATATAGGATGGTTTATGTTTCCTTAATCATTATTCCAAACTTAAGTCGCAACATTTCATTTCTAGGTTGCACGTAGGAGTTTTCCGACTTATCCATCATCCGTTAAAGTACTTAACATCATTTACACTACGGTGAGTTCATAGCCCCACTTTCTATTACTTAATTGTTTTACAAACCCTTGGGGAGATACATGCTTTATTTTAAACCGAACACATTGCTTTCAAATCAGATACTTATCTCGATTGTTATTAGCACTAAGTTACCGCATTTGCCAAACTTAAGTCCCTTAATCATGAATCATTAATCACTATGTGAGTGGGCGCGAATATTGTGAATAGATCTATCGGGATTGACGAATCCGTTTGTGTTAGCCCGTTAAAGGCAAACAAACGCACTATATTTGAGTAACATTGGTAAAAGCGGCAATTTTACCGGATAGGGCACGCACCGACATTTTCTCCAATTAATTTTGGAACACGTTAACGCCTTGATTGCATGATGCTTAGTCTAATAATAACTGCTTTTGGTTTTCAAACCATTGGTGTGAATTTATAACTCACACTACAAACATAATGTGTTCAACCATCAAACAAACTCTATGAATTTCACTCAACCTTTGTGTTGATGCTTTAAGCATGTATTTCAGTCCATAATGTCGGAAGTCGGCACGGAAGAGCGAGGACTAGATCAAGAAGGCTATAAATTTTATTATCATTCGAAAACTCATTTAATGTATTTTGTAAACAATGGAACCATTTGGGACCTCATTTTGTAAACTCGATATTTATATAAATCGAATGATAAATCTTTTAAAACGACTCCATTAGAGTCGTTTTCTATTATTATATTTGTTGTGCCATGAAGTAACACCCGTTTGAATTCAGCTGCGTATCACGAAATTGGGGTGTTACACCCTGATCCAAAGTTGAAAACTTTGTGTGAAAGAGGCATTGATTTTGCATCTTTGTTGGATATGCTGAGCATTCCAATGCTTTTAGGTTCTATGTTATTGAACCTAATGAATATGTTTCAATTAACTCCATAATTGAATCAAGGGATGCAAACTTTGATGAGAATAGATTCTCATCAGTCCCTAGACCAAGTCATAGGATTCCTAATAGAACTCATGACACTGTGTATCAGAGATCCCTGGTGAAGAACCATCAGAGGTCTCTGATGAGGTTGTGGTTCAACAACCCGAACCCATGCTAGAAAGAGCAAAAGGTCAAGACTCCAAAGTCATTTGGACTCGAGTTTCAACTATACTTAGTTGAAGGAACAAGGATGAGGTCTCGCACCAATACTCCTATTGCTTCATTGTTGAGGATGATCCCAAGACATTTGAAGAAGCAATGAAGTCCCGAGATATTGCTTTCGGAAAGAAGCAATTAATGATGAGATGGATTCCATCATGGGCAACAACACTGGGTGTTGGTTGATCTACCACCGTTGTAAACCTCTGGGTTGCAAATGGATTTTCAAAAAGAAAATGAAGGTAGATGGAACTATTGAAAAGTTCAAGACTAGACTAGTCATTCAAGGCTTTAAACAAAAGTCGAATAGACTATTTTGATACTTATGCCACGTGGCTCGTATCGATTACCATAAGATAGCGATTGCTTTGGCATCAATTCAACCGATTATTCATCGATGGATGTGAAAACGACTTTCTTAAATGGTGAATTGGATGTGGAGGTTTATATGAACCAACCTCGTGGCTTCATCTTGCACGGCAATGAAAACAAGGTGTAAACCGATTAAGTCTCTTTATGGACTAAAGCGGGCACCTAAGCAATGGCATGCAAAATTTGATAAAGTGGTTTTGTCTAGTGGTTATATTCTTAACCAAGTCGACAAATGTGTATATAGCAAATTTGATGAATATGGTAAAGGAGTCATCATTTGTCTATATGTTGATGACATGTTGATCTTTGCACCGACCAAAATCGAGTTGACACAGCAAAGGAATTTTGTCATCAAGGTTCTCCATGAAGGACATGGGGAGGCGATGTTATCCTTGGTATAAGGACTAAACATGAAAGTAAAAGAATTTCTATCTCTCGGTCTCATTATATTGAGAATGTGTTGAGGAAATTCAATTACTTTGATTGTACTCCGATGAGTACACCTATGGATACTGTGAGAAGTCGATGCCTAATAATGGCAAGGTTGTATCTCAACTTGAGTATTCTAGGGTAATTGGTTGCTGATGTATGCCATGACTTGTACAAGGCCCGATATTGCATTTGCAGTGGGTAAACCGGCGGTATACTAGTAATCCTAGTGCTCATCATCGGCAAGCAATTCGGAGGGTATTGAAGTATCACAAGGGAACTATGGACTATAGTCTTTCATATCTTGGTTAACCTTCGTGTTGGAAGGATACACCGATGCAAGTTGGATCAAGAACATCAAGACAATTAAATCACCGGTGGTGGGTATTCCTACTTGGTGGAGGTGCAATTTCTTGGGCATCCAAGAAGCAAACTTGCATCACCGGTTCAACAATGGAATCGAATTTGTGGCTTTAGCATTTCGGTAAAGCGGTGAATGGTTGAAAACTTGCTTCTTGAGATTCCATTGTGGCTAAACCTCAAAGACCTATATCTTTCCGTTGTGATAATGCACTACATTGGCTAAGGCTTATAGCCGGATGTACAATGGTAAGTCTAGACACTTAGGTGTCGGACATAGCATGATTCGTGAGCTTATCATGAATGGGGTGGTATCTATAGAGTTTGTTAGATCTCAACAAAATTTAGTCGATCACTTGACGAAGGGATTAGCTAGAGACTTAGTTATAAAGTCCGCTAAAGGGACGTGTTTAAGTCCAACTTAGTCACTAAATGATAGGACACCCAACTCCTCCTAAGGAAACTTGGGAGCCGAGTTCAATGTGGAAAGTCGAACATTCGGTGGACTGGAGCACATGTTTTATTTACATCCCAATGTTGTGCTCGAAACTCTGCCGAAAGGAGGATGAAGTCTTAACTTTTAATGGTTAATTTCTTTGAAAAAGTGCTTGGGTGAGCATGAATAAAAGGAACCACCTATGTGAATGTTGAAGTTTTGCCGCTTCAGGAGCTTTGGACTTTTGCTCTTACAACATTTATGAATTTGGATATGGACACATGGCTTGTATAGTGTCAGGAGCTTTTAAGTGTTTGAAAACTTGTATGTATTTTATCTTCAGGTATTCAAATGGGTTGAAGGGTTCAATTCCTAAAACACCCTGATTCTCGAATATTTGAACGTGTAATGTACTAAGATGGAAATTCAATCCTCACGATATTTTCGTTTATGCACATGTTTTGTTTGATGTTTGTTTTTCTTGAAAAGGAAGTGAACTAAATTTGGGAGGATTGTTGAAAAATTTAGTGCACTTGTGGGATTAGTTCACACTGGTTTTGGGTTAGGAGGTACGGAGGTACACCCATGAGGTCCCCGAACACCCGACTCGACTCAATAGTGGTTTGCCTTTGCTAGTGTATTGGTTACTACGCTAATGTAGTAACCGATGGTTCCTACTAAGTAGTGTTATGGTTCGTCTTGCTAGTGTAATGGTTCCCGCTGATGGTTCCCCGCTTTGGTAGTGTATGGTTCCCGCTTCTAGTGTAATGGTTCCTCCGGTAGTTTTGCGAATTATTTTGTAACAACTTTGACTCATTCAATTGGGTCATATGATCGCTTTATGACCACGCTTAATTGGTCATGTAACCACTATTTCTATGATTATGGAGGCTTATTATGGGTGATTAATTGGCCGTTAATCACACATAATGTCCATTGATTAGTGTTGAGTGATCTCTACTATAAATAGAGATGGTCATCTTCAGCTTGAAGATATACTGGAGAAACATATTGATATCAGGAGAAACAAACAAAAGGCTAAACACTTATAAGCGCAAGGGTTATTGAATTGTGCCTAATTCTATAACCAACATTTGGTCTTATCCCAAGTAGATATTCATGTAACCCAGGCATAAGGGTCGAATAGTTTACTTTGGAAAGTGATTACACGATTCCAAGTGATATCCGGTAACCACCTAGTGGTATTTGCGGTTACTCGATTGTCTTAACCACATTGCGGGAGATAACCGCCAACAATATATAGTTGGAAAGCTAAAGATTTTACTTTTAGATGCAACATATGGTGAATAATTCAGAGTTCTATACAAATACTTATCGACATCATGTTGAGTGTTCGATTTTACATATTAGTGTTATATCACATGTGATACATTAAACGAGTTTGACTTTCAAAAAAGAAATACTTCTATTTTCACCAACTTTTGTGAATAGAATGTATTGATTTGGATTTTAAAAAATCATGTGTGATATATGGCTGAAAAGCTAATGATTTGTATTTTTCAATGCCAAAAATGATGAATCATCTAGAGTTTACACAAATACTTATACTCATTTTACGACAACATGTTAAATGTTCGAACTTATAGATTTGTTATATATTAGGCTCAAAGAAATAAAGATGTAGTGTACGTCTTCTTTTTAAATTAATATCATGTTTAGCGGTATGTTAATAAATAAAGCAGATTGTTAGATGAAATTAGCATGTAACCCGATAACTCGATAGACGCAACCCGACAACCCGTAACCCGATAGCTTATCGTGTCGGGTAGCGGGTTAGTTTTATTTTTCACCCCTAGTCGTTAATGATAATCGATGGTGAAAGGGGTACATGCTAAAGGTCTTACTATGTATATAGATACAAGATTTTATTTCAAGGATATATTAGGTATATAAAAAGATTTGGTGTCCCGAGACCCAAGGTCCTTTTGATCAAAATGTATGCTAGCTACTTTCCTCCTTCACTTTCAGTCCAAAATTGGGACGGTGATTTTGATTAAAAGTTTCCCCTCCAAATCTGTCATTTCCCCTCATTTTTTTCTTTAATTTTTTTTTGCGAACACAAGTCATTTTTGGTTTCTCTCATTTCTTTTCACTTTCTTCTTAAAATAAATCTTGATAACATAATGTAGAAGTGGCCTCCACTCTTGAAACGTGTCACTCCCTTTGAAAGGATTATGTGCAAATACACAACGACTTTCACACTTGCTTTCACATAAATACCGAAGGTCACATCGGTGCACACTAAAAAGAAGAAGCAACCGAAGATAAGAAAAGAGTTACGAAATGAAATGAGAGTAACGAGGAAATGAAAATATTATAGTATCTTTGTTAAAGGGCTAAACGGTAATTACCCAAAGTATAATATTTATCCGGGATAAATATTTGGGTAGTAAACGAGAAAAGTACAAACCCTATAAAGGTTGTATAAGTCGGTCGACCCTTAAAGGGTGTAGTTAGATATTTGTCAAACTCCAATTACTTAGAGGACAAGTAGAGTTCTACTAGAACTTTCTTTGGTCCCCTATATATACCAAGGGAATTATAAGGATCCTCATAACTCTCCCCAATAACCCTAAATCTCTCTCCTCTCCTATTATTTGTTAGACCGGTCGATAAAGGCAAACCCAAAAGGGTCAAAACCCTTTGGTCGATCAACCTAATTCTACACAAGTAGATTTCCAAGTTGACTTTTCCTAGTCGAATTACTTAGTCGATTTAGGGTTTTTACTTTGTTTTGTGCTCGCCAAACTTGCATAGGTTCGAAGCCCTAGTTCTACATGTCCATTACCAGTGGATACCTGACGTTATCCAATTGGTGATATTCCCCAAGAAACCTTATAAATGTTCGTGAAGCATCAAGATAAAAAAGAAGGCGTTATGTGCGAATCAAGAAAGGTCAAGAAGCTTACACGCAGTAGGAATAACAAGTCAGTAATCCTAAACACTCTTCTTATGTGTTATATTATGTTATACCACTAATTAGAAGATCTGTCTAATTAGGGTTTTGGTCTGCACGGCTTTATGTGTTTATTTTCTGTTATGCATGTTTTATAGCCGTGCGGGTGACCACCAAATCCCTTCATCCTTCTCCCTCCCTCTTCCATCCTATATCTCTTCAACCTACCAAGTAAGATGAACGTCAAGGTATGATAAACACCAAGATATAAAGAATGTCAAGACCATGATTGATGAACACTAAGATATGATTAACATCAAAACATGATAAACAATGATTGGTGAAAATTCAGACTCTGATTGATGAACATCAATATATGATGAACCATGACTGATAAAAATTCACACCATAACTAATGAATATTATATTAATGAACATTTTGTATTAATGAACTTAGATTTAAAAAAAAATTACATCACTTTTTTGTATTGATGAACATAGATTGAAAAACATAACAAACATTCTTTTATGAACATTGATCGATGAATCTTACAAGTTTTTTTTTGGGTAAAGATGAATCTTACAAGTTGGTTGAGCTACTTAAGACAACAACTTACAATCTTAAAAAAACCAAAATCACAACACTCACATCTCAAAACAACACATTCAAACTCTGTTTCTTTACAACCAAACACTCAAAATCCTACTTAGACAATCTCCAAACACCATTATAAACCCTTACATCTGGGTACTACTCTATTCAAACATTATGTTATGAACACTTACAAAATTGTAAAATTACGAAATTACTTAATTGAGGCGTACTGTGATAAAATTTTCTTTATATATTCGTAATTATATTGATTAGGACTTAGTAGAAGAGAACACTTGCTTCTTGAACTTAGTTTTTATTTATTTATAAACATTATTTGATTAACACTTGCTTATGTTAAATACAAATGAATAATCTGTGATGAACAATTGCACATTCAAAGTTTTGTTTATCATAATCAATCAATCAATTGCACATTCAAAGTTTTGTTTATCATAATCAATCAATTAAAAAATAAACATTATTTGATTATTCACCATTTTTAAGAAAATCACCCACTTTGATATCTTATGAACACAATCAATTAAAAATAAACGAAACTGATGTTCATCACTTTTTTAAAAGTCGTTCGTTATAATTGAAAACTTGTTCATGATAATTAAAAGGGCAAATCGCATAAAAAGGTACCCATCTTATGTCTAATTTCAATTAAAGGTACTATTATTTTTTTTTCTCAATTTAAGGTACCGACTTTTTTTGGGCGATTTAGGTTTTCTAACTTCCGTTAACTATTTCGTTAGTAAATTACATGTTTCGTCCTTGGGTTTGTATAGGCATTTCATGTTTGGTTTTTTTCGTCCGTTTTCATCGCCAGCATATGTTTTCATCCGTTTATACGTTTTCATCCGTTTTATCGTTTCGTCCGTTTTGCGTTTCGTCCGTTTTACGTTTTCGTCCGTTTTGCACGTTTCGTGCTGCTTTGCGTTTACGCCCGGTTTTACGTTTCGTCCGTTTTACGCTTCCGTTTGTTTTACATGTTTCGTCTGTTTTGCGTTTTCGTCCGTTTTGCACGTTTTCTTGTTTTACGTTTTCGTCCGCTTTTACATTTACGTCCGCTTTACATGCTTTCATATGTTTTAAATGTTTTCGCTGTTTTGCGTTTTTTGTTCGTTTTACGTTTCCGCTTAAATAGACAAAACGGACTAAAACGCAGTAAAAGTGTTTTACGTTTCGCCCTTTTTTTTTTTTTTTTTTTCGCAAAACGGACGGAAACGATATAATGTAAAACCGTAAAACAAAAAACGTAAAACCGCGTGTAAACGCAAAACATGCGAAACGTAAAACGAACGAAAACGTGGCAAAACGGACGAAACGTAAAAGATACGAAACATGTAAAACGGACTAAACGCAAAACGACGCAAACGTGTAAAATGGACGAACGTGAAAACGACGAAACGTGCAAAACGGACGGCGTAAAAGCGGAAGAAAACGTGCAAAACGGATGAAAACGTAAAATGCGAGGCGGAACGTGTAAAACGGCCGAAAACGTAAAAGCAGGTAAACGTGAAAAACAGCGGCGAACGTGCAAAACAAACGAAAACGTAAAACGGACGAAACGTGCAAAAAGCAGACGAAAACTCAGTAAAAGCGGGCGAAACGTATAAAGCGGACGGCGTATGCAAGCGTATGAAAACGGACGAAAATAGACCAAACATGAAATGCCTATACAAACTCAAGGACCAAACATGTAATTTACTAACGAAATGGTTAACGGAAGTTAGAAAAAAACCTAAATCGGTCCAAAAAAAAATCGGGTACCTTAAATTGAGGAAAAAAAATAATAGTACCTTTAATTGAAATTGGACATAAGATGAGTACCTTTTTATGCGATTTGCCCTAATTAAAAAAAAGACTTTATTTTTTTCTTCATACAAAATACTATTGTTTTCTTATTAATTCACTTACATTTAGTATCAATGAATACAAAATATGCGTTTTCAAAAATAAACTTTGAAAAAAATCTTTATGACATTTTATCAAACACTTGGTAGACTCTTTCATAAAGACTTGATTTTTCGAAAAATAAAAATATAAACTTCAAAAAAAAATTATAAAAGATAAAGAACTGATATTACATGATGTTAATTTAGGGATTGTTAATCAATTATTGCAACGGTAGTTTCATTTTGACTCAAAGTCAACAAAAACCTAACTTTGAAGAACTTCGAATTCTTAAACATTGTTGTAATTTCATGGATTGATCGGATTTATGATGCAATTAAACAAAAATCGAAACTTAATTATGTGATTTGAATGATTTTGAAACTGAGGGCCCGTTTGGTTTGTTAAGGGATTTGGATATGGATTTGAATTTGGATTAGAATTTGGATTTGGTGTATGTTTTAGGGTCAGTTTGGTTTGAGGGTTTATAAGGGGGATTAGGCTCAATCCAAAAATTAAGTGTTTATTTGATTATCTCGGTTTAAAATTTGGGATATATGGTAAAAAAATGTGCATTGTGTAAATGCTAGGGTAGTAGCTTTGACCCACTCACAATCTCTCTCATTTGTAAGTTATAAAATAATAAAATTCTTTTTAAATTCTTTTATTAATTATTAATTTTTTTTTTTCAGTTCAATTATATTATTTTTTCTTATCTTATTTTCTTTTCTCTTTCGTACATCAAATCCAAATTTAAATCCAAATCAAAATCCAAATCCTAAACCCACGAAAGGGCCCTTAATAAAAGTAGAGTAAATTACACCGTTCGTCCTTGTGGTTTGCGCTGACCGTAGGAGTTCGTCCTTCGACCAAAAAGTTGCACCGTCCATCCTGTTGGCAAGCGTTATGCGCCATTAGTCCCTCCTCTAACGGAGCCCACTAACGGTCGTTAAGTCTTGTTAACACGAGGGTATAATCGTCATTTCAACACCATAAGGACGAACGTTGCAAGGACGAACGGTGTAGTTTACACTTTTGTCCGCTTTTACGTTTCGTCCGCTTTCTTACGTTTCGTCCGCTTTCTTACTTTTAACTCCGTTTTTACGTTTTCCGCTTTCTTCGTTTATTTACGTTTCGTCTTTTCTTACGTTTTCATTCATTTTTTATGTCTTAATCCGCTTTTCTTACTTTTAACTCCGTTTTTTACGTTTCGTCCGTTTTCTTACGCTTTCATCGCTTTTATCCGCTTTTGTCCGTTTTAACGTTTTCTTCCATTTAACGTTTTACTCGCTTTTAACGTTTTCGTCTATTTTTCGTTTCATCCATTTTCTTACGTTTCGTCCATTTCTTCGTTTTGTCCGCTTTTCTTCGATTTACTACTGTTTTTACGTTTCGTCGCCACATTTCGTTCATTTCTTACGTTTCGTCTATTTTTTCGCCGCCTATTTTTACGTTTCGTCCGTTTTCTTACGTTTTCGTTCGTTTCTTACGCTTTCGATACATTTGCCACGTTTTACTCTGCTTTTACTTTTCATCGGTTTTTACGTTTTCGTCCGCTTTCTTACGCTTTAAAACGAAGAAAACGTGCGCACGTTTAAAACGTAAAAGCGAAACGTAATAAAACGAATCTAACACGTAAAAATCTGTTTTGTCTGTTTTTTCGTTTCTTACTGTTTCACGTTTTCTTACGCTTTAAAACGTAAGAAAGCGGACGAAACGTAAAAACATTAAAACGGACGAAACATAAAAAATGTATTAAAACGAAACATAGTAAAACGTAAGAAAAAGGAAGAAAACATAAAAGACGGACGAAAACGTAAGAAATGGACGGCGTAAGAAAACGGACGAAACGTAAAACCGATGAAAACGTAAAAAAGAGTAAACGTGAAGAAAACAGCGACAACGTAAAACAAAACAGACGGAAACGTAAGAAAGCGGACGGCGTAAAAAATAGATGAAAACGTAAGAAAATGAACGAAATGTAAAAAATGATGAAAGCGTAAAAACATAGTAAATCGTTAGAAAAGCAGACAAAACGTGAAAATGGACAAAACGTAAGAAAATGGATGAAACGTAAAAAGACGAAAACGTAAAAAGCGAGTAAACGTGAAAAACGTGTAAAAGCGGACAAAAACGGATGAAACGTAAGAAACGGACGAAAACGAGTAAAGCGTAAAAACGGATGAAAACATAAAAAATGGACGAAAACGTAAGAAAGCGAGATTTAAACGTAAATAAACGTAAGAAAGCGGACGAAAACGTAAAAAGCGGAGTTAAGAGTAAGAAAACGAGGGAAAGCGGACGAAAACGTGAAGAAAACGGACGAAAACGTAAAAACGGACAAAAGTGTAAACTACACGTTCGTCCTCCTGCACTGCTCGTCGCTTATGGTGTTGAAATGACGATTATACCTCGTGTTAACAAGACTTAACGACGTTAGTGGGCTCCGTTAGAAGGAGGGACTAATGGCGCATAACGTTCGCCACTTAAGGATGAATCGGTCTTTTTTTGGTTAAAGACGAACTCCTGCGGTCGATGCAAAACCACAAGGACAAACGGTGTAATTTACTCTAAAAAGTATAGGGAGAAAATATATAAAAGATAAAATATATTATTTTTTAAATATATAAAAAAATTAATTATTTTTATTATTATAAATTAAGTTTAGTTGGAATAATAAATTTTAATGAGTGGTGCACATAAAATGAATGCTCACTTTGTTTAGAAAACAACAAAGCATGTCAGGCTTTTATTTGTAAAACCAGCCTTGGTGGAAAGGAATTGGCTACCGAAAATATTTGGTATTCAAGCGAAATAATAGCCCCACAATTTTCGAACTAATCAACACTTTTAAGGTGTCATTCTACACCTACAATATACAATGCATCAAACAAACGGGCCCTAAATTGATGAATAAGGTTGTGAAAGATAAGAAATCATCACGCTTTGAATTTCTAGACTTTGTAGAAAGTGGGGTTTTACCTAGGGGTGAGCGCGGTTCCGGAACCGCACGGAATCGAACCGGAACCGAGAGAACCGAGAACAGAAAAACGGATGGCTAAGGAACCGAGAACCGGACCGAGTAGCATGTCTCGGTTCCGGTTCGGTTCTCGGTTCCGGTTCGGTTCCTTGCGGGTCTAACCGATTGGAACCGAAATTTGTAGTTTTTATAAATTTGAAGTATAACGTGGTGGTTTTGTGCACTTGAATTTGAAGTATAATTCAGTTACTATCTTCCATTAAACAAATAAAAAGATACTTATGGTTACGGTAGTTTTTAACGAGAAAAAAATGGCGCATTCTTGATCCAAGTTTTATATAATGGAAAAGGGTAGCAGAATCTACGATATGGTTATATAACCAATGGATATGATAATATAGACATGGACATTCATTCGTTTTTTAACATTCTTGAGGGGAGTCTTTCAAAAAAATCTTTACAGGTATGTTGCACAAGTATGGTTTTTGCATTCTTGACGTGGAGGATATGATGTTGAGTTTCGAATCAGTTTTAAGAAAATGATAAATATCAAATATTCATGTTAGAATGCACATAATTTTGATGGCACAAACATGCATGTTAGTATATATTTAATCATGTAATCTAATCTTACACAATTTGCTCAGGTTGAGTTAATACAGTTTCTAGCTTGAAAACTATAATGGATATAAACTGCTATACTAAAAAATACGCATGATAATGAATAAGATTGGTCATCACTATACTTATTAAGTATTTACATGATTTGTCACATACGCACATCGGCACATACAATAGACTTGGGCGGTTCTTCGGTTCCGGAACCGATACCCGCGGTTCCGGACCGAACCGAACCGAGAACCGACATTTGAAATATTGAAGAACCGAGAACCGAATCACGGTTCCAAAAGTCGGTTCGGGTTGGGTCGGTTCCGGTTCGGTTCTCGGTTCCAGCTCGGTTCTCGGTACATTTGCTCACCCCTAGTTTTACCCACTTTGTATTGGATCACGACCCTCTTTTATACATTGTGATAAACCGCACACATTATATCTTTCCATACCTTTTTGATGTTCGTTATATCATAGCAAACACATAACTAATATAAAAACATTATTCACTAATTACGACTCCATACAACAAAAAAGACCCACAAGACTGATTAATTGCCGACTATGCACTAATCGACCACCAATAATTTCGATTTGTGTAAATCGGTCAAACATGGTCAACGACGGGCAACAATGGTCAATTTTTTTTTCCAGAAATACCAAAAACTCGTCGTAAAGTTGTTTTGATCAATTATAGTCGCTGATTATATCTATTACTCGTATAAGTTTTTTTAAGGAAAATCTTGGCAGAAATACTCAATTCGTCGGAAAATACCAAACCCGTTAAAAAATACTCAAAACTTGCCAAAAATGACGATCCGATTAATCTCGTCTAAGAGCACAAGGTATGCTGTTGGATAACGTGCCAAAAGAAAAAAAAAATTACCAATGACATGCCATTGTCATACCACCCCAACATGCCAAATCCATGCTAAATACATTTCAGCCAATTCACAGACTCACGCCAAATGAAAAAGCTACATTTTTTTTTGAGTGGGTATGTTAGTCGAATATTTTGTGGGACTCAATAACATGTTAGTGGTGTGTTATGAGGGAGAGTGTTTTAGTTATTGGTGTGTTATTGGGGAGGTGATGAGGTGGCGCTGAGGTGGCATACCAATAACGTGTTATTTGTATCTACGATACAAAGCTACAAAAATGGTCGACAACTATCTTTGGCACGGATCTTTTTGAAGTTTTTTAGGGCGATGAACGGTGAGCAATGAACTTTTTAATTTTTATTGTTCGTTTGACAAAAGAGCGATAAACTTTACTACTTTTTAAAAATGCTCATTTTTACGATGCTTATTTAAAAAGCTGTGAACGATGAGTTATAAGCTATAGCTACGGCTCACAACACACTGCTATTTTTACCACACACATTTATGCATATATCAAATGATTTTTTGAAACCAACAATTTTGCGAAGTTTCCAACACAAGTTTTGCCGCCCAATTTCTCTCACCAAGGGTTTCATTTCACTCCCATCTCCAAAAACACACACACACAGTTAATGGCGTCAACATCTCATTCTCTTCCCACATTCGACGATGATGACGTAAGCAACCCCTATCCTCCCCCATTTCATTTCTTGATTTTGAATTTCATTTTTTTGACAGGGTTTTGATTGGGAATCAGCAATTAAAGAAATTGACGCTGCGTGTAATAATCAATCATTAAATGCTAATTCCGATGTGGGTTTTGATCGTAAGAGTGATTCGAACAAACCCTCTTCGTCTCGTCAGTCGACGTTGGATGGATTCGTTGGATTGAAGGGCGCGAAACCCGTAAATAAAAATGTAATTGATGATAGGAATGATGGGAAAGATGATGGTTCGGGTGAGGGTGAAACTGGTGTTAGGATTGATCCGGAGGCTGCGAAAACTTGGATTTATCCGGGTATTGTTTATGTTTTGCTTAAAATTGTTGTTTGATTGTTAGTTTAATTTTGAATATGGGGTTCGGGATTTTTTTTTAAGTGCTCACTAATAGAATGTCGATTTTAGTAATTTTGTTTTGGGTACGTTTGGTGTTGAGTTTTGTTATAGTGGTCGGTCTCTACTGAATTGTACTATAAAAAAGAGTAATAGTGATATCAAGTTTACAACAAAATCCGATATGACTCTTGTTTCTGAGAAAAGGACTATCTTTAAAGTAAGATGATGCTGGAAAAATTTCCAAATCTTAAGTTCATTGGCTGACCATCTCGGACCAGGGTCAAAATGGGGCTTTTTTTTAGTAATGTTCATTATTATATATTTAGACACTAGTACCTGACTGTGTACTAATTAGTCCATACTTGAAAATTAAATTTTGTTATTGCTGATCTTGCTTTCAATGCAATTGAACAGTATCCCGCTAATGGTTACTTGATTTCACAAGTAAGCTAATCTGAGTATGGTAGTGGTTCAGTGCATACTCTTGTAACTCACTTGATCCTCATCACAAAAATCTTAGTTTCTTTCAAGTCTGATACTATCATGATCTTTGCTTGATTTCATACTTAGGAGACGACCTGCATTTGCTTAAGTTTTACCACCTGGCCCTTAAGTACCAAAAAACCAAGTAGTTAAAAAGTGTTGTTATTAGCATACAACAATATGATCAAAAAACGCTATTACAATAATTATGTAAAAGTATTTTACTGATCTCAAACAGGATGCATTTACTTACATTAATAAAGCAAATCAGTCCATGCTATACTCATGGGAAAATAGTTTTGAATCACATCAGCTTACTGTCGATGCACAGACATGCATACCTGATTGCTTATTGAACAAAATCTGTACTGTAAGCTGCCAAACATGTGGATTTTTCTCGCACATTCATAAGATTATTCTTTTTTACGCCAATTTAATCCCAAGCTGATATTATATATTTTTTTCCTAGCAGAAAATATCCCTGTTCGTGATTATCAGCTATCTATTACTAGGACTGCTTTATTTTCGAATACATTGGTAGCGTTGCCCACAGGACTAGGGAAAACTCTTATTGCTGCTGTTGTGATGTATAATTACTTCAGATGGTTTCCTGAAGGTGATGATTTCTCTTTCCATTTCTATGATTCTTTATTTGCATAATATTCTAACGTACTTTGTCCCATTTTAGGCATTAACTTATAGTAGTACTTATACAGAGATACTAAGATAGTGGGTTGTAAAAGGATCCAAACGGTGTACAAAAAATAGTACAATCTGTTGCATACATCACAATATTATGATGGGTTTCTCACTTTCCCCACATATTAAGCTTTTCTCAATTTATGTATAATTATCTCTATTTCTTGTAAGTATGATATTGATGGTATTCATCATGTTAACAGTTAGTTTTATGCAATTCCATATCATCTGAAGCTTCACTTGCAAGTTGCTGTTTTTTTTTAACAGAGTTGCTGGTTTACTAATAATTTCTTAATGATTTGTACTTGTTTTTGTAATAAATAGTTAACCTCTATACAAACTTGTAGCCTAAATTTTCTGAAAATCAATACATGATAATAGCATTGAACTTTCTAATAGATATAGTTATCTGTCCTCTAATCACAATTATCAGTATCTGAATTTCAAAGTTTTGCAAGTTGACCTTTTATGGTCCAACATGTATCGTTATAGCTGGAATGGATACATTATAAGATTAAAATCTAGTTCTTATGTGTTGTTTTAACTGCAGGAAAGATTGTGTTTGCTGCACCTTCTCGCCCTCTTGTTTTGCAACAAATAGAAGCATGCCATAATATTGTGGGATTTCACAAGTGAGCTATCACATATATTTTTTTTTCAACATTTGTCTAATTTAGTTTTTGAATACATGATTAAGTTGTTACCCTAGTTTCATAGGTTTAAAAGTTTATATAAAATTACTTGCAGGAATGGACAGTTGATTTGACAGGTCAAACATGTCCTACAAAAAGAGTAAAACTTTGGCAAGAGAAACGGATATTCTTCGTGACTCCACAAGTTCTTGAAAAAGATATACAGACTGGCAAGTCTTGATCTATTTTCTTATTTGTTTGTATGCTTATTTTAAGGTTAATCTTGATTTTTAGTATCATGTTGATGTGGTCAAAAAATTTCGATTGTTTTCCGTCCCGAGGGAAAGAAATATATATAAAGTTTGATATCAAAGTTTGCAATCTCGATTTATTCACTTATGAAGGGTTGTGTATAATAAGGGAACATGTCAAATGGATTGAACGGGCCAAAGTGTATACACCTTCTTAATCTTTTGATTTTAAGATTTAGATTCTTGTTGCAATTTTTTTTCCTTTTCTTTAACTATCATCATTTATACAGATAAAAAATAGTAGGGGACAAATAAGTGTTTGCAGGTCATCCCAACCGATCTGATCCATACTAAAAATATAACCATTATAACCCAAAAATTGTTTTGACTAGTTGCTCAACCCGCCTATCTTGCCACCTATACTTGTAATGCTTTAGGTTCTTTAGATTTATAGATGTGGAAGTGGTTTTTCTTTTGTAGTTTCTTATGGAACTTATATGTTGCAGGATCGTGTGCGGTGAAACAAATAGTGTGCTTAGTGATTGACGAGGCTCACCGTGCGTCTGGCAACTATGCATATTGTGTTGTTGTTCATGAGGTATGTTCAGTTTTTCTAATCTGCAATTTGTACATCAAATACAGAGGTGGGATATTTTGACCCATTTAGTTAATAACGGGTTTAGGCTATGCTTTACGAGTATCTCAAACGGGTCTAAGTGTTAAAAAATGGCATAAGAAAACCGGTCAAATGGGTTAATATTGGTGTCTATTGCATAAAATCACATTTTATTCAATAGCTCAGTTTAATGCGTCTGACTCACCCATCTTGCCACCTTTAAATTGGAATATGTAACTCTGACTTTAAGATGTTATGATTTCTCTTCACTCATAGTTGATGGCCGTCCCAGTACAATTGAGAATATTAGCTCTTACTGCAACACCGGGATGTAAGTTATCTATCAGTCAGCCTGATCTTTACAAATATTATTTTGTGTGGCTTATATTGTAATTCATGATGTCATATGTAACTATTTACAGCCGATCGCAAGACTATACAAAACGTCATTGATAACTTGCAAATATCTTCTCTTGAATATCGAAGTGAGACTGATGCTGATGTGATCCAGTATGTGAACGACAGGAAAGTTGAGTTTATACAGGTACCTGCCAAACTATCAAATTTTTAAGTAGAAAGTGGTAATTTGCTTATGAATGAGCGGATTTTAGTCATGTTTTATATTAAACGAGTCAAATGGGTCATATGAATAAGTTACTGATTACAACCATCTAAGTTTTCTTATGCCAAAAGTCAGATTAATATGACAATAATATAGCTGCTGTGATCGTATTTAACATGCTATTGTTTATAATAGACTGAAAATATTTTGGATAAAAGGTGATTTAGGTCAATTCAAACTGACCTATGTTGATCCGTACTTGGATCACCCATTCTGACCTGTTACCTAGCCCTCCTGAACTGCTCAATTTTCCACCTTTACACTAAAGGAATGTATCAACTGCGTTTAAGATATTTTATATAATGTTTGTAGGTTGAGATGGGAAAAGATGCACTTGAAGTAACTAAAATGCTAAATGATGTAATGTGTCCATATATTGATAAGCTTTCTCGCCATGGGATATTCCAAAAAAGAGATGTCCAAACAGTAAGTTTTATTTTCTTCCTCTATTTGAAGACCATTCCAAGTCAATGCTGGTGATATACTAGTGTGTAAATAAACATTATCAATTATTAATTGAAATTACAAATTTATTTTTAATAAAATAATAAACATTATTAATTAAAATTACAAATACAATTATAATAATAAAATAATTTAAATCTTTGTGAAAATAAATTTTAGGAGGTTATATGCATTGAACATAGATTTTGGGCCACTTTCAATCCATTTGACGTGTTTACCTTTTAACTAAATATTATAATTTGACCCGCTTGATATAAGTTTTAAAATCTCAGGATAGATGAAATAGAAAATAAAACTTTTTATCAAGCAGGTGAAATCATAATATGTAGCTAAATGGCAAACCCCTAATTTGGGTTGAAAGTGGCCCAAAGTCTATGTTCAGTGCTGCAGTGCATACCTCCTGAATCTTTGATTAAAAAGATTGAGTATTATTTTATTAATATTGTATTTGTAATTTCAGTTAAAACTACTCGTTTGACATTTTTAGAAAAAAATGTATAAAAAGTTGTTGAGTTAACCTAACCTGGCTGTGTCTGTTTTTATCAGTACTAAAAGGATTGTTTTATATCAACTTTCAACCCACCCTGTTACCCAAATTGTCTTTTCCACCCATTTTGCCACCTCTGACTAATAAAATACATATTAATTGGCAGCTAAGCCCACTGGATTTTCTCACTTCAAGGGAGAAATTCCGCCAAGCACCGCCACCAGGAGTGCCCCTATCCATGCATAATGAAATGGAAGGGATATATGGAATTTTGATCTCATTATTACATATAAGGAGGCTGCTTTCAGCTCATGGTATACGACCAGCATTTGATATGCTTGAAGATAAACTAAAGCAAGGGTAATCTTGTTCATCGTACTCTTTCAGTATCTTGATTATTTGAGCATTAAAGTATGTGTACTTTCATGTATTATCGCTACTAGGATATATATATATCTATATATATATATATATATATATATATATATATATATATATATATATATATATATATATATATATATATACTGTAAGCTGTGGTTCTGAGTTATATAGCTTTATAAAAAGATCTGCCGATACCTGTTCAATTAGGCTAAAGATGCTTATTGTAGGCTCTCCCTTTTTTTATTTTTTATTTGCTGTCTCGTAATGAAGTAGTAGCTAGAAATTTATTCATGTCACCTTAAGAAAGATATTATCTTGTACTCTTTTGTGTAATCTCTATATTGATCAAATTTCAGGTCTTTTGCTCGGTTTATGAGTAAAAATGAAACTCTTCAAAAAGCGAGGCTTGCAATGCAACACAATTTGTCTCATGGAGCTCTTAGTCCAAAGTTCAATAAGATGTTAGAAGTACTCATGGAACACTTCAGTATGTGGCTAGACCTTATTTTCTTATTTCTATTTTATCATGATACTATAATTATGAGAGTGTAGCTTTACTTGATATGATTAATGTTTGTTGCACATATATTAGATTACAACAAAATAGAAGAATTTATACAATAACTCACACTTTAAAGAGTCCATAAGGATACATGAGAAAGTAACTAAAGGCGGCAAAATGAGTGGGTTAGGTAATAGGTCAGAAATGGTGATTATTTGCTACAAGTCGTAGCTGGCCAGATTTTTGTAAAAAATGGGTTCTTGGTTTTATGCATCAATAATACACTTCGTGCAACTTTCGACCCTCTTGACCTATTATTTTAGCAGTCTAGCCTATCTGTCAAACAGAATACCAGCAGAAGTGCTAGTTGATGACCAATTTACAATTTTTCGTGTGATATATTATGGAATTGATTTTAAGAGGGACCGATTTAGTATTTCTTTTGAGAGTTTTTTTGCATATGCAGAAACTCAAGATCCCCAGAAGTCGAGGGTTATAATTTTCTCACATTACAGAGAAAGTGTAAGGTCAAGATACACCAATATCCTTGAGCTCTTGTTTATTTTAGTTTAAGCAATAAACACGATAGCATGATTGAAATTATATGCTCATCTGAAGTTTCAGATAACCATCTTACTATTTTTCAGGCACATAATGAACTCTATAGCTACTATTGGGGAACATGTTAAAGCTACAGAATTTATCGGCCAAAGCACAGGTCAGGAATCATTTCAGTAATTGTTATTTTTTTATTTTATTTTTTATTTTTTATTATTATTGTTTTTTGTATAACAAGCTACTCGAAATAAAATAAAAACTCTGATTTTGCTTGTCACATGATTAAATAAGTTTATCATAATGCTCACACTAATATATTGTTTTTAAAAATATATGTGGTTACTCTAATATTTCTGTTATGTTGTACGGAGTACTTTTGCACAGGTAAAACGTCAAAGGGTCAATCACAAAAAGCTCAACAGGCAGTGTTAGAGGTAGTGATATCCAACTTTTATATAGCCTGTTTATTTTTGTTTCATCTATATACATACTGTTTTATTTTCTGAAATTGTTATAGAAATTCCGGGCTGGTGGATACAATGTTATAGTGGCAACATCAATTGGAGAAGAAGGTTTAGATATTATGGAAGTTGATCTCGTTATTTCTTTTGATTCAAATATATCACCTTTGCGGATGATTCAACGAATGGGAAGAACCGGTAGAAAGAATAAAGGCCGATTTGATATCCTTATATATTTAATAATTTTTAAACTTCTGGATTAAGCAAATGATATGATGTTTTACCATTTCGATCTGTAGCCATTAATCATATAATTTTATTTTTGATATGTTTAACCCATTTTACTTAAAAAATGGGTCAATATTGGGTTATAAGCTAGCACTTTCGGGTGAAAATGGCCAATTTACTTAAAGATGGGTCAATTTTGGGTTATAATTTATCACTTACGGGTGAAAAGGGTAAAATAAAAGTTATTTAAACTGGAAACGGGTCAACTGAAAGTGTCTTACCTCAAACGGGTCAAATCCAACAATTAGCTAAAAGGAGTACAGTTGATAATTGAATGTGTGGAAGTCACCGTAAGTATATTATATAATGATACAACCTCGTAAGTTGTTTCCTTTAAATATTTAGGAGACTCCAGTACAAGTATAATTATTTGTAGGTCAACTGTACGACCACCCATCTTGCCATATGTAGGTAAAAATGGGTCGGAAGTCGCCAAAGAGTACTTAAATCCTTACAACCTCTTAATCATTTTATCCAAGAAAGTATTAGTATTTTATTACTTTAGTTGTGTAATCATGTTTAATGCATCACTTATTTATTGATTGATTGAAAACAAAACAACTATGGTCTGACCAGCACTAAGTTTTTTCCCGTTTTATTCCCTTAACAAACATACTGGCCTTAGCTTGTGAAGGCTCAGAAGTAAATGGTTATAAGAGAAAGCAAGCGAGGGGTAAGAACATGAAAAAAATTATGAAAAATGGCGGAACCACTTTCCATTTTCACTCTAGTCCAAGGATGGTAAGATTTATCACTTGAAAAGTTGTCATAGATTAATATTCTATTTGGTTTCTAATCTTTGGCACTTTGATATTATATGTCTCAGGTTCCACATGTTTTTAGACCTGAAAAAAAGCTGGTCAAATTTATGATTGAAGAATTTATTCGTCGTGGAAAGAAAGTTAAAGACGATGATGCAATCCAGACACCCAAATATAAACTTAAACTTACAGATGCTGAGTCAGACCTGCTTGAAAAGTATTTTGACCCTTCAGGAGAAAACAATTGGAAACCATCTCTTATCGCTTTTCCTCACTTTCAAGCATTTCCTTCAAGAGTGCATAAAGTTTCTCATTCTTTGAGAACCACAATGCTAATTGATACAATGCAATGTTTACAAGGATTTTCCTTCAATGACCCGGTTTGTACTTCACATTCTATTCATTTTTCTATTCTCCATGCTATATATTATTTGGATAATAAAATATGTTTTAGATCAACAGCTTATGGCATTGTAGGCATTTTAAAACATGATAAGTTGCTTTTGATATGTTTAACCCAATTTTATTTTTGGCTATTTTTCTACATCTGGCTCACTTCCAATACCAATTCTCATGAATATGGGGTCTTTGTCACCTTTGCTTCTGTAGCTGATGTATCTAATGGTTTTTACAATGTGCAATAGTATAGGTGATAGACAGTGAGGAATTATAGGAAATCAAATAATTAGATTGATTACGTTTTATTTATTATTTATTTGTTTCCTTTTTCTGTAATGTCCTATATATAGGACTTTATGTTTTGTATTTCAACTCAATCAATAATAATTCAAATTCTGTGATTTATCTTGGTATCACAGCCTCTCTTTTTTTTCTTTTCCTAACCCTAAAACAACCTGCAACCGCTTCTTTCCCTACCCCTGTCTATCATGGCAATGATTTCTGCCTTCACCGCTGCTGAGAAAACAGCCCATAACTCCCACAAATTTGCATTTAAACTTACTCCTACCAACTATGGCTTCTGGAAAAACATGATACACCCCTTTTTAATCACCAACCACCTCTTTGGTTATGTTGACGGGACCATCCGCTGCCCTCCATCACGGATTGCTGCCACCACCGAAACAGCAGCCATGGACAACCCGAGCTATTCCCATTGGCTCGCGAATGATGCTCATGTTCGCATGGTCATTATTTCAACAATCTCTGAATCCTCTTTTCAACATGTTCAAGGTGAAACCTCTCGTGACCTCTGGCTCTCCTTGGAACGGGCTTATGCTCCGCATAACTCATCTAGGGAATACACACTCAAAACCCAGTTGCTAAAAATAGAGATGAAGTCTGATGAAACATCTGCTGCCTATCTAACCCGTGCCCAAGAATATGCCACGGCTCTAGCGAACATTGGAGAACCATTTAAGGACAAGGATGTCACCATGTTGGTACTCTCTGGCCTACGTGAGGAATATGATGGCCTCAAAGCTAATCTCCTGGCTCGCTCTCCGCCAATCACTTTTAATGAATTACATGGCCTTCTAAGTGACCATGAATTCATGATCAACAAGAAGCCACCAAACCCGCTGCAGGCTTACTCGGCTGCTTCACAGCCTGCGGGTCTGCCCTCCCCCACGGCAGGCCTGCTGCCTCTTCCTCACCACAACCCTGCCCTCACCACGTTGCAGCAACAAGCAGCCCTCCTTGGGTACCAACTCAGCCCCGTAATTAATCAAGCCAATCAGCAACCACAAGCCTATTTCTCCAACCGCTCCCAAAACAATTCTCGCAACAACCGGCGTGGAAATTACCGTGGCAACTCTCGTGGTGCTAACACCAGAGGTCGTGATGAGTACCGTGGATCCAACAATCAAAACCGAAATTCTCAGTTTGCTTGGGCATCCACCCAAAACACCGTTTACGGTCACTGTAATCGTTGTGGTATAGGACACATTCCTGCTCAATGTCCAACTCAGTCCACATCAGCCCGGGAGTCTTCTCAGGCTAACTATGCTGCTTTTGCTGAAACTGGATCCACATCAGGCTCACTTTGGAAACCAGACACGGGTGCGAATGGCCATGCGACTCCTGATCTTGCAAGTTTAGATAACTCAAAGCCTACTTGGTAACAATTCACTTCATGTTGGCGATGGTAATCCTCTTCCTATCTGTCATATTGGCTCATCAAAATTTTATTCTCCTAACAAAACCTTTAGTTTAAATAATATTCTTCACGTACCCCAACTCAAACAAAATCTCTTATCAGTCCAACAATTTTGTTCAGATAATAACGTGTTTTTTGAATTTCACTCTTCTTTCTTCGTTGTGAAGGACGAGTCTACACATACCATCCTACTCACGGGCCCAAGTGACAACGGTCTCTACTCGCTATATCTTCCGAAATTAAAGTCCCTACCACATGTCTCCTTCACAGCAGTCAAAGCTCCTTCAACAATTTGGCATCAACGACTCGGACATCCCCATGCACGAGTTTTTCATTCTATTTTGTCTAGCAATAATTTACCAGTTTCAAATAAATTGTCTTCTTCAGTGTGTTCTTCTTGTCAAATGGGGAAATCCTCCAAATTGTCTTTGAAACCTTCCAATTTTCGTAGTCATAATATTTTGGATTTAGTTTATTGCGATGTTTGGGGTCCTGCTCCTTCTGTTTCTTTTACTGGTTGTAGATTCTTTTTACTTTGTGTGGACCACCACTCGAGATATATGTGGTTTTACCCTTTAAAACATAAATCGATGTTTTCTACCTTCCAATTGTTTGTTAAAATGGTGAAAGACAATTCAACACTAAACTCAAACGGGTTCAATCGATTGGGGGTGAATTTCGTACTCTTGCACCTTTTCTTTCTTCACTGGCATCATTCACCAACGCCGTGCCACACACGAGTGAACAAAATGGCATTGTTGAACGCCGACATAGACACGTTGTTGAAACCGGTTTAACCCTTCTTGCTCACTCTCACACTCCCAACGTTTTGGGATTTTGCATTTGAAACAAAGAGCTTACCTAATCAATCGCATGCCCTCAAGAACCAACTCAAACAAATCTCCTTTTGAATTCCTATTTCACCGACCACCGATTACTCTTTCCTTCGAGTTTTGGGTGTGAATGCTTTCCTTACCTACGACCATATAACCTCACAAAATGGATTTTCGGTCCACCACTTGTGTCTTTCTAGGTTACGATTTGATCCATCATGGATATCGCTGCCTAGACCTACAAACCGACCAGATCTACATTGCTCGTCACGTGCGATTTAACGAGCACCTCTTTCCTTTCAGCCCACCTGACACAACCACCTTACCCTTACCGGAAGACTCCTCACCATATTACTCTTCCTATCCTACTCCACCTCCACCAAACCATGAACCCAGCCTTGTCCCACATCCCATCACCGAACCTGTCAACCAGCCCGTACCCGAACCTGTCCAGCAAACTGCTTCTGTCCCTATCACCGACCCTCTTCCTGACCCGAACCCATGCTCCTCGGGTGACCATGTCCACACTTCCCAGTCCTCGGCTGCCTCCCAGCCCTCGGCTCGCACTAATCCACCACCTCGTACTCGTCCACCCAATCTCCGACAAAATCCCAAACCTACCATTCGCTATAATCCTTCCGCTTATCATGTCTCTACTGATCCTCCTAATTCTGTTGAGCCATCTTCCTTCACTGTTGCCAACAAATCTCCTGAATGGCGCCAAGCCATGGCTGAAGAGTTTGATGCTCTTGTCCAAACGGAACATGGTCACTTGTACCTCGTGCTAAAAATACTAATGTTATTGATTCTAAGTGGGTTTACAAGATTAAAAGGGATGCAAACGGTAATGTTACACGCTATAAGGCGAGACGGTTGCTAAGGGCTTTAACCAAAAGCCCGGTATTGATTATCAAGAAACTTTCACCCGTTGTGAAAGCAACAACAATACGGGTTTTGCTATCTCTTGCTGTAACGAATCAATGGTCGCTTCGCCAACTAGATGTTCAAAATGCTTTTCTTCACGGCGAATTAAAGGAAACTGTTTATTTACGCCAACCACCTGGCTTTATTGATGCATCCAAGGCTGATCATGTCTGCTTACTGCATAAGTCCCTCTACGGACTCAAACAGGCACCTCGCGCATGGTTTGAGCGCCTCAGTAACACTTTGCATCATTTGGGTTTCACTGGCTCCAAAACGGATCCCTCACTCTTTATTCTTAACAATGGTGGAACTTTGGTATATGTTTTAGTCTATGTCGATGACATTATTGTTACAGGCAACAACACCAATGCTATTAATGATGTCATTGCAAACTTGGGCACCTCCTTTGCAGTCAAAGACCTGGGGGACCTGCACTATTTTCTGGGTATTGAAGTTATTCGTCATGGCAGCCACTTAATTCTTTCTCAGCAAAATATTTTTCGACCTGATTCAGAAGGCAGGTTTGTCAGATTGCAAAGCAGTTCCCTCTCCTATGAGTACCTCTCAGATTCTCACTAGCAATGACAGTCCAACTCTTGCTGACCCAACCAAGTATCGTCAAATAGTGGGGGCTCTTCAGTATGCTTCCTTATCGAGACCTGACATCACTTTTGCCGTCAACAAAGTATGTCAGTATATGCACACTCCCACTGAAAAACATTGGTCGGCTGTTAAACGGATATTACGCTATCTGAAAGGTACTTCTCACTTTGGCCTTTTTATTCGTCATGGCTCGGGTTCCACCCTACATGCCTTTACTGAAGTCAACTGGAACTCAACTTTGCGGGCCTTTTCTGATGCTGATTGGGCTGGCTGTCCCGATGATCGCCGCTCCACGGGAGGGTTTGCTATATACTTGGGATCGAACCTCATCTCATGGAATGCTAGGAAGCAACGCACAGTATCTCGCTCCTCTACTGAGTCTGAATATAAAGCCATGGCTGACACTGTTGCTGAATTAACATGGCTAGAGGCCCTTTTACAGGAACTTGGAATTGTCTCAACTGTCACTCCTACGCTTTGGTGTGACAACTTAGGTGCCACGTACTTGTCTGCTAATCCTGTTTTCCATGCTCGGACAAAGCATGTTGAGTGTGATTATCATTTCGTTCGTGAGAAGGTTTCTAAAGGACAACTACAAGTCAAATTCATTTCAACGCATGACCAGCTAGCCGATGTGTTCACTAAGCCTCTACCTACTCAACGATTTCTAATGCTTCGGTCCAAGTTGCAGGTCGTTCCCCGCCCTCAACTTGCGGGGGGATGATAGACAGTGAGGAATTATAGGAAATCAAATAATAGACAGTGAGGAATTATAGGAAATCAAATAATTAGATTGATTACGTTTTATTTATTATTTATTTGTTTCCTTTTTCTGTAATGTCCTATATATAGGACTTTATGTTTTGTATTTCAACTCAATCAATAATAATTCAAATTCTGTGATTTATCTATTGACCCATTTTCACACAAACGGGTTATTTTGAGATTCTTAAACAGGCTTCAACTGATTAGCAGGGCCAACAAGGTAGGCGCCATGGCTTTATACATGCTTTTGACTGGTGTTGCTGTCTTTTTGACTTCAGGATGAAGAGGCTTCACAAGATTGCATCAGAGTTGAAAGTGTTGAGCATCATAATAGCACCACAAGAGGTAAAATAAAATAGACTCGAGATTGTGTGGGGAATTCTAAAAACGAATTTCTGATTTAAAAGTGATAAGTATTACTTTATACATAAGGACCTGAACAGAGCTCTTAATAGTGTTACTCGATGCATATCTATAATTGCTACTTTAAAAAATAATGCTATGTCTTTGTGTTAAAAACTTGATTTACTGTAGACCACCCTTCCCTAAATACATAAAAAAGATATGTGTCTGTTTAGGTTGCAGTTTCGACCCACTTACCTATGATATGGGCTGTCCGGCTATATATCTTTTTTAATGGGTCAGCCAGACGAATTGAAAAGAAAATCGTCTAAAATGTAGTGTAAAGGTATAAAACCCGTAAGTTATTTAATTAATAAAACATTACATCATTAGCAATATAAAGTTTTGTTTTTCTAATCATATTGACACTATTTATTAAAAAGGGCAAATGATAAAAAAAGTATTATATTGACACTTTGCTCTTGTGGTAAAGTTTGTGGGTACTATACTTTCAAATTCATCCTCTTTAGGGTATTTTGCGAAATTTTGGACATTTTTGCCCTCTTAGCTAATAGATTTTTTTTTCAATGTCACATAGTACCCTAAAGAGGATGAATTTGAAAGTCCCACAAAAGCAAAAATTTACCCAAGAGCAAATGATGGCAAGTATGATACTTTTTTTATCATTTGGCCTTAAAAAAAAACATTTTTGGACAATTAGTGTTTTGGTCAACATGACGCAACCCTTCTCATTAACCAGCATGCTTTTTTGCTACCTGTAAACATTATCATATTCAATTGTCGTCTTTATGGAAGATACATTATCTGTAAATAACACTTCGCGATTCAAGATTTTCATATCTAATTACAATATTGCAGAAGATGATCTCATACAAAAGAACCAGAAAGTCATATGGACACCTCCAGAGCTAAGGAGAAACACGAGCAGCCTGATACTGGATCAAAAATCTTCCCATACACTCTTTTCTGTTTGGGTCTGATTTTATGTCTGTTGATTCAGATGGAAGGGTTCTAATTTTGTCTGTACCATCATTTCCTCTGAAACAAGTTTCTCCAAGTAAAAGTTTAAATTGTTTGGAATCTGATTTCAGAGAGTTTCCGGAAATACCTATGGATGTAAATGATGATCTTGTGACATCTTTTAAGAACACTAATGATTTGCAAGAGGACAAACTAGCAGAAGATGACAATACAGTTCTACAGACCAAAATTTGTAATTTAGAGGCATCAAACAGAGAACATAATGACACGACGGTACCTATTGCTGTTGAAGACGACACTCATTTAGTTGATGAGTCAGATACTGATTCTATACCTGGTGATCTCAGCCCCCGACTGACTAATCTAATGATCAATGGTGTTGTTCCAGAGTCCCCGATTGATAATGGTGAGATTTTATCCCACATTTTAAGCATACATTTACTTTTACATTGATGGGCAATAATTGGTTGACAATTTCAACCTGGTTTTATGAATGGGTTGATTTGGGTTGTATTTTCAGTCTCAAATGGGTTGAATAAAAGAATTAGTTAAAAGGTAATGGGTGAAATGAGTCGAACAGGTTGAAAGTTGCCCGGTTGTGTATTTAATGCATACACCTCTTTATTTATGTGAATCGTCATTTGTTTAGAGGTTCAGTTTTCAATTCGCTTACCAAATAATAAGTTGATTTTGGCAGATGTTATTTCTGACAAGTCAAGGTGGCAGAGTTTAAAAGTTTGGTTAAAAACAGGATGGAGGGATCAAAAGTTGGCCAAAGTGTATTCAAATGCTTGAAACCTTCTAAATTTTATTATTATTAAATTTATTTTTATTATTATTATTATTATTATTATAGTATTATTATTATTATAAATTTAATAGCAT
This sequence comes from Chrysanthemum lavandulifolium, assembly GCA_022545495.1. Taxonomy (NCBI): domain Eukaryota; kingdom Viridiplantae; phylum Streptophyta; class Magnoliopsida; order Asterales; family Asteraceae; genus Chrysanthemum; species Chrysanthemum lavandulifolium. The sequence goes on from CM040242.1 coordinate 219,135,923, forward strand.
AGTTTTGAGGTTTTATTGAATATACATTAATTATAGAAATTATTGAGAATAACAGTTGAAATCGTCCCATCATTCAACCTCTAATCATTATCATATTAGTTATTATATTCTTATAATTTACAATTGTGAACGTTCTTTCCGTTACATTTATGTAACAACACAAACACATTTAAGGTTTTGCAGGCACATTAAATAAAGTGAAAAGTTGTATGACCCCAGATATTGATATGGTCCCCGATGCCTGTGTATCTTTAGGCCAGAGTAAGAATGACGAGGAGTTTAAAGAGATTACTCCTAATAAAAGAAATTTGGGTATGGTGGAAGAAATACGCACCCCAATAAGTGATTCAATAAGTAATTCTTCAGCAAAGTGCACTTCTGCTGCCAAGTCTATGGAGAATTCGAACTCCTTTGACAAAGTTGTCGAATAATAGTTGCAGTAAAGACTGGATAATTAGTTCGGAGAAAAATCAGTTAGTCAACCAAAGCCAAAGCTTAAACGGTTACGGAAGTATGGTGATATAGAAATGAGAATTTGCTAGACAAGGAAAATATTGTTTGCCATTCATCAGTTCCTGGTACATCACGTGCTCGATTGGATCATCCTCCCAAGAAACATGCTAGAGGTACATTGCCTATCTTTTGCTGTTTTCAAGCTCTTATGATGCTCTCCTTGTAGGACATAGGGGTGTTTAGATCTGCTTTGAAACTAATTATAGCGACTTTAAGTCGTAATAACCTGTTTCAAGTGTTTCAGGTGTTTTTTGAAATGAAAAATGGGTGGGTCGGGGCCGAATGAATAACAGGTCAACACGGACAATGTATTTGTATGGGTCGAAATGGTTTGACCTTAACATATTTGTCCAAAGTTTTTATTACTTATTTAATAATACTTAGTGTGCCATTTCTAATGAAAAACTATATTTTGAATAACTTAATTAAGGTGATTTTATACATTAAAATTTTAGTGTTTCTTGGGAGACTTTCTAGCCGCTTGACCCTTTTCGTGTTAGCTACTATATTTTTGCTTTTAATATCTTGAGGCGTTAGAAGACAACCTAAATTATAAATAAATATGTCAAAATTGCCACCTCTGTGTAAGAATGATTATTCTAATAATCAGATCTAGAGCAGATGAGAAGTGTAAAACTGGGAAAAGTGCTTATTCAGATAAGTGTAAACTGAATGCATGTCCCTATCTTTAATCAACTGATCAGCTGAATTTGATTCTTTTATCACTTTAATACGCACTTCCAAACACCCTGTTAGATTTTTAAATGGTATACTTAGTGTCTATATCTGTAACCAGGTGACAGGAAGCTGTTAAATGATGCCCGAGATTTTATCGACGATGAAGCTGAGTAAGTCCATGCTTATCTTAATTTTAAGGTGTTAATTGTTATTTCCATTACGGAGGTTCCAATTATGACCCATTTTTTTAATGGGTCAATTTTGTTTGTTTTTTCTAAACAAATCTCAAACGGGCCAAAATTGGCTACAAATGGAATAGGTCAAATTTGAAACCTCCTGGAATCTACATGTTAAATGCATACTTCCTAAATTATATTACTAACAGATGTTAATTATCTTTATGAGAATATTGTTTCTATAATCATAAGTAACACATTAACTATCTGTAAGAAGCTCTAAACAAATGGACAAAAGATGTTTTCATGTGAACTCAATGTTTTGAGTTTTGACACATCACAGAATGACCTGTTTTGACAATGATATTGTGCTAAAGACCAACTTTGTGATGGCATTACTTTCATCTGTTTAAAAGTTGTGGTTTTTATTCCAGGGTTTCTTCAGAAGCCTCAGGTGATGAGGAACTTGACAACGATCAAGACTGCTATGGTGGTAGTTTCATAGATGACAGGATACATCCAACAACGGCAAATACACAGGCAGAAACTTCTCAAGTTGATATGATGGCCATCTATAGGTTCGTTCTCTTAATTTTGAATCATTTTATCCTAATTCAATATTTTCTGTAATGAAAGATACACAACCCTTATGTCAACCTGGATGGAAGTTTCCTGCTTTATTTATTTGTTACTGTTCATAACCTTTGTTCATGTATATTATTACATGGCAGGCGGTCTTTACTCACTCAGTCACCAATAGTAGATTTTAGTCCCGACAACATTGTCTCCATTGACCAAAAGACTGACAGTGGAAGTGCTGAAGCAACAACAAATCCACATCTTCATACTAATGGGAACTCATCATCCGTCCATTTGAATACCGATAATTCTGTTATTAATATCAACACCAAATCCTCTGAAGCCAATGAAAACCGAAAAGAAAGTTGAGCTTTTTGCATGGTGATCCGCTTCCTATCCGTAACTTAGAGGCAGAAGTTTTCAACAATCCTGAAGGTGCTGCTAAAGAACCGACATGGCAAATGGGTAACTTAGAGGCAGGAGTTTTAACAATCCTGAAGGTGCTGCTAAAGAACCGACATGGCAAATGGGTAACTTAGAGGCAGAAGTTTTAACAATCCTGAAGTTGCTGCTAAAGAACCGACATGGCAAATGGATGCATTTGACGATGATGCTCTATGAAGGGATTGATCTTGATGCATTGGAGGAACTAGCTGCCACAGAATTGAGATTGAAATCAGAGTTGAACGCAAAACCCAAGAACCAAGATTTAGAATTTTTTGATGCTCCTTCCTTTGACTTGGGATTCTGATAGTAACTTAATTCACATGATACTGATTTTAGGTAGTTGTAAATATAATTAGAGTTGATGTGTATAGTTATCATAGAGGAACAATTGTGGTAAGTGGTGATATATGCAAGATTTGTATATCGTTTTGAACAATTTAACATGGGATTAAATCAATAGTTACACTGTGAAGCATTTTTTGACAATCTTTTCTTTTAGATACATTCTACTTAATTTATGCAAATGAAAGAATTAAAGAATTTTGTAAAGTCATTTTTAGTTGAAAGAGGCAGATTTGTTTGAGGAAATTGTTGTTCAATACTCATTAGTCTTATATTGTTCAATCCATGCTTAAGATCCCGAATGTTTATGGAACATTGCAGTAAAGTGTGAATTTCACAACACCGGTATATAACAATGCAAAAGCAGAATGATCTCCGTAACATCTGTAATAGAAAAGGTTTGGAGAACTTTGACATTCGATTGTGGTATACCACAATCATTCATTACTTGCTTCATCATATCATTGCAACAGTGGCAGATGTATATAAGACATGTCTGTTGTTAGCACCAGAAATTAGAGTCAATCATGCGTGTTGCTTGCTTATACCTCAGCTCGTCAATCCTTTTCTACCAAGGCTTAAAACAACTACATTATCTTACTCATTGATAAGGATCAAGATTCTCTCAAGTTAATAATGTTGCTTTTATTGTGATAGTGAATTAATAAGTGGTTTAGAGTCACTTTTTTGTAATGAGTACAATATTTGAATCTTTGATTTAGCTAACAGGTAACAAGTTTAACATACCATCATATCAGAACATACAACTACCTTAAAGTAAAACCACGTCTTTATTTATCAACTTAACACAAGTTCTACATCATCTACATATACATGCACATATATTGGTTGATTCAGAGATCATTACAATTTAATATCACTAATACAAACACCATCACATGAAACCTGCCCGGTAGGCCTCTATTATTAGTCTCACCTGACCAGGGATGAAAATATTATTCCTAAGGGATGAACTTTGTTTGGTGATTTTGTTTTCTGTTGGTTGATGTTAGGACCCGGCATGCGTTGTGTTACGTCCTTCATTTTCATTTTCTTCTTCAGGCTTTGTTGCTGGTTGTTTATTTGCGCATAACTGAATCCGACAGAAGACATTATTGATTGACTTAATTTGCTATGTTTTGTGACTTGCAGAATCTATGTTTTGAGAACTTGGTATTTATAGGGATCGAGAAGTCTAAAGGGCCAATGGTTATGGCAATCCATGGCTGGTTGCTAATTCTATCTACTTTTTTATTTAAAGTTATAAAAAAGAAATGTTGAGTAACACTATAAAAAGACTAAACTAGTTCAGCCTACTTTAATTTGAGCATTAATAATGATTATTTGTATATAAAGGGGTGTTTATTTTTCGCTTAGAGCGAGCTCAATCAATTGTTTTATCTTATTGGGAGGTTCAAAAACCCATTCAGGACCAAATGATAGTAAAACTAAACCAATAAATGAGTTAGATTCGTGACAATAACATTTTAAAATATAAAAGATGTGAAATAACTATAACCGAGATGAATCAATTTAGTTAGATCTATCTATATTCATTTAAATGCATTATATTGTACAAAATACATAAATTATATGCATACTTCACTAAATTAAGTGAATCCTTTGTACATTTCGTCCTCTATATGTCAAATATGTTGCTAACAATACTTTACATCCTTTTCACTTCAAAATTTACCAAATGAGATGTATCTAAATGAATATAAATTTAATTCAAGTCGACGATCTCAAATGCACATTATAAGATTTCTCATCTTTCTCATAAAATAATTTCTTCTCATCGATCTTTACCTACTCGATACACATAAAAAATATAATAGCTAACGGATACATTTAATAATTGTCTCTCCGTCAAAAATATACAGTTCATTTGATATAATTACTTTTATTCAAACTATCAAACTAATTATTTGTTTACTCTTATATAACTAATTAATGCAAAATATAAAGATTGTGTTTTAAATGTATTACGAAATATGGTAAACTCGGTCAAACTTCTATATCTATATTTATATAACATTTAAAATGGGATAATCCGAAAAGAAAATTAGAACTAAAAATTTAGGATGGAGGAATAATAGCTAACCGGATACATTTAGAAATGATTATCAGTAACTAAAATAGAATAAAATGTATCGAGTCATATAAATAAGAAGCATATCAACAATATGATGTAAGACTCGGTTATGGTGCCTTCACCACCCGCTGAGGCACCACCACGCGTGAAAGACCATGAAGCCTCACCACTACCGCGTGAAGAGGGGAAATCGAGTTGGTCAGGTGGTGCAAACCACCTAATGTAAATTTTCTTTTTGTTTATGTTGTGCATGTGGGGTGTATTTGTGAGTATGTTTGTTTAAAGTATGGTTTTAACTTTTATATGGTTGATTAGAAGGTGACCATCGCGCCTGTTAGGTGATTTCTTTGAAAATGATGCAACATTGAGGTGAAGGTGATCGGTCGGATGATCATTACACCCGACCTAAGTGTATAACAATTAATGGATAACCACCTAACTACTTTGTTTTAGTCGGTAGAATGAATCAACCTGTTTGAAATAACTGTTGATGGTTTGTGGCTAGTCTTTACATAAGGAAAAATTATCGTAAAAAATAATTACAATGGATAATCATAGCACGGCAAAGTCTGTAGAATGAAAAGTTGAAATAAAGTTGATGGTAACTAACTAGTGTTTATATAAGAAATGTTAGTAGGATGGATTAATGGTGTTTAACATCTGCTGCATTTTAGTCACATTATTGTATTGGAACATGTATGCGTTTATTGATCGAACGTGGCACTGATACATAGATAAGAACTGAGGAGGCACCAAGATATATTTTTTATATCATTAGAGGATGGTCCATCAAGGTTCCACATATCCCATTATCAACCATTGACTTTCGATCACTTTCATACACTAAGAAAAGGGTATCAGAACTGGCTATTAAATTTATTGCGAGGATAAACATGTTCTTGCCAATAACTAATTTAATTTGATCTCCAATAACGGATTTATCAAAGTTATGGTGATTTTAACTGTGAAACGCATTGAGTGACTCGCAAGCCCGCAAAATGCTCTAGCATGCCTTTTCATGTGAAAAAGATATTTTTAGGTTTTGCTAGTATCCATAAAATTGATCTTCAAAAGAAAATCTTTTTATCACCAAACATTACGGGTTAGTAGGATGTAATACAATTATTCATTACCGTTATTGATCATGTTTAGTTGGTATTATAGGACCGAAATGAAATCGACAAAAAAAGACCAAAATACCCTCTGATGATAGAAAATTTATTTACTGTGGTTAGTCAATAATTAACTTTTATGTAATTTTGATTCCATTACGAGATAGAATGAAAAAGTAAAAACGCCTATGGATCAAAATAGTAGTTTTTGATGTAATTGGTCATTATTCAGAATGAATCATTACATTTTATAATCGAAGCACAAGATGTTTTCATTCAGTCTAATGATCATTTTCATTCTCGTTTTAACTACAACATATCAAACACTACGCAAATACAATACACATATATCCTATTAAAAGGTACTAACATTGTAATATAAAGAGAAACACCAAAATTACCAACAAAGTATATATTGTATAGATAATACTTGGTTTGTAATTCTCACTATAGAATAGAAACTAGAAAATCAATTTAGTTCACCTTAAAATAGTACATAACTCAAGAACTAAGGATAGAAGTTTATGGTAGTGTAGGCTGAAATGAACATTACGAGGTCAACATTATATCTATTAACTAAAAAGCGTGAACGATGCTGTCCACGCCACGTGTGTCACAAAGATTTATTTCAAACTTTCACAACTTGGCAAGAATGGTCCCTCAGGTTTACGTGTCATTGCAAACTAAGTCCAAACATTAAATGCAAAGTTTCACAACTTGGCAAAAACAGTCCCTGAGACTTAACTGTCGTTGCAAAGTAAGTCCAAACATTAAATGCAAAGTTTCCCAACTTGGCAAAAACAATCCTTAAGGTTTATGTATCGTTGCAAAGTAAGTCCAAACATTAAATGCAATTGTCGTTACAAAGTAAGTCCTTTGAAGTCAATCCCGCTGCATCGCGCGGATTTCCACACTCGTTTCAAACTAAAGTTAACCGATCCATAATAATTTACAACTAACTTTATGTGACCGTCTAAACCTTAGCATAATCATAACAAGAAATTCTAAAAAAATATATCCCCAACTTATCCAAAACCCTACCACAAATAAAAAAGGAAAAAATGGAGGTTTGCATCATGGGATATAGTGGCCAAAAGCGAAAAATGGTGGGATTTGATTTTTCCGCCATCAGATAATAATTGGCCTATTGTTTCTGAAAACAAATGTTTGACAGCAAATATTTGTGAGTATTTTGAAGCAACGAGCAATTAACGGTTTAAATATGATGCTTGTTCGTAATGCTGTAACTGAGCAAACGAAGGTCTTCTGCGAGATCTTATATGATAACTAAATACGATGGTCAAAAATATATTATACCAACCATCGAAACCAAATACACAACCCTGTGGATTAGTCGGCCATGCCAAAAGATCGGGAACCATGATTACCAAAAATAATACATAGTATTTTGATGATCCATCTTAAGTTTTAATTAATATATACAACATAAAATTAAACAACTTTCAGAACTTTTCTAGAAGTGAATTTTGAGACCCAAGTATATAATGGGGTGTATATTTTGAGGCCCTTAAAAATTTGATGTCATGTACGGTAGCGCACCTCGCACACCATCGTATACGACTTTGCTTGTTTGTGTTTTTTCAACATAATTTTGCTTGTTTGTTAACAAACAGCTATTGGTTAAATTTTATGTCACCGCTTTATTTCAAAACGTTTCATAAAGTAACATTTAGATTTGTCGTTATGTTTGCCTCTCAAATTACATATGTACATTTATTATTCATTTAAGTAGTTTATGTTAAGAGCACGCTAGGCCACATAAAGTTTACATTAAAAAAATCTCACCGACGCCACACGCCGACGGTTTTTGTGGATTCACATCTCACAAAACTATTCAACCACCGACATGTCACGTTTCATTTTAATTTTGTAGTAAAAGTCGAATAGTCGATAAGTTTTTGGAGACATTTTGTTTGTAGATCTTGTCGTTAGTCCATTCTTTTGATGCGTTAAGTTTTTGCCTCCGATTTTAAATCCTTGTATATTTAAAATCGATGAAACATTTTATCCATTTTCATATGATCATTTTCATACTTTTTATCTGAACTTACATGGTCGTAAAACTCGATGAAACGCAAAAACATGCGAAACGGACGAAACGTAAAAAGGGCAAAATGTACATTTAAAAACGGACGAAAACATTAAAATGACTAACGGTGCAAATGCTGCTTATTCATTTAAGTATGTATTTTGGAGTTTACTTTTATTTTATTTTTGTTGATTCCGTTTTTTATTATAAATGAACATTTTTTTTTTTTTAATTCGCATTATTCGCGCTTTTTTATTAGTTTTTTTCCTTTACAATGTCCGCTTTCCAACGTTTCCTCCATTTTCGTTACGTTTTACGCTTTCATATGCCTTTTTAAGTCATTTTACAATTTTAGTGGTCCGTACGTCCGTTTTATATTTTCTTCCATTTTGACGCTAACATGTATTTCGTACGTTTTCGACGCTATGACGTTTTGTCCGCTTTCATACATTCTTATACGGGATATTTGTAAGTGACACTTATTTATCTCTTGTGATATAACACCGTAAGAAAGATGAAGAGTATTACATTCTTTATCATGTATGTGTTATCATTGGGATAATCAACTAAGGACTATTATAAAATATTAGAAAGTTTTCAATCGAAAACAAGAGATGTTATGATACTTTTGTTAGACTTGTGGTGATTTTCTATTTAATAGATACATTGTGCATGTTTCGATGGTTTATCGCTGATTCACCACTTGTAATATCACACGATATCACACGTGATATCACGCACCATATCACCCGTGATATCCTTCACAGTGATATAATAAGTGATGTATATTATTATTTCTTTCAAATTCTTAAAGATAATAAGTCCCACTTAAAAATATCAAAATGAATAAAATGAAGCAAACTATGAAAATAGAGATTTGAAATATTCCAAGTGTTGCATTAAAGTCGAATAGTCGATTATAAAATATTAGCGTGATAATATATAAAACATACAGAGCAATTTTCGGGTGATATTAAAGAGACTTACCTTAGTTTTGTGTTAGGAACCACCTTGTGAAAGCGATAAAACGTCTTAAAAGGGACGAAAATATAGTATAAACCTATGAAACCAATGAAAACGATAAGTGGACGAAACGTCGCGAGACATGAAAATGACGAAACGTATGAAAATGGACTTGTTCTAGGAAAACGGATGAAAACGAGAAAGTATATGAAACGAACGAAAAGGTAAGAAAATAGACGAAACATAAGAAGATGGACGAAAACGTAAGAAAATGGACAAACGTTGAAAAGCGGACGAACAGATGAAAACGGACGAAAACGTATTAAAACAGAGAAAACGATGAAAGCGAAAAAAAGCGAAAAAACGCGAATAACGCAAATTAAAAAAAAAAAAAAAACCGTTAATTCATAAAAACGTAATAAAAAGACAAAAAGAAAAGAAAAAAGTTTAATAAAAAGAAAGACAATAAAAAAAACATGGACTTAGGTTTAAGTATTAAATCTTAGGTTAATCCCAGGATGATGGGATTTATCCCGTAAACATGAATTTTAAGAAGAAAATAAAGTCACCCATGGTCGTAAGTAGAAGATGACTTATAAGAGAAAAAAGTGTTAAAAGGACGCAACGTACTTTTTCGTAATTACACATCTATTAATATATTTTGTTAAAGGTCAAAGCTAAGATCTAGACCTATAAGACCAAGTCACCTTGGGAAAAATGTTAGTTCTAGGACAACGACCGTTATGGATGAAGAAAAAAAAAAAAAAAAACTTTTAAAATAAATTTACTTTTTTTAAAAATTTCAAAAAATTTACGTTTTTTTTTAAATTTTTAAAAAAATTTAAAATTTTTATTTTTTATAAAAAAATCTTACGAAAAAATTTAATTTAAAAAAATTAAAAAATTTTACGAAAAAAATTTTATGGAAAAAAAATTTAAAAATTAATTTTTTTATATTTTTATGTTTTTTTTAAAAAGTTTGTAGTTTTTTTTTTTTTTTTTGACCTTAGTCCCGGAGGACTGCAAGGTGACTTTTACCAGCTTAGCTGATCGACTTTGACCCTTATATTAGTTAGATGATATATAGCTTTTCAAAACAAATATATTTTCCTTCTTTTAGCTTTTATTTATATTTAGGATGCGTTTAGTATGTAAATGAGTTTGGTTTAAGATTTGAATTTGGTATATAATTTTAATTTATTTTGGTTTTGTTAAAAGAAGGAGAAATAAATTAATATTATTTATATAATTATATAAAATAATGTTGTAATAAAATATACTATTGTAACGTAAATGTAGAGAGAGATGGAGAAGTGATTAAAAGGTCTCCCTTCATTCATAAAACCTACCTATATGGTCCACTATCAATCTTTCATTCCTAATTCCATTAATCATTTCTAAACTATAAACCAAATAAATATTAAGGGTCCATTTGTTAAGGCACTTTGAAATAGGTTTTGTGTTGAAAAGACTTTAATTTTTGTTTGATTATTTTTTTGAAAAGATGAATAGGAGTTAGAATCAAAAAGTGATAATAGGTAAAATAGGTTGGTTTGAGATGAGTTTGTGTATTTTGGTGAGCCATTTCATTTTCTCTCTTTAAACGGTGGACTCCTTTATATTTTTATAGTTTCTTTTGCAATTTTAACATTCAAATGACATATTTTATTTAAAATTTATTATAAAATATATTTAAATAAATATAATTCTCGCTCTTAAACCTACACCAAATCTAAATCCTATATCAAAAATTCAAATCCTAATCCAACCCTACTTATAAACCAAACGGACCATAAATGTCTTTTCAACCTAAAACCCATTGGGATAACAAACATGCCCTTATACACTAAAGAGTAAAATACACTGTGGTCCCTAAACTTGCCAAAAAATAAGGGAGGACAAAACTTGGGATTTTCGTCGCCGGGAGTTCAAACCTCATGGTTTTGGTGTCAATGAGGTCCCTTGACCCGTTTTCCCCCGGTCAACGTCCGTTTTGCCTAATATTTTCAAGGGCATAATAGACAACTCACATTTTTGACTTAAATGTAACCCAAACGAATTTGGCAAGTAAACGTTAAGGACCAACTGTGAAATAAGAATAAATCAATGACTATGCAAATTGATTATATCTTCCCCGACACGCTATTTATTTTGAGCTCGAACCAATAAATCCACCCACCAAACCCATACCTACACATTAATAACCCAAACCTTTATCGAGGCCATCGCCTCAAAATCAAAACCAAATCCAAACCCTCATTTCAAGAACTCAAAAACCAACTCAAATTCCAACAATACCATGTCGTTTGGAGCTAATGACTAATATGCCGATTATATTAGCAACATGCCAAATAATGTGATCACTAATATTTTGAATTATTTGCCAGTAAAAGATGCGGTGAGGACCAATAACTTAGCGAGAAACCGGAGGTATAAGTGGACTTTACTCACCGATCACATAATTGATGAGGATTTATTTTATTATTTACCAAATAGGTTTGATGGGAAGCATATAACTAGACTTTTACTTCAACTTAAAGGTCTCATAAGAAGGTTTGTCTTCTCCATAGAGCCCAAAACATTGTGTCGACAAGAAGGCTTGAATTATGAAGAGATTAAGGATTGGCTTTTGGTTTTTTCTCGGGAAGGAATTGAGGAGCTGACAATTAGAAACTGGTATGGTGAACCAGTTACGTTGCCAACCCAGCTTTACTCTCGTATGGAGTTGAAACATTTGGAACATCATTATTGTACGTTTCCTACTTTGGTGTGTTTTTGTAGTTTTCCAAATCTATTGAGTGTAGAATTGTGTTCCGTAAATTTTCAAAGCGATACTTTGGGAGCTTATTTCTCGTTGTCTCTTACTTGAGTTTCTAAAAATTAACATTGCTACTAAAAACGAGATGAGACTCATGGAAATTGCAAAACTCAGAAATATCAAGAAGTTATATTTTTCATTCGGTGTTTGGAACTAGACGACGACAATCACAACTTCCAATATCTTTCAGCTGACAAGTCTTCCAAAACTTGAGAAGCTTACATTGGTTTTTCAGGACGGCAAGGTAAGACAAATTTGAGTTTTATAATTCAAATTACGAATGTTAAAGTAATCTCTAACACTTATGAAATGTAATCTTTAAAACTTACGAAAAGTGGACTTTTGTAGTTGTTGGTAGAAGCTAATTCCGAAAGAATGTGTCACGCCTTTCTATGCCTCAAGACTCTTAATCTATCCGGAGTGGATTTTGGGAATAATATTATGGTATCATTCATCATTTAAATGATTTGTGGATCTCCAAATTTGCAAATTCTAGAAACCATGTAAGTGAAATGCATATGTATCAAATAAACCATCTTAAATTGCCATGGTTGTGCATGTCAATACTATCTCATTTTGCAGGCTTCATACAAGCTTAGTGTTCTACCTTTGAAACTTTCTTCATTTGATTTAGACAACAACACAATGGGGCCGCTACAGCTTAAGAGTGTGGTGTTTCAATCTTTTCCTAGATTAGAGAATGAAATATCTTTAATAAATTTTATACTTTCGTGTTCCCCCTTGCCGAAGAAAATTTATATCAGGGTCAACAATTTGAGTGGCGATGAGACTGAAAATATCAAGATGAATTGGGAGTTGGCTAGGAAGCTGTTGAAACTCCCTCGAGCTTCCCTCACAGTTGGAATAGACTTCTTTTAGTGTAGTAGTTTATGTATGGGTTGAATACCCTATGACAATTAATCTATATATGGTACTTTTCTATTTTTGCATTTGGTTTGATTAAATTTAGCTTATGCATATGTTGTTGGTTGTGCATATATTGGTGATGCAAATGTCCCATTTAGTATTTCTAGTTTGACTATAAAAGTCAAATTGCAAATGGTAAATGGCATGAGGTAAAGTCCCATTTAGCATTTCCATTTTGACTATAAAAGTCAAACGCAAATGGTAAATGGCATGAGGCAAATGTCTCATTTAGCACTTCAAGTTTGACTATAAAAGTCAAACTAAAATGGTAAATGGCATGAGGTAAATGTCCCATTTAACATTTCCGTTTGTTTATAAAAGTCAAATTGCAAATGGTAAATGGCATGAGGCAAAACTCCCATTTAGCATTTGCAATTTGGATCAAATGTTGTCCAAAATATTATTACATAAAAATGACACAAACTAGAAAATAGTGAGACAATATTTATAAGGGGGTCTTTGGATATGATTTGCAAGTTTGACTTTAGAAATTGTGTATACAAATGCTATGGTGTATTTTACTCATTAATTAAATAGAAAAGATAAAGTTGTCCTTTCAAGTTCAGGGACCAAATGTTAACAGTCAAGTTATTAATGGGCGGAAGATTTAAGTATCACAACACAACCTAGAAAAATTTAGGGACCAAATGTGAAAACAAATTCATTACTAGCCCCTCGACCGCCTCTTTCCGACACGCTATTTATTTCTACGCTGAACCAATAAACCCATCCGAACCTTTTCCTCACACATTTTCCAATGGAAGATTTCCTTATCTTTGAATGAACTAATGGAGGTCGTTGGTTCATCGCGCTTACATGAGCGTATGGGCTTGTGGTTCGGGCAAGAAGTGCAGAAGGATGTTTTGCAAAGCTAATTCATGTCTCGCATTGATCATCTAAAGAGGATGATCATCAAGCGTAGGGAGCCGATTGTGGAGAACGAAGCTTTGGGACAACATGGTATGGCGATTGACGGTTTGGATGCGTTGAGAGAAACCCATGCCAGGCACACCGAGCTACTTGCTCTTATAGAGATTTTTGGTGAAACTGATGCTGGTATTCATAAGCCGGAAGGTTATGTTGCGAAAATGACTAAAAATAATTAGTGACTTTTTGGTATTTGATGGGAGTAGGTAAATAGGGTATTTTGGTTGCTTGTTTTGGATTATTAGGTTGTTAATAGGGGTATGTAAATGATTTTTTTGTTGTTGATGATGGTTTGATCTAGTTCTTGTTATTCTTGTAATCTACTATAATTATGATAAAATATAAATCTAAGTCTTAGCATTTAATCTTCTTGTATTGTGCTATTGGGTGTACTATTTCTATCAAGAAAACAAACACCCTTTCTATCAACAAAACCAAACACAGTGGTTATAATGTTACATGTGTCCAAAATGCAAATGCTTTAGCATTTAATCTTATTGTATTGACAA